>CM031983.1:11955379-12525090 GCA_018804465.1 Populus tomentosa | reverse complement strand
ATTGGGTTTATGTCTTTCCTGAATCTTCTGTTTGAGTGCTTGTTGTCTTGATATGCATGAAACTTTCTTCTCTATGGGATTGTTTTAGATGATGGCTAGCATACTGCCTATCATTTTGAATTTTTTTTTTGTTGCTTATGTGAAAGCTTCAGGCTTTGCTAGATGTCTATAATAGTGCAAAGTTAAGAGTGCCATGATTCAGCACTATTCACTTCAAAGTTTTTGCTGGCGGATTTTTTATTCACAGTTAGTAGACATTACATCACTGCTTATTTTTTAAGCCTCTGCCCATGAATTTGGCATGATTTATGGGCCATCTTCTGTTTTTCAAGTAGCTAGATTGTATCTCATGTTTTTCAAACTTGCTTGCGGTTATTCACTTCATTGCATCAATTCTTTTTCTAGTATTATTTTGTGTAGTGGTGTCATCATTGATGGTTGCTAGCATGGTCTTTGGAAGACATTTTGCCTTTGATGTCGATATCTGCACACTGCTAATTTACCTGCCTTAAGAAACAGCCCATCTGCACGGTCCTCCCATTACCTCTTTATTCTTTGTCCAGAACCTTTTTGTAGTATTTTTGAAGAGGAAAAAGGGTCAATGTTGAATCTATTCTTTTCAAGCTTATTGTATCCTGTCTTTTTAAGTTCAACAACTTAGGAAAAACAAGTCATGTGAATATTTGATGTTCTAGCTGTGGAAGATAGACCATTGGTAGTTACAAGCCAGTTGATGTTTTTGCTCTCATTTTAGGTTCAATTTAGTAAGTAGTAACAGTAATGGTGTTTCTACCTATTGCTATTTTTTTTTTGCTCAACACATATTGGGTAAGTGAATTACTTGCTTTTTCTTGGCATTTAAGGTTCAACTATAGGTTGTAATGGATTGCTATGATGGTCATTTTCAAGACCTAAATTTTGAGCTTAACAGTTTTTTGTGTACATTTAGGGTTGCAAAACTTCTCATTTCGCTGTTCATGGGTTTTGATATGCTTTCAAGCCTTTCATTAAGGGTTCAATTGCATTGATTCATTCTGCTGTTTCTTCTTCCTTTTCGATACTCTTCATTTTTTCTTATTTCTCTTTGAAGTTTCCATAAGAAAATTTTGGGTAGCAATGTAATGTAATGGAAGAAGGAAACGATAGCTATTTCCTTAATTACACATTCATTCTTCCATTGCGTTGCATTATGTTATCTTGCATTCAACCAAGCCTATCATAATTTCTTCAGTTTGTGGTTACTGTTTCAAACTGCGACCGCATGCCAAATATTAAACTGCTCCTTAGGATAGTAGTTCTGCATATGGAAATATGTCTACCAATACAACAATTGTAATCCTCATCCCCATGTACCTCTTCTGGTTGAGGCTCATTTATCTCTGTTTTAATGTACTTGATTTGTTTTCATATTTTACCTTTGTAGTTCTGATTTGTTCAACTTACAACTGTAGGAAATTGGCAGATTTGGCTGGTTTAATCTAAACACTACAATAGTGCATGAATAATTTTGTCTGTCTGTCATAGAAGTCTGACATAGGATAGGGCAGTGAAAAATTGGACTAGGGAACAGTTGAATTTGATTGATTTGCTTCAGAATATGTAATGCTCATTCTAATATATTTGGGTGGTAGAGATAAATTCTATAGTGGTGTCTTTTGACTCATTAATTTCTTTTAACATGCCTATTGACATAAGGGTTCTGCCTTTATCATCCATCCAGGGAGTGGACTGGGCAACTCTCTGTTTTCATGATTGATCAATTTGTGATGTCTGGGGAAGATGTGTTAGATTGAGCAGCTTCATTGGTTCCTTCCATAATGGTTTTCGACTCCAAAGTTTGCAAAAGAAGCCTTGATATTTTTGGCTCTATTTCTTTCCTCAAGCATCATTTAGGAATCTTCAAATAATGCTCCTGCGATGATATGTTTAGAATGAGTTGTATTTGTGGAGCTGTAGAATATAGAATGGGATGTCTCTGGCAAGTTTAGGGATGTGAGCATCATGTTTATATTTTGTAAATCACTAGACACCACTCCCTTCTGTAAATGAATATATGTATTAGGTCCATAGCATAGCCTCCTCACTTGTTTATTTGACCATAGCTCTTCTTTGAGCTTGTAAAAAGCCTTGTACTGATGATGAGGCTCTTTTTTGTACATATTTGATTGCCTGCAATTCGTCATCCTATCTGATGTCAGAAGGGTCAGAGATGAGCTAAGGCTGTATATTGATGAGTAGCCGTTTCCACTGTAACAAAGTAGAATCTAGCCCCCACCCCCCCTGGAATTGAGTTTATGTCATCAGTTCCTTGTATATTGTAGTTCTGATGAATCTTTTGTTGTATATACCCTTCTTTTCTGGTTTTTCATTAGGATGTAGAGTTTTTCATATGATGTTTATTAGATTTTCGGTCTTCAATATTCTTGTAATTTGTATACAAGGACAGGCACAGATCTTGAAGGTGCACACTCAGTGTTTTGATGCGTACTGCTTTACTGACCTGGAAAATTGCCACAGCTGTATCAACTATGCTGCTGTAGGCATCTTGTAATTTTTCTGGTCCCTTTTATGCACTTCCTTCACCTTATGTTTTTCTGTCCATGATAGTATGTAATGATTTTTTTTTATATCAACTGCACAGCTATGGTTGTAAATTTGATATCATTTTGGATTGGGCTTTATTATTGAATGCTTGATCTTTTTAGTGCAGTTGTTTCATTTAGAAATTTTACATGTGATATGGGGTAGTTTTGTGGGGAGAGGAGAAGGGGATAGCTGGGTTGGCATCCATTCTCTCCTTTGCAATTTTATGCTATTGATGGAAGATTGCATTAAGAATCTTGACGTTTTCCAGTTGCTCAAAGTGTTGGGGCATTTGTTGGAATTTTTTGTTAGTACTTAGGTAATCAAACGTGTCCAGTGTAAGTAATATCTTAGCCTAGTATTGTTCTGAGTGGAAATTTATACCAAACGATAGCCGTATGCATTTGTTTGAACAGTTGATTCTTTTCTTCCTTTTGTTCATTTGTTCTGCTTGGGGGGGAGAAAGTGTTATCTTGAGAGTTGAGCTTTGTTCCGTGCAAAAACTGAGAGGAGCATTGCCATATTGCTGTGCATTCCCTTTCCACGCACTTTTGTGTTTGGAGGTAGTTTTGCCTGTTCTCTGAAAAATTAATCTATTTTCCTCGTGTGCCTGGATGCATCTGTGCTTTTCCTTTTGCGTTTTAGCCAAGGCTAACACCTTTTTTTTTCTGTTTTTCCATGTTTGGTTTGTTCCAGATTTATTGTTATTACAATTTAGAAATATTGTACATCGTGTTCTCTTAAAATATCCTTCCATTGGCTAGATGGTACCTAGCCATCTGATCCTTCTATAACCTTGAAGCCGATGCCTGGTCTTTTCTTGCCTTAGTTACTTGCAGTTAGGTTCTGACCTGATGAACATCTTGTACCCAATGCCTGGTCCTTTCCGGGGTTTGCAATAATGATCGTAGATCCTCGCTTAAAATTAGGTATGAAATTCTCTTTCGGTCCAGCCGAGGAGGAGTCACATGTTAACTAAGGTGCGGTCATGGAAATTTTAAAAAAAATATTTAAAATTAATTTTTAATGTTTTTAAATTAATATAATATATATTAATATAAAAATAATTTTTTAAAAAATATTATTTTAATATGTAACCATTATCATAAGCTTCAGCATGAGCTTGGATTACATGATTATCAGGTCGATTTTGATAAAATCACTTTCTAGAGCCTTTTTTTTCCTTTAAATGATTCGAGGCCTGAACGGTAAGAGGCATCCTCACTTGTAAGCTAAGAGAGTCATAATCTACCAAGGGAAAGCCGTCGTTCTCCTAATCATAGTTTTCTGTGATGGTAAGAGCCTAACTTGGCCTAGTTTGGCTCCGTATTTCATATACTAGGAGGTATAGTTTTGAAATTTAGTTTGGCGGGTTGACTCGGGATCTGGTCCGAAACTAGAACTGGTCAGGTTGAAAAAAAAATAGAAAAAGAAAAACTCGGTGTAACCCGATTGACCTGGCTAAAAACTTGATTGCAATCCGTTAATTTTTGTTTTTTTTTATTAAAATAACTTCGTTTTGATTTTTTTTTAAAAAAAAAATGACCCAGACAATCCAGTTAAAACTCGAAACTAAAATTTTAGACCGGGTCAGGTAGGAAATAGAAAACCCATTACCCTCAGTGGAGAATTCCTTCATGTTCAATGTAATTGTCTGTGAACTGGGAATCCGCAACATCCTGAAAATGCAGTGAAATGTACCTACGCTTGTTCGTTCCATTCTCAGTTCTCGTCAGAGGAACCGAAAAACAGTTTTGGTGTTTCCAATGCCACGGCCGGAAAATGGAGTTAGGAAGGTGTAAATGATTGAATAGGTCCCAATTTTCTTCAACAAGTACTATAATGGCTTAGATTCGTAGGTGTATGCCCAGAGGTTGTCCACCAACCCAGAGCTAACAAATTACCAGCAAGGGTCCCTTGCATCGAGTTTGAAAAGAAAAATGAAGAATCTGCATCAATGCGTGTTTATTACATCAAGGAAGAACATGATTCCACTAATCGATATATATATATATATATATATATATATATATATATTGTGGAGATTGATACATCAAGCTCATGATCTGGTGCAATATTGTTGGTGGTTACAATATAAATAGATAGACATCGATGGCAAGAAACCCTCCCCCCTTGCACAGAAAGTTGAGATACATAAATCTTTAACGTATACTACACAATATAACTTAGCTTAGAAGAAGAGGTAGCCAGCAACAGCGGCAACTCCTGCAATGGCAGAGAACTTGAGGGCAGCGGAATCACTTTTGGGTGATCCAGAAGGTCCCCCAGCTGCTTCAGCACTTCCCATTGGTCCTGGAACAACGTCATCACCACCAGAGGGTGCAGCAGCATCATCAGTGCCGATAAAATCATCGCTCAAAGGTGCTTCTGCTGGCACGACAGTTGTGGAAGGAGCAGGTGCTTCTGCTTGCACGACAGTTGTGGAAGGAGCAGGTGCTGCTGCTGATGCCAACCCAACAATGGCAAAAAAGACAAGAGCAAGAACAATCACTTTGCTTGCCATTTTGTTTCAATCTTCTTGTGGGATAACTCGATTGAATTAGAATGCAGATGTTCTCTAGCTAGCTACGGGGGATAGAGAAACACTGCAATGATGGAGGAGGGATTATCATAGAAGTTGCTTTGTGTGTATATATATATATGTATACAGTCGTTTGGTTATGGAGACAAAGCTGTGTGGATGCTAATCACTAATTGTTAATAAACCTGTAATTCGGTAAGATTGCTGCGGGGAGTGAGGAAAACCACACGTAGCCTCGGGAGTTATTGGCTGTTCAAGTTGAATAAACACCTAAGATTTTCCCAATAATTAGAGAATTAGTAGGGAAAATTTGTTAATTAGGCTACTGATCTAATTTTAGTGATTCCATAGTAGTCTTACAGAGTTTGACATGGATGTTCTGATCTTGCATTCTGCAGGGAAAACTGCGTTCCATCGAGTCAAATGATCATATCCGTCGATCAATTTGTAAAGCATGTTGCTTTTTTTCTTCTTTTTTTTTAAAAAAAGAATATGATGCATCAAACATGCTTTTTCTATCTGATTCTGCACGAAATCATACATTAAAAAAATAATAATTAATTAATTACTAGGTTGCTAAATTGTTGGTTTGTAGATGGCAATTTAATATGTCCTTTAATTTTCTTCAAGGGTATGAATAAAAAACTTTAGTTTATTAGAACCTGTTTGAACCTCTGTTTTTCTAAAAAGTAGCTGGTGATTTTTATAAAAATATTTTAAGGATATATTACTTTTCACTTTAAAAAACATGGGAAGTGATGTTCTTTTCTAAGATAGAAAAATTTTTATTTTATTTGAAATAAAAAAATAACCTTGAGTATTTTAAAATTAACCACCTACAATTCTTTTTGTTTTACATATAGTAATTAACTAGTATTTAATTATATAGTTAAAAATTTTAAAATTAAGTAATCTCAATTATTTTTTAAGTGCGTTATATCTTAACTTGTATGGATGTTAATTAAATTACTTAGTAGTTCTATTTACAGAAAAAATAATAATTATGTAAAGTTTTGATTATTTTTTACTTATATTATTTTATGATAGTTAAGTATTTTTCAAATAAAGATCTTTTTTAAAATGGTTATTTTAAAAAAACTGTTTAATTTAAGTCATGTACTTAATAGTAATTTTAATTTAAATACTTTAATTAAAATATAGTACAGTAGTTTACTATCAAATAATTTATCGTGTTTAATTTTACAACACAACACAATAGCTTTTAGGAGTTAAACAAACTCTTAATAATAAAATATTTTAATTATTTAATAAAAACCTTACCTGCGATATACCTGATTGCGTGATTGTTCTTGAGAGAATGCTAGAAAGGCTAATAATTAGATACAAGTTTTTCCTGCGATATATCTAGTTGTGCGATTGTTCTTGAGAGAGTGCTGGTTTGATGCAGTTTGATGAGATTTTGGTTGATTTTGCAATGATTTATTTGTTATTTCTCTTTGTTCTAGGCATGTATAACTTATAAGTAATATGGGATTGCGCTGGGTATTTTAATCATTTCTTTTGAATTTTGATGGATTCAAGAGATTGCATATAGATTTTATGTCTGAAATTGATTGGGGTAGTCATGTTTATATATATATATATATATAAACATGCTAATCGTAAACATTTGAAGTTGCCTGACTCAAGTAACATATGTCTGATAAGCTTTCCAGACACAACCAAGATGGGTCTAGCATGCTTGTTTGATCTAACCACAGTAATTCTAGTAAGCTTACAAGAATCAACCAAGGTGGCCTGTTAGGCTTGTCGAATCCAAATAAAAAGGTGGTTCTGGCAAGCTTGCAAGATCCAACCAAAAAAATCCTGGGTTTGCATCCATGAGCCTTAAGATTAGTAAGCTTGTTAAACTCTTACGCCCCATGCATCTTGGTTTTAGTGTGATTGTCAGACTTAAAACACTTGGATTTAGCCTGTTATTATTATTGTTGTTTTTTTTATTATTATTGTTAATATTATTAATATAATTATTAATACATTTTTAAAAAATATATTATTATTGAAAAAAAACTATAAATCAATGGTAAAATTTAAATTATTGTTATTGTTTTTATTATTATGTAAACACAATGGGGGATTTATTGGGCCCTTAAGAGTAAAGGCCGAGCACACTTGATAAATTTATTGGGCCAAGGCCTTGTAAGCCCAGGCAAAAAAAATAGAAAGCATCATCAAGTTAGGGCTTTGAAATTTCGGAGGCGCTTCTTCTCACTTTTCTTATATGCTATAACTACTACCATCTCTTCATTTCACTGAATCACTTCCTTCCTTCTACACTCTTCTCGCCTATCACTCTCCCCCTTAGAAACCGAAGAAGTTGGGAACTTGAAACACACACAGAGAGAGATGGCGTTAGCGTTCGATGAATTCGGTAGACCATTTGTAATAATAAAAGAACAAGACCAGAAGGTTCGATTGAGAGGTCTCGATGCTCAAAAAGCCAACATTGCTTCTGGTATGGCCGTCTCTCGCATCCTTCGCACCTCTCTCGGTCCCAAAGGTATGGATAAGATGCTCCAGAGTCCCGACGGCGACGTCACCATCAGTCAGTACCCTTCTCTCTTTCTCTCTCAGTTGATTTCGCCACTGCATATAGGGTTTTCTTTTTAAGAAAAAAGTTCAAATTCACTTTGATTTGATTTTTATTAGGGTTTAGGGTTTGTGATTTACTAATTATGGATATTCATATCTGTGGAATTAAAATTAGCAAATGATGGTGCTACGATATTGGAGCAAATGGATGTGGACAATCAGATTGCAAAACTGTTGGTTGAGCTTTCGAGGAGTCAGGATTATGAAATCGGTGATGGGACTACTGGTGTTGTTGTTTTGGCTGGTGCTCTTTTAGAGCAGTCTCAGAAGCTGTTGGAGCGCGGGATTCACCCTATTCGTGTTGCTGAGGGTTATGAGACTGCTTCTAGAATTGCTGTGGAGCATTTGGAGAAGATCTCTCAGAAGTATGATTTTGGAGTTGATAATATTGAGCCCTTGGTTCAAACTTGCATGACTACTTTGTCCTCCAAGATGTAAGTTTGGTTCTGCTCTGTTTTTGTGGTATTGCACTTGTCAAACGATTTGCTGTTATGTTCATTGTATCTTCTTTATTGTTGTTTTTGTTATGTTATTGCTACACTAGACTGTTTCTCTTTGTGCATACCTATTTCTTCAATTTCTTGCGTGTATGTGCAATTCAGTACATTTGTGTATCCGGTGATGTAATCTATTATAAACCACAAGTTTCTTAATGAACCCTTGGCTCTGCACCACGATACAGAGTCTTATAATTCTATGCTAGTGGTTTGGATCTTATCTAAAATACCTTTTTTGTGTGTTTCCTTTGCTGCCTGTTAATAACTCTATCAAACTGCAAATATGCTTAGAAAGGATGATTTTTTTTGTTTTTATAAGCACTGCTCTAAATACCTAAATCATCTCATAAAGACCATGGAACACTGAAAATATGGCAAACCAAAGTCACAAGACGAGATGTTTTAGCATGTGTCGCCGTAAGCAAGGAGTAGTTGTTTTTAGTATGCGGAATGTAGTGCGATGACTGTCCAGATGATTTCTAAATATTCCCAGTTTTGTAGTAATGATAATTGCCATATATAAATCTTCATAGTTTTTTCACACCTATCTATGTTTCCCTTCTCCATAAATATTCTAAGCTGTTTTAAGGTTTTCTTCCCTCATGCATGTGTATGGAGCACTGTTATAGCTGAGTTTAGGGTTTTTCAACTTTAAATCTCTACTGAGGTCTGTAGTTTTGGTATCAAATTAGGGATCGGAAAGATGAGTGTATAGCAGTGCATTGGCTGGATTTTTGAGTGGTTGAATCGTGTGTGTTGCAACCCATTCCCTATTAAAGGTGTTTTGACTTCGAATTTGGGCATGCTAGGAAGATGAGTGCTAGTTGAATGCCTTTACTGCTAGACTCATGCTATGCACTGTGATTATTACATGTCTCTTTGTTTTGCAGTGTGAATCGGTGCAAGCGCAGTTTAGCAGAGATTTCAGTTAAAGCAGTTCTTGCTGTTGCAGATTTAGAGAGGAAAGATGTTAATTTAGATTTGATAAAAGTTGAAGGGAAAGTAGGAGGCAAGTTGGAAGATACTGAACTGATATATGGGATACTTGTTGACAAGGAAATGAGTCATCCGCAGATGCCAAAGCAAATTGAAGATGCAAAAATTGCTATCCTGACGTGCCCCTTTGAACCACCTAAGCCAAAGACTAAACATAAGGTGGACATTGATACAGTTGAAAAGTTTCAAACATTGCGCAAGCAAGAGCAGCAGTACTTTGATGTCATGGTTCAGAAATGCAAGGTGGGTTGCAGTTTGTGTAACCATCAATAAATGTTTGACATGACACAATTGTATAAGCTCATCTCTCTTACTGTATATTAAACTTGTCCCTGTACTCATCTCCCGTGTATTTGTTTTCTTTCTCTGGTTTCACCAATTTCTGACTGTTCTATTTTCATCTGGCCAGTATTCAGGTTGTATGAGGTTTTTGATAATATGCTTTTTGGCGGGTTGCTTTTGGAGTCGCTAGGAGACTATGTTACCGTCTCTTTATGTTTATGTTGCTTGTAACTATTTTTTGCTTAAATCTGATTCTCAGGATGTCGGCGCAACCTTGGTTATCTGTCAATGGGGGTTTGATGATGAGGCAAATCATTTATTAATGCACAGGAACTTGCCTGCTGTCCGGTGGGTTGGTGGTGTAGAGTTAGAGCTGATAGCAATAGCTACAGGTTCGTGTCAATTAAGCCTCTCTCTAGCTGTTAATATATATATATGGGGAACACTTGCGCATCAATAATATCTATCATTATAAATGAAATGATGGGGTCTTGTTATTTAAGGTGGAAGAATTGTGCCAAGGTTCCAGGAGTTGACACCTGAAAAGCTGGGAAAGGTAAATGTTTCTTATTTACTTGCACTTTTCAATGAGGGAAAAAGAGGTCGGATATAGTAGCATCATATATTTTTGTGTTCTCAAACCTGGTTCTAGCCTCTAGAAGAAGATTATTTATCAGTATTTTAGTTGAGTCAGGTTTAAGAATTTAAAGGCATTCAAACCAATAAGGCAATGAAGATTCCTGCATTTTAGTGACTGGACTCTATTGATTCATGCAATTACCTTTTACATTTCATTCATGGAGCACAGATGACACTGATGTGTTATTCTTCCTTTTCTTTTACTGTTTTATGTGTGAAGGCTGGTTTGGTTCGAGAAAAGGCTTTTGGCACAACCAAAGATAGAATGCTATATGTTGAACACTGTGCAAATTCGAGGGCTGTAACCATATTTATTCGTGGAGGTAAGATTTAGATTATCCATTTAAAATCTTTATTGCTATTGATTTTGTTTTGGCTTGTTATATTGTGGCAACTAACTTGGTGTTTCTTCCAAAATATTATTGTTATTACATGGCAATTAACTTTGTGTTCATTCAAAATATAATTGTTATTACACGGAGTCTTTTGCATTCATGTTTTCATTCCCCAGTAAATGGGTGACAAACTTTGTGCCTATGGTATATCTTCTCTTTTTTCTTACTGGAAAAGAAGTATTTATTGCATTGTGGAGTCACTGTTTAAGCTTGACATACATGGGGTATAATTTATATTTGGGATCAACTTGTTTGCTAAGTTTCAAGTTTGAGCTCTATTTCATCTACATGTTTGATGCTCACAAGTCAAAGTCTACTCTTGCATTGTGTCTGCTTTCCTATGGGATCCCGTGTACTTGTATGAAAGCAAGCTAGAGATGATCTCAAAGTCTACAATAGATTTGTTTGAAGATATTGTGCTGCTTTGCTTTGATGGCTGAGTATATTTAATACTGCTCTGAAACTACTCGATTGTGCCCGCTCGCAAACATCTAATTGTCATCCAATTCTAGCAGAGAAACGAACTAGTAGAAAGATCTCTTTGTAAGTGAAGCTTTCATGCAAATTGTGTCGATGCCTCATGTTGTGTGTTGGACCTGTATTTTCTGGTTTTTTTGCTTGTTATGCTGTTTGGATGCATTCCATTGCTATCATAGATGAATTGCTAAGCTACTCAAGAAAGCAAAGAAATGAACTGGTTGAAAGATCTCTTTGTAAGTGAAGCTTTCATGCAAATTGTGTCGATGCCTCATGTTGTGTGTTGGACCTGTATTTTCTGGTTTTTTTTTGCTTGTTATGCTGTTTGGATGCATTCCATTGCTATCATAGATGAATTGCTAAGCTACTCAAGAAAGCGAAGGCATCCTTTGCTCATGTTTGATATGTAGACCTATTGTAGTTTCAAAGGGAGATGTTTTGAAAAAAAAGAAGGCAGGGGGTTCCCTGTCTTGAAGTTTATGCAGTTGATCTCATGCAAGGTTCTGGTGTTTTGTGATTACTAGGCAACAAAATGATAATTGAGGAGACAAAGCGTAGCATCCATGATGCATTGTGTGTGGCAAGGAATCTTATTCGCAACAACTCTATTGTATATGGTGGTGGCTCAGCTGAGATTTCCTGCTCAGTTGCTGTGGAGGCTGCAGCTGATAGATATCCTGGAGTTGAGCAGGTAAGTTTCTTTCGTATTATTTTGTGTGTGTGGGTGTAAATCTTCTCTTTTTTTCTATTGATACTGATGGCTTTCATTTTCGTTATATGCAGTATGCCATCAGGGCATTTGCAGATGCTTTAGATTCTGTCCCTATGGCGCTAGCAGAAAATAGCGGTCTCCAACCAATTGAGACATTATCTGCAGTGAAATCTCAGCAAATTAAGGTACCACCTTCAGTGCCTCTCACGTCTACCTCCAATTTGTGCACCTGTAGTTCACCATCATCACAGGTGTGATTTTAATTTTCCTTTCAAAAATGAATTTGCAGGAGAACAATCATTACTGCGGAATAGATTGCAATGATGCTGGTACAAATGACATGCGGGAGCAAAACGTCTTTGAGACTCTTATTGGAAAGCAGCAGCAGATTTTTCTTGCAACACAAGTTGTCAAAATGATATTAAAAATTGATGATGTCATCTCTCCTTCTGAGTACTGATCTTGTAAAGGTCGGATATCACACTGCTTAACCATCAACTGAGGCCATATTGTTTTACTGGCCTGATGCAGCATTTCGAGCCTCTCGGAGACGGACATTTGTTTCATGAGAGCTTGTTTTGGTTGCAGATTTTGTATTGCCCGTTGGATTTTAATCGGTTTTCCTTGCGTGTTTGAAGTGGTTGATTTTTATTGCTTGTTTTCTTTGATTAGTGATATTACATGATGCCCCCTTTTAACTGTTTCTACTTTTATACTTCACTTTCTTAATTGCGGGATCTTTTGATTCAGCTCATATTTCTTGTGTTCTGTTTCAAATGATTCTGCTCATACCATCCATAAACCTCCTCGATGCCATTTTTCTGGCCACCTTTCTATGTGGACTTAGAATGGACGCTCTACTACTATCATTTTTCTGGCCACCTTTAAAACACAGCCCTTATGATAGTACTAGAGCGTCCATTTGGTGGATGGAAATAGATAGTGTATTTTGTGATTTTGTTTCTTTTTTATTTTTTGATTGACATGAGTGATTGGTCGGTTTAATTTATTTTAATTAATTTTACGGGTTTTAAAATTAATATTTATATTTTATAATTTTTATTTTTTTATGTGGGTGCCTGCACTGATTAGTTCACAAATTTAATTTTTTGGCATGCTCTCTAGATTGATATTGTTTTTATAACTTTAAAATTCTCATATAACCTTGATCAAGTTTCATGAGTGCATGCATTCAAATTGAAAAAAAAAACAATGTAATCAAAATATGGCCACCAGTGATCGTGTGAGGTCGTACAAGAGGTGGCTGTCGAGGAAAGCAATGGACCCCGCTATTAAGGTCAGTAGAGGCGTCTCGAATTGATCTCCCTGTGATTTTGGTATTTGGTTTTCATCTGTATGTTTATTATTAAATTAATATTTTTTTAAGTATGATTTTAACATTAATATAAAAAAAATGAAAAAAATAGTGAAAAACACGATTGTATATAATAATACCAAACACGTTTATCCAATTACTACGTGTCATCGACAATTGCATTTTATACAGGTTCGGTTCTGCTGGTCTCCTCACAATTCACCAGGCCCCTCAGTTAATTACTCACAATTTGGGTAGACAATAAAGTTCCAGCTGGCAGAGACTGAGGTCCTGTATACAGGTAGTTGATGCGCAACGGAACACATGGTGGACCTTGTTGTCTGTTCATGATGTAGACGCAGTGGGTCGACTGTCAATGTTATTTTGGTCCTAGGTTGAGGGAGACTGATGTCTATAAATTTCACGGGTTTAAAATTTTTTTAATTATTATTTTGCTATCAAGATACACGAACTTGGAATATTACATTAAGTTTAATTTTTATCTAGGTACATGGATTCTCGGGCATGGTACCCAAGCCTATACTAACATACACCTCAATATAGAAGCTCGAGCTCACTATTTGGACGCACACCCACTATTATGTTGACTGGGAGTGACATGCCCAACCCTGGTGGGCATGTTGTGCTGGAGCCCATCATACCTCAATCTAGATAATGCATCTTGATTTATTTTTCATCTTAAATGGTTTTAGGTAATTTACTTGAGTCTAACATTATTAGTCTCTTTATATTTTATATTAATTTAGTATGTATTATTTTATATTAAATACAATTTAAAATACTATAACTATACATTTCAATATTTTTTCTTCAAAAAAAAAAATATATCAACTATAAATATAACATGAATCATTTAAGTTAAAGGTTAACAATCATTTTATTTTAAATATTCAGTATATATATTTTTAGAGTTTATCTTTCTAAAATATTATTGTATTTTTTTTTTGTAAAATTACTGACTTAAATATCATAGAATCATCATATTTATATATAAATTTTTTTTTATATGTATTAACTATTAATCATCTTGACTTATAAAAAATTACCAGCTGCCAATCACTTGATTTTCTATATCAAACTATCAAATACTTTAATTAAAAAAAATTAGATTATTCATGCTAAAAAATTAATGAATTATCCAACTATCTTGAATTTTCAATGAATCATTTGCATACGTTACGAACAGGTTCGAATCAGCTCATCGGATCCCTATCGTCCCCTGATTCGGGGTGACTCGACACTTGATTGACTTCTACAACCTTTTATTAGCAGGCGTTGCTAGAAAATACAAGCTGAAAACCATGCTGCGAGGATATAATGTTCAATCGTTCATGCCATGGAACGAACAAGCTCCGCCCTGAGGCTAGAGAGGAATCGGGCAATCGGCCACCAGAATATATAAATGAGGCTCGAAGAAGGAGACAACTGGCAAACAGAACATCTATTTAATTCCATCTCTGCCGACTGATATATATGGTTTCCATTAGTGGAAAGGGCCTGTTAGTATCATTTATGGCAACTGTACTTTTTTACTGTTCAGTTTTGTCTTACATTGCGATTTTTTAATTTGTTCTATTTTTAAATTATTATTTTTTATATTTTTTTAAATCATTTTAATATAATAATCTTAAAAAAATTAAAAAAACATTTTAAAAAATAAAACCGACAGCAAGAGTGAACAGGTGGATGGTCGGATAAGGAAATACCCCTTCAAAAGACAAGAGAATGGTCCCATTAAACAGACAAAGTCGCAGTGAACAGTTTCACGTCCGCGAAAAAAAGGATGGCCCCATTAAATAGAGCTACAAGGACATACATTTTCTTTCGACTTCTCAAGTTTACCTCCCATGCGATCTAAGTGCAGAGTAGGAGAGGGGGAGAGAGAGAGATTGATGTACAACTACAACTATACGAGGCCTCGTCACCTCTTGTTTTCTTTCTGCAACGTCAAGATTCCGATTGAGGTTCTCATGATGGTGGGTTTCATGGACAGAGGCAGCTCTTTGTTTTTTACCATAGAAAGCAGACAAAGTAGTGTAGACGAATCCTATATAGCTAGCTGATTCCTTGTAATAATTACAAATGGCCTTTTATTAACTTCCTGATTTCACCTTTCTTTTTCACCTTTAATTTGCTTAACCTTTATTGCTTGAATTATACACTTGATGGGCTTCTGTGCAAAGCCACTAATCAACAACGGGAACCCTTCTTGCAAGCAAGTGAACCTGCTCCTGCTGTGATGGAGCTAACCAAGGAAGATGGTCTTGCACCTAAGCTGGATGCCTTGGCGTAACTAGAGGAAGCTCCAGCTCCTGATGCTGTGAAGAATGCCCCGTTTAACAGCAAATCCCCTTCAGACCTCCAATTCCAACCCTTCCATTCACTTTGTGGTGCATCCTCATGTTTAGTTACCTGAATGTATTGATTTGACACATTTTTAGGTTATATATTTTCAATCTATCGATCAATGTGCCATGAAGGGGATATCAGTTTGGCCCTTACAGAGAATTACCTCTTTATTAAATCTGTCATTGGGAGCAAGAAACCTATTGCCTTGGCTGTTAATTGTAGGATCAGCACTGCCTCCAATTGCGTACATTTTCCAATGTGAGTAGTCGTTGTTTACCACGTGGAAATATCCATGTCTACACCTGCAGATTAATTTAAGACAGGATCAGAATTTAGACACCATGGCTCTACATATCCTTCTAGATTTAGATTCTGTATATATATATACCTTGGCATTCTCTGCACAAGCCCTTCTCCGAAGTGGTTGAAGGCAATGGTCACTTGCATGTTCTTGTCTTGTTTATAGCTATCACTATGGCCCAAGAGCATGACCTTGTTGTGATGGGTCAAGTAATTGTTCGAGATTGTTATGGCTGTGGATCCATGAATCGCATCAATCAACCCATCATTGCAATTGGATAAAGAGCAATGATCCACCCACACATGGCTGCCTCCGAATATCGACACCCCATCACCGTCCGAGATCGTCCTCCATCCATAATGACCTGGGGAATCCCTCACATAAGCATTCCCTCCTTGCTTACAATCATGAATATTTAGACCATGAATTATAATGTTGGTCACATACTGTATAGTGATGCATGGACCACCAGCAATGTGCACACTGGCTCCTCTTCCGTCGATCGTCTTGAAAGAGTTCATGATCAGCTCTTCCTTCAGCTTGATCACCATGTCTCGAGCGAAAATGATCCACAAAGGCTCATCTTGTATAACAGCATACCTGAGAGTGCCTGGCTTGGGATTCACAGGGTCATCGTTCCCGGGGTCTGTCACTACATATATCTTACCGTCCCTGCCACCGATAGCATGCTTCCCGAACCCAATTGCACAATCTGCTAATCTCTGCCGATTCGTCTCCCATTTGGGGTCACACCTCCAGCAATCGTCTATTGGATTGCCGGTTCCACAAGAAAGGAAACCCAATTTTCTTCTAGAGGCGTTGATGCTCCTGAAACAGATAGGAAACGAAAAACTTGTCACACTAATTTCCAAGATTTATATAGCACATTTACATATAATAATTTGAATTGCTAGCTAGTGCTAGCTGTTCAAAGGGCTAGAGAATATTATACCTGTGTACTTCCTCCACTACCAATTCAGGATCTTGAACTGGCGAGCAGGAAATAAAATTTGGAGCTAGAATAAGCAGGAGGATCGAAAGAGAGAGTGGGATTGCCATTATTTGGACACTAGAAATTTGTGAGAAACTTGGAGGAATGAGGTGCCTATATAAAGGGAATAGATAGGGGTGAAAGAGCTTAATTGGTAAGAAAAATAATAGTGGACCCAGTATTATTATTATTGGTTTTCCTTCATTTTTTTAAAAATTAAAATCCCGAGATGTTTTGGTTATGTCAGTTTGAGCTGTTAAGAAATCCCTCTCTTTTTTAGATTTTTATTAGAGTGGTTTTCAGTCCTACATGACGGCTTGAATTATTATTTTTTTCAATAAATAAAAATATTTAAATAATTATAAATTTAATTCAGATTAATTCTAATAATCAAATATTAAATGAGGGTAGTAAATAAATTAATTTTTAAAAAATATCTAAAAAAAACTTAAGTCAATTTAGGTTAACTTTATTAACCCACTAAACATGATTTGGGATCAGGATTAAAAAGAATCAAAATAAAAAAAAACTAAAAAAAAAAACCAAAGTTAAATCAATACAGAAGTGATGAAAAACAAATCCTGAGCCAATATATATTAACTTCACTAACTTGCACTGAGAATAAAAATAAAAATATTCACAAAATTCAAAAACTAATAATTTAATGTCAAATAATAAAATTAAAAACAAAGTCAATTTTAAAAGCAAAAATGTGTCACCTAGGTTAACTCGACGTGAGATACGAAATAAGAATAACCCCGTAAAAAAAAAAACAAATCATGAAGTTTAAAGCCCAATAACTCAAGGTCAAACGATGAAAAATCATAATAATAAAATTATAAAGGACTTTTACAAAATACCAAAATTAAACCAAGTTAATCTTCAAAACCGGTGGATTGGATCATGAGATTAACATCACCCCATAGAAGACAGACATGAAGAAACTAATAAAGCAAAATTTCTGATTATAAAAACTTAAAAATCAAAACAATGAGAACTAAATCTTGTAAAAAAAATAACTAGGGATCAAATTAACAAAAAAAAAAAAAGAGGTAAAAAAAGACCAATAAAATCAATGAGGACTAAAATTGGAAACAAAATAAAACAAAATAAAATAGTAAGGACAAAATTGAAAAAACTAATCAAGCAAATGATTTAAAAATAGCAATCAAAAGAATAATGTCCAAATTATATAAAAAAAATGTTGAAGGATGAAATAAATTTTTTTAAAAAAAATATTAAAATAAAAAGAATAATAAATAAATTTAATATAAATACAAACTGGAAGATATAATTGAATTTTTAAAGGTTCAGCATGAATACCGAGACATAAAAGAGAAAAGAAAGGGAGGAGAAAAAAACTTCAAAGTCATTTAACCGCAGCGAATATTATGGCACACACCACTCTATAAATGACAATCTGTAGTTTTTTGCCACCAGGAGATTTACCACGTGCCTCTAGAATGGCACAAAGAATGATCATACGTGTTACGGACGCCTTGGTTTTTTTTATTGATTTGTTAATATTTTAATAATTTAAATTATTGAACAACCCATGAGAGCATTTAAATATGACAGAAAAAATTACTGCAAAGACAAGAATGCCCTCCTAAGCTAGCCTTAGATTTTTTTATTCTAAGGTTAAAATTTTCATTTCATTGTACAAAAAATACAATAAAACTAAAAAATATTGGGTATACGATCAAAGTCCCACATTGGCTAGAAATGGAGAGGATCAAAGGTATATAAGGATGGACAAATATCTCCATTGGTATGAGGCTTTTTGGGGTATAGCTCAAGAGCAAATCCATGAGGGCTTAGGCCCAAAGTGGACAATATCATACTAATGTGGAGATAGGTGGTGTCCATAGTCCCTACAAGTGGTATCAGAGCCTTGCCCCGGAGTTAGTCATGATAGATGAATCCTCGGAATGCCGAACAAAAGGTGGTAGGCCCCCAAGTAAAATCACGATGTAATCCGTGGATCAGCTCTATTGGATAGGCGGTGTGCTCCAGATGCTTCACGGACGTGTCCTGGCTCCAACACGGTGAAGAGGAGTTGACCTAGAAAGAGCAGACTCTCAAGTCAGGTAGTGCTCTCCGGATGCTTCATGGACGTGTCCTGACCCCAACACGGTGAAGTGGAGAATGAAGAATCATGGTTGATAGAGAGTGGACGGATGAATGATCGTTTGAGGGGAGGCTCGGTGGTCCTTTGTTCGAGGGGAGGATTGTTAGGTATACGATCAAAGTCCCACATTGGCTAGAAATTGGGAGGATCAAGGGTATATAAGGATTGACAAATATTTTCATTGGTATGAGGCTTTTTGGGGTATAGCCCAAGAGCAAATCCATGAGGGCTTAGGCCCAAAGTGAACAATATCATACCAATGTGGAGATAGGTGGTGTCCATAGTCCCTACAAAAAAGCCCTATCATCAAGGTTAATATTTTTTTTTTTAACTCTTAAGGGTATTGACATCATTTTACTATGCAAATAAAATGAAAAAAAAAGTTCATGGACCTAAGGCCGAAGATTTTTGCTTTCAAAGACAACAATGTAATTTTACTATGGAGAAAAAATTAAACTAACTAAACTATCCTCAGTCAATTTATCAATAATCTTAGATTCCTCGAAAAAAAAAATTATCCTCGTAAGTTAGGGAATTGTTTTGTGTAGATAATAGCAAAAAAAAACAATTAATTGTACTAATCCACACTGAATCACCTCACATCATAAATGTCTTTTAAAGTTTTTTATAATGTGAATATCATTACCTATAGATTGGATTAGATAAAAGAAAATAAATAAATTTGGGTTGAGAAGAACTTGTAATAGATCAAACTAGATAGATAAAATATCTTGAATGATTAATAGTAAAACATTTGGGGAGCACTTGTGGTTTCGAGTTCTGCCCTTGTGATAAATATTTATAACATAAATGAGAAGACTAGTTCAATATAAAGGTTTCGAGTATAACTTTATCAGTATTTATTTATTCATTTATTAAAAAATAACATATTTACATCCAACTAGTTGTATTCACATGAATATTTAAAACTTTGACTCTCGTATAGATCTAATAAGAATATTTAAATTTGTGCAAGTGTTAAAAAACATAAATTTTCTGGTCAGGTGTACGTTCACCCATTAACAAAACATAACTGGCATTGAAAAATTATTGTACTTTAGGATCTATTGGTGTTGTTTACTTGAGCAATTTAATTATATTTTTGCCCTTCCATCTAAAAACATTTACATTGAATTTCAAGGATATTTAAGTCTTTTCATACGATTTACTTATCATTTCCAAATTGATTGAAGACAAGTAATTCTTTTTCCATCTTGATTACATAATAAAATGACAAGAATACCCTTAGAAGCAAAAAAAACTAAACCTGGTGTCAAGGTAAATTTCTTTTTTTTTTTCACAATGGTTTTTTTATTATTAAAATTTAAGCCAGGGGCAATTTGGTATTTCATCAAATATATAATAATAAAAAAACAATAAAAATGCATAATAAAACAATAAAAATACCCTTTAAATCAAGAAATTTAAGCATGAGATCTAAGTGTGTTTTTTGTATTTTCACAGAGGTTTTTTTGTCATTTAAAAGTCAATTGTGAGGCACTTTTGTATTTAGCTAGATAAAAAAATATGGCGCGTGTGGCAACCCAAGGGGTATGTGAGGCGCCCGAGCGTCCATCGAGTAGTGCCTATCGGCATTTTAAAATGTCCTTCTGCCTTGTAGGCGAAAGCATTGCTATCTCTTATTCTTGTTGGTGCAACGTGTCTTCGACGGTGATATTGTTTGTTGTAGGTTGGTATAATTTTTTTTGTTCTTCTCTCTCTTCCCCTGAAAATTATAACTTGTCTATCTTGTTAAAGTTTTTATTGGTTTTTAATTACATCCTTCAATTCAAATTGATGGTATAAAGTTTTCTAATTTGGTCCTCATTATTTTGATTTTTAATTGTGTTTCTTAGTCATTTTGTAAAAGTTATTATTCTTTTTAATTTTATCATTTAATTATAACATTATTTTTATTTTTTGTGTCAAATTCTATTGATTGCTATTTTTAATTCCTATTTTGAAAATTCTTTTGTATAATTGAATTTTTTTTTCAATTTCTTAATTTAATACATGATTGATTTGGAATTGAACTTTAGGGTTTTTCCAAATTGGATGTTTCGGGTCTAATGGCTCAGGTTATGAGTTTGAAAAGTTAACATATTTTTTTTATTAGAAAAAAGTGCTTTGTAATTCTTTTTATTTTTTTATCGAGTTATTCTAATCATATAATTTGAATCATGGGTTTTGTGGGATATCTCTAATTGACTCGATCCTAATTAGTGTGGCTATAAGTTTGACATGACTAGTTTTTTATGTTTGTTTTTTACTTTATTTCAAAACCTAAACATCAATTTTTAATAAAACAATAGTTTTGCCTCGCGACAAAGCACGGATGTTAAGTCTAATTTTTTCTACTTAAAAAAACATTTATTGCATAGTTACCATTTTGAGAAAATATTTTTTATAAATAAATTCAAATTGGAATGATTTGTTTAAGACTTATTAAAGAAAATATTTAGTTCTGAATATATAAAAAAATGTATGGAAATACCTTTTACGTTAAAAAAAATTAAACAAATTTACCATTTTCAATTGCAAGGAATATTTATCCATTAAAAGAATTTGTTATATTATGATAGGTTCTTTTTTTTAATGTAATCAAAGAGAAAAATTTGTTTGATTAGTCAGATAACTTTTGTTTTTTATTCTGAATTTTATAAATAATTGTGTTTTAAATTTTGGTTTTATAAAAGTTAAGATAATCTACCTTTTATTCATGAAAATCTACTTCTTATTTATTATATATATAAAAATCAATTTCACAAGAGTTTTGATTAAATATACATTTTTAAAAACTTAATTTTAAAAAACTATAACTATTTTTTTAATCATTATCATAATATTAAATTTGAAACATGATTGCATCAATATTTCTAATTAACTAATTTTCTCTCTATTTTTTAATTTTTCTTTTATAAACGAGATAAGATTTAGGTGGTGTTTTATAGTGCGGATAAAATATTATTGGTTAAGAGTGTTTTTAAATTTTTTTAATATATTAATATAAAAGATAATTTTTTAAAAATAAAAAATATTATTTTAATATATTTTTAAATAAAAATATTTTAAAAAATAATTACTACTATGCTCTAATTTTATTTTTATTTTACCTGCACTTAATTCTGAAATATAAAAAGAAAGCGACTGAAGGAAAATCAATCACTGTCAAGAACATAAATGCCATGAAATGATCTTTCATTGAAAATAAAGTGTATAAATGATTAGCTGGAGCCTGCAATTAGTGGCTAACCAGCTACTATCACAGCCAAATTGTTACTGCAGGGTGGTGTTTAGCATCAAATCACGCTCCAATCCAATCTCATGAACTTTATGGTATTAGCATAAAAAATTTAAAATTTTAACTGCAAAGAATTTTAATAAAATAACACGGTTCATATTTGTTCTAGTTTTACAACACCGCATGTAACAAAAAATTATAATTGAAAAACGTGATAATAAATAAATATCACATCTATAAAACACATCTTCTTTACAAAATATGATATTAAAAAAGGAAATTGGGGTTTAATTTGGCAATATATTGCTCAGGGGTGAGCAAAAAAATAAAAAAAAATAATTAAACCTAGAAAACTAAAAAAATAATAATAAAAAAAACTGAACCGTGAAAAAAAACCGATTAAAATTTTAAAAAAACCGACCGGTTGGGTTTTATAAGCCTGAAACCGAAAAAACTAAACCCAAACTGAAAAAAAAAACGAGCCAAACAGGAAAAAATTGAGTCAAAATAAAGAACCAAGCCAAACAGGTTTGGATTGGTTTTTGTTCTAAAAAACTGAACTGAAACTGGTCAGTTTCAACTGATTTCAGCTTTTTTATATAAAAAAATTTCAGTTTGATTACTTAAACTTTCTAGTTTGGTGTATGTACACCCATTAACAAAACATAATTGACCTTGAAAAATTATTGTAGTTCAGGATTTACTAGCGTTGTTTGCTGGAACAATTTAATAATAGTTTTGCCTTGCAATCCAAAAAATCTTACACTGCCTTTCAAGGGCATTTAAGTCTTTTCATATGACTCACTTATTATTTTGAAATTGATCGGAGATAAGTAATTATTTTTCTATTTTGATTGCATAATGAAACGACTATAATACCTTTAGAAGAAAAAAACTAAAATGGGTGTCAAGGGAAATTTTTGTATTTTCACAATGATTTTTTTATTATTAAAATTTAAGCTAGGGGCAATTTGATATTTCATCAAATATATATATATATATATATATATATAAAACAATAAAAATGCATAATAAAACTATAAAAATACCCTTAAAATCAAGAAATTTAAGCATGAGAACAAATGATATTTTTGTTTTTTCATAGTTTTTTTTTTTGTAATTAAAAATTCAATTACGAGACACTCTGTAATTAGATAAAAAAAAAAATGTGTGTGGCAACCCAAGGAGCATGGGAGGCACCGACATCCTTCAAGTAGTGCCTCTTGGCATCTAAAAAAGCCCTTCCACCTTGTAGTTGAAAACGTCGCCATTTTCTTTTTCTGTTGGTGCAGTGCATGTCTCCAATGATGATATTGTTTGTTGCTGGTGGGTATATTTTTTTCCTTCCTCTCCCTCTCTCCCCTCAAAATTTTTAATAGTTTTTAATTTTATCATTTAATTCAAATTGATGGTATTATGTTTTTTAATTTGGTGCTCATTGTTTTGATTTTTATTTTTTTTCTTGGTCATTTTGTAAAGGTTATTATTCTTTTTAATTTCACCATTTAATTATAAATTGTTTTTATTTTTTGTGTCAATTTCTATTGATTGCTATTTTTAATTTCTATTTTTTAAAATTCTTTTATATAATTGATTTTTTTTTCAACTTCATCCTTTAATATATGATTGATTTAGAATTAAACCTTAGAGTTTTCGCAAATTGGATGCTTTGGATTTAATGACTCGGGTTATGAGTTTGAAAAGTTAACGTATTTTTTTTATTAAAAAAGGTGCTTTACAATTCTCTTTATTTTTTTTTTATTGAGTTATTCCAATCATATGATCTAAGTCACCAGTTTAGTGGAACATCCTCGATTGACTTGGCCCTAATTAGTAATTAGTGTGGCTACAAGTTTTTCATGACCAATTTTTCATGTTTATTTTTTATTTTATTTCAAAACCTGAATATTATTTTTTAATAAAAAATAATTTGGCTCCACAGCAAAGCGTGGATGACGAGGCTAGTTTTTTGTACTTAAAAAAACATCTATAACATAGTTACCATTTATAGCATCTTTTGTATTATTGATTTTTTTTGTCAACTTCATCCTTTAATATATGATTAATTTAGAATCAGACCTTAGAGTTTTTCCAAATTGGATGCTTTTGATTTAATGACTCGAGTTATGAGTTTGAAAAGTTAATGTACTTTTTTATTAAAAAAAGATGCTTTACAATTCTCTTTATTTTTTTATTGGGTTATTCCAATCATATGATCTAAGTCACCGGTTTAATGGGATATCCTCGATTAACTCGACCCTAATTAGTAATTAGTGTGGCTACAAGTTTTTCATATCCAATTTTTCATATTTATTTTTTATTTTATTTCAAAACCTGAATATTATTTTTTAATAAAAAAATAGTTTGGCTCCACGGCTAAGCGTGTAAACCAAGGCTAGTTTTTTGTACTTAAAAAAACATTTATAGCATAGTTATCATTTTAAAAAAATATTTTATATAAATAAATTCAAATAGGAATGATTTGTTTAAGACTTATTAAAGAAAATATTTAGTTCTAAATATATATAAGAATGTATGGAAATACCTTTTACGTTAAAAAAATAAAACAAATTTAACATTTTCAATTTCAAGGAATATTTATCCATTAAAATAATATTTTGTATTATGACAGTTTATGTTTTTTTAATTTAATTAGAAAGAACAAATGATGTAATTAGTGAAATAGCTTCTTCCTTTTATTTCAAATTTTAATTTTATAAAAGTTAAAATAACCTACTTTTCATTCATGAAAATCTTATTTTCATTTATTTTATATATAAAAAATCAATTTCACAAAAGTTTTGATTAAATATATATATTTTAAAACTTAATTTTAAAAAATTATAACTAATTATTTTTAACTGTTATTACATTATCAAATTCAAAATATGATACTCCTTTTGAACACTCATAATTAACTAAGTTTTTCTCATATTTTTTAACTTATCTTTTATGAGGGGGACAAGATTTAGGTGTTATTTTATAGTGTGGATAAAATATTATTGTCCAAGAGTTTAAGTGTTTTTAAATTGTTTTAATATATTAATATTAAAAATAATTTTTTTAAATAATTTTTTTAATATATTTCTCAATATAAAACATTTTAAAAATAATTATTACTATAATCTAATAATTTTTTATATATAAAACCTGTACTCAATTCTGAAATATAAAAAGAAATCGACTGAAGGAAAATCAATCACTGTCAAGAACATAAATGCCATCAAATGATCTTTCACCGAGAATAAAGTGTATAAATGATTAGATAGAGCCTGCAATTAGTGGCTAAGAGTAGCTACTAATTGTTACTGCAGCGTAGTGTTTAGCATCAAATCATGCTCCAATCCAATCTCATGAACTTTATGCTATTAGCTTAAAAAAATTAAAATTTTAACTGCAAAGAATATTAATAAAATAACACAGTTCATATTTGTTATAGCTTTACAACACACACACAAATAAATATCACATTTATAAAACACTACTTCTTTACAAAATATTATATTAAAAAAGAATAGTTTGTTTAAAAATATAATTGTGATTGCTTTATAAAATATTTTTTTATACAAAAATACATCAAAATAATACTTTTTTATTTGTAAGATAAGCACATCAAAATGATAAAAAACATATATTTTCCCTACTAATCACTACAGAATAAATTGCCACAATTTAAATTAAAAAAAAGGCTGAAACCGCATTATTCTGTGCTTTTTTAAAAAAATTATATTATTTTACTAATATTTTTAATTTAATTTGCTATTTTTTAAAAAAAGAATTCTGACTATTGATTTAAAGATTCTAACACGACCGTTACACCGACACTTTCACAACCCGTCGGTCGGTGTTTCTGTTGAAACGGAAGGCACCCCTTTTCCTCCATCACACATAACTCTTCGTCAGCAATAATTTGTTTTTTATTTAATTAAATTTAGCTGCATTTATGTTACTCAGTTGAAGCAGTTGTTAATTAATTTTCCACCAGACAAGGCCTCGTTTTCCCCCCCGAAGGTTTCTGACTCCGTGTCTCAGCTATATTATTATATTGCTTTTAAAATCTCGATTGTGTCTGGAAGAAAATCTAAAATGTCCGTATCGAAATAAAATATTTCCACGTATGCTGATGGATTTTGCAAACAAAAAGCATGTGATTGCTATTAAAAATAGTATTTTTATTCAATAAAAGATCGAGTAATAATAAAATATCCAATAAAATAAAATAAATAAGCTAAATTATAAAAATAAAATGTTTTTTCTAGTCTACTGTAACTAAAGTTACTTATCTACAATACCTATAGAAAAAACTTCTAGGAGAGGCTCTGTGATTATTATCTTTTGTGGCCAAACAATCATGTCGGATGGATTGTTTCTATTCATAAAAAATGAAGTCTTTATTGTCTAATAATTCAGAGGTACAATGATGTGTTCTATTTATTTTTATGTTTTAAAGAGTGTTGTTTAAAAAAATTAAATATATTTTTTAATATTTTTAAATTATTTTAATATACTAATATAATAAATAACTTTTAAAATATAAAAAATATCATTTTAATATATTTTTAAATAAAATATATTTTAAAATACAACTCCAATTCCGTTGCACAATTCTCATAGTAATTTGAATCTCGAATTAGATATTATCGTACCACACTGCATATCACATGTACAGCATGTGTAGAGGTTCACTGTCACGACAGTCCAAAATGAACATTCATTGTGCTTATTAATGTTCCGTGTACTCTTGTTGTTGCTTTTTTTGGTGAATGAACTCAAACCGAGTCACTACTTTTATTATAGTTCGTTTAATAATTGTAATCAAACCCTGTTTGGTCTGATTGGATGAACTTTATCAAACCCTGTTTAGTCTGTTTAGTCTGAATGGATGGACTTTTATCAAACCCTGTTTAAAGAAACTCATTATAGCTCTCCATAAATAAGCTAGGCATTTTTTATGACATAAAAATACAGTCTCTTGATTTTTCTTTTAATATATTACAGATTTATTTCTGGACATAATCCATGGATAGTCACTTTCAGGAACTAAACTAAAAGAATAAAAGCGTGTTTGACAGTGTGGTAGCGGTTGCTTTTCAAATAGTTTTTTGTGCCGAAATACATGCCAATAATGTTTTTTTATTTTTTAAAAATTATTTTTGACATCAGCACATCAAAACGATTCAAAAAGTACAAACCATACTCAATTTTAGTAAAAAAAAAAAATTAAAATTTAATAAAACACAATTACAAACGAAATACCAAACAATATCTAATAAATCTTTAATTTGAAGTCCCAGATCATTTACACAGATTGTGAAACGCTATATTTAATGTTGTTTTGGCACCACACACGTTATTTGGAGGGCAAGGACAAGATCCCACGTACCAATCACTTTTAAATTTAAATTTTATATATATATATATATATATATATATATATATATATATAAGTTATATCTAAGCCAAATTGAATACTTCATGTGCGACTCAACTCTTTTGGCTTGCCTTACCTATCATTCATTAATTTTTATGTTGTGCTTAGTTTGGTTCTTAAAACTACAGTCTGATCAGGGCATTTGCCATTAAACTGCTACCAATACTGACTCGATAACATATTAACTTATTACATACAAGTAAAATACTAAATTAATGGATGGTCAAAAAAAAAAAAATTCGAAAAACAAACAAGATAAATGACATCCCATCAATAAAAATATTTTTGCATTTAAATAATCCACACGCGCGCGTGTATATATACACACACAGGAGATGATTCCAATTTGCATTATAGAAAATAAAAGCAACTGACTTATGCATTGTATTTTCCCTTTTTTTTTTGTTTTCAATTAATGCTATATTTATAACTAGTCTATTTTAAAGAAAAATGCCAAATTGTTAATCTAAGAAGAAATCCAGGAATATATATATATATATATATATATATATATATATATATTAAAAAAAGAGAGAAGATAGAAAAGGTGGGAACCCAGGTCGTGTACATATTATGCCACCATCCAGGCACATGCTTTGCTAACATAGAAATAAATGTTTTCTTTTAGCTTCCAATCCATTCTCACGTTATTATTATTATTATTATTATAAACATACAAATAAAGAAATAATAAATTCGTAAGGGCATGGATGTGTGGCTATCCCTGTAGTCTGCTTGCGGAGCTTTAAGTAAATTACGGAGAAAAGGGAAAGCTCAAAGCAGCTTTGAAAATAAGGAGCGATTCACGTGGGAAGGCCGTACTGTCTGTCTGTCTGTCAGTCAGGGAGGCAGTCATGTAGCCATAGCCGTTTCTTTCGCTTCTTTTATATCCATCACATCATCTGGGCTCGGGAGCCCAGTGCACGCACGTTCTCCCATGTGACCTTTGTTCCCTTACATCCTCCTCCGCTCGCCCCTACAATTCCCATATCCACCCTTGCATCCATCACCTTGGGAGTGTTTCAGTTTTCAAAAATTTTAATTTTTTTTATTTAAAATAATTTTTTATATTTTTAAATCTGTATTAATATTAAAAATAATTTGTTTAAATTAAAAAAAAATTAATTTAATATATTTTTAAATAAAAATCATTTTGAATCATTACCACTACCACAATTCCAAACCTATATCATATTATAATAAGGTTTTTTATGTTTTCAAAAAAAATCTGAAGATTTTTTATTTTTTAATATTTTATAATTTTAATGTGTTAGTATTAAAAATAAATTTTATTTAAAAAAAATATATATTTAATTATATCTCGAAGAAAAAAAGAACACCAGTGATAGGGTATCAGAACTCTTGTAAAGGCTCTCTCGCAAGCAACGTGGGTGGGCTTATCTTACGTTAGTTTGATTGGGTGACCCTTGAAGACAAGGCCTAACTTAGCATGGGTCTCTACTCTCTCTCTCTCTCAATGCTGCAGCGTGGCATATCTCTCACACCCAGCCATTAGCTTCTCAAGTTAAACTTCCATGGGTCACTGGGCGGACCTGTTTGTGTTGTTGTATTCACTGTTATTAAAAACTCGAGATTTAATCTAGTTTGGATTAAAAAATGGTAATTAATAGATACGGTCAAACTCAAATGATTCAAAGATTAATCTGTTTACACAGTCAAAACTCAATTTTATTTTTTTTATTTTTCTTTCAAAACAATGTTTTTTCAACTCTTTTTTTTTATATATATAAAAATTAAAACATATTTTAAATTAAACGAGGTTAATATGGATCAATACATGGCTCGGATCATGTGCACAGCTGGATTCAATACTTTTGTTATATTGCTTTTCATGCAAAAATTATAATTAAAAAAAAATTATAATTGTGTGTGTGAGCCTTGCAAAAAAGTATCGGCTTAAATACACGATCTCGTTTTGTTTTGTCTTTAATTATATTCTGAAATACAATTTCAAAGTCTATGATAATTCTAAGAATATTTAAAAATTATTTATTTAATTATGATGCCCAATGCACAAAACCAAAAAAAAGGGTTGAAAATAGTTTTGCATGCAATTATTTATATTCGTTACTTCTAAATGTTCTATTTATGATACACAATATTGGAGTTCTCTATACAAATTTGAGGAAATTGTTTAGTTGTTTGAAGAATGAAAACTTCTTAGTTTTCTGGAAATGGTAGGCAACAAAAAAAAAAATAAAGTCTTGAAGATCAAACAACTGGATTATAAGTCACGTAAATTAATCCGGATGAATTATTATTTTTTTTTAAAAATAATTTAATTTTCTTTTTTAAAAGATCAAGAAATTTAAATAAATCAGATCAAAATCAAAACTCAAATTGAATTTTATAAGAATGAGTTGACATGACCGTATTTTTCAATCAACTCACCAGGTAGCATATGAAACAACAGATGATTAGATGCCCATTCTTGAATGATGAGGGGCCTGTCTTGTAGACCCCAATCTGGGCCGAAACCAAACTGTTCTAGATGTTGAACACTGGCCCACCAAGGCCCACGTATCCGGGCACTGAATTGAAACTCTTTTTTGGAAGGTTGATAAGACTCTTTGTTCATTTCTAGGGCAAGCAATCATGTAAACAAAAAGAAAGAACAGAAAGGAAACTCTGCTAGCAGTTTGATAATTTATCACAGCGCCGGCACGGTCAGTCTACAGAAAAGGATGCGAAAGGAATTCATGCTATTCACCCCTTGCAATTCATTATTTATTTTCTTTTTCAAAACAATCTGTTTCGTTGCCCGTATAGAGCGTATCGGCTTTGAAAATCCAAGAGAGACAGCATTGATAGAGAGCTCTCATACATCACACCAGCCACAGCTACCGATCCCGCCCATGAATTCTTGCTAATATCGCTATTCAACTGCAATACCATTTCTGTACAATCAACATGCCTTGGAGAACCTCAACGAGCATGGAATAGATTTGTATCACCGGCATGCATGTGAAGGCGCTATTGGTTGATGTGCTGCTTCGAAGCAGCATCAAGCTGTTCTCTGTGTTCATCATAACAGGTGAAGAACTATACCTGTCAATCTTGGTCAAATTGAGATAATGCCATCATGACTGAACATCTCTTCGATTACTCTCTTTTGGCTTGATAATCCTGGAGAATAGTACGTTTGGAAAACATAAGCAGTGAGCAAATGAGAAACAATAATTCCCTAATATGACAGGAAAAAGAAATAGCTCGCTTGGGGAAACAATAACCGCGGCACAAAACCAATGATTAACGATAGCTCTTATGGGCGGTTTTGCTAGAATAGGCAATAATGAGGTTACTGTTTTAGTAAATGATGCGGAGAAGGGGAGTGACATTGATCCACAAGAAGCTCAACAAACTCTTGAAATAGCAGGAGCTAACTTGAGGAAAGCAGAAGGCAAGAGACAAATAATCAAGGCAAATCTAGCTCTCAGACGAGCTAGAGCACGAGTAGAGGCTATCAATGTGATTTCGTAACTATAACCAGTTGGCGGCGCGCCTGAATAATTCTCAATTTAGTAGTTTTTTATTCAAAGAATGCCTCCTTGCAAGAATGCCTCCTTGCCTAATTTAATACCCCCATCTTCCCAGCTATTTTCTTTGTTCTTTTTTCCAAGAAAAAAAAAATGAAATGGAAATGGACATGCAAATGACAGGCGAAATAAATTATAAATAAAGAGTATAGGGATCAAATACATAGTTTTTTACACCGTGAAACTAGTTAACAAGTTTTGTCACACTACAGGGACTTGAGTTATAATTTAATCTTTTGCAAATGCCATGAACTAATCCGACCACATTCATAACCACACCTATGGATATCAAGAGGGTGAAGTCACAACTAGCTTGCAGTTTTCTGCTCAACGTTTCCAGACAATAATATTATGAAGAGCATGACAAAATGAACATGCATGCATGAAACAGGATGTGAACATAATGTAGGACTCGGGGCAAAAGCACTACCTAATTTTCCTATAATTTAAATAATGGGCCTGCATGGTCAATCAGTTAATGATGAAGATGTCAATTCTATATTAAAAAAGTGCAGCTACCATTCTACTTTTGCTTATTGCGATGTAGTTCATCCCTTGCACAAACCTCAGTAGGAGCGGAAACTTCACTTTTTTCTACTATGGAATTTGTTTCCCCATCTTGCTTCTGGTCCTGGCCAGATAGATCACCATTTACAACCTTAAGAGCAGAGGAATCATGAATAGCTGCTGTAGATGCGTCATCAATTACAGCAGCACCAACTGTACTGTTTCCATTTCCTCTGATAAATGAACTGCTGTCGTGCTCATTATTTTCCATTTGACTTCCTCTACCTGCAGCCTCTTCGGCTGTCCTCTCCTCTTCTTCTCTTTGTTGCCTTCTCCTTGCCTCTTGTTCCTTTAATTGCTTGAATCTGAATGACAGTATATTTAGACCATGATACAGAAACTGGGATGAAGAAGCAAGAAAGGAAAGGTTCGTGATTACAGACCTTTCACCAGGACGTGACCCTTCTGGCGTCAACTTTTCTTCTTGCCTGGTCTTAGTTTGTATGGGTTTTAATTCAGAGATAGGTTTCTGAACCTGCAGTAGGTCCTCTTTAACAATATCATTACTGAACTTCGTCACAGGATTTTTTGCACCCCCTAACTTTTGAAGCCACACCTGTTGTATTGTGCTTAATATGTTATTTGTGAGCCTGCAAAAAATTAAACGAAAATTTCAGGAAAATATAGGAAGAATAGTGGCGGAAAAAACCATTTCCAATCACAAAGTCTCCAAGACTCTAAATGAGATAATGTGGTGTTCACATAATTGCAAGGCTGCTCACCAATAAAGGCTGAGACCAGAAGGAACTGAAAGAGAAAAGTAACCAATCATTAATGGAAGGAACTTTGTTATTGCTTGAGAATTCTTCACATTTGGATCATCGCTCTGAAAACAGTAACACGTTAAAATTTACATTGTCATCTAAAACCAAATAAAAAGAGTGACCAATTATGACAGCATTCAAACACAAAACTTTTAGCACTTCATCAAAACACATGACACGGCTTTTAGGCTTTAGGACAAAGGGTCAGCATTCTCTCCCTGCAGCCTTAGGCTTTAGCAAAAAGGGTTGGCACATGTATTAGTTTCCTCAAAGTAAGCAAAACAAAGCACTCAGCATCACACATTCACTTCAGTTCTTGGCCAGACAAGTTCTCATTACTCTGTCTCTTCTTGCATTATAAAATTGACTGCATCGATATAAGTCTTAGTTATACACTCCTATATGGTATTTCTTGTCAATTTCTGTCACACTTCACTTAAGATCTATGCATACACATAGCATGTATTTAGGGTTGCACATGAAATGGACAAGTGATGCAATTCAGTCATGTAACTATTGATTGCAGCAGTATAGGCATTTGCGGACTCAACATGCTCTGTGCTATGAGTTTTCAATTGCAAAAAAGGCCAAAAAAGATACCCTTTGCTTTACTGCAAGGCATGGCCTCCCAGTGAGCAGAGTACGAGGAAAAAATGTTTTGAACCAGTTAAAAGAGCAATCACTTAAGCTAATCAGGATTATGCAGACATGAGCAAATCTAAACTTGGGTAGTAATGGACCTGTGATGATTGCATAATTTGGACGGACATGTATTGCAAGACAACCAACATGGCAGGCAAAACAAGATATGCCACAGTATCTGACCATCCAAGGGGTGGCTGTCCATCCTGAGGAAAAAAAGAACAAGTAATAAACAACAAGCTCCACAACATGCCTCAAAGCCTAGTAACAAAAAGAAAATAAAATCTGAAATAGAATGGAGCAGGAAAAAAAAAAAAAACTGCAATCAGCATATCCTAATCGCCATCAACATGAAGACACTTGATTAAAATGCAAGTTCACATGCATGAGTAAGGAGAGTAAAAAAAAAAAGAATTGAAATCCTTTAAGTTGTGATGAAATAATGGTCAGCTTATTCTCATCTCTCAGAAAGCAGGATGATTCCACACAAAAAAGCTTCCAAGTCTTGTATAGAGTATGATCAACACAAAGTTCGATCAGAAACCCATGCTAATCGATAGCACTAGAGAACTGAATTAAGGTACTCACTACAAAAGGGAAAAGCCAAGAGATTCCGCTGCCATTTTGACGTTCAGCAATTGTAGTTGGACCGGCCAGAGAGGGTATCCAAAAGAAGCCTTCTGTGAGGAGTCCCTTGTTATCAGACACAGAAATTAATTTAGAGAAGATAGAGAAATAGTATCCATAAAACTAAAAGCTTTTGATGAAGTGAGAGAATTAACATGGAAGGAATGTTACCTCATTTGCTACATTTGAAAGGGCTCTATAGAGTCCAATCCACACTGGAATTGTGGCAAGTGTGGGGAGACATCCTGGCACAAAGTGGTAAGAATATTGAAAACACTTTTAATTAAGCAGGGCAAAGGAAAGCTTAAATCATACTACAAAGCAGAAAACAAAAATCTTATTGAAAAAAAGGTACCAGCTAGTGGGTTTATGCCAGCTAGCTTATACAACCGAGCAGTCTCGAGTTGAATCCTCTCCTGGAGGTAAACAAAAGAATCGAACTAGGTCAGCGAAATCACACAAGCAACAAGCTCTGATAAATGGTTCCCATTGCCCTATTTTTATAAGAGAAAAGGGATGTCAGATAGACCTGATCACCAGCATAGAGTTGTTGAACAGCCTTAATTTGCGGTTGCAAAGATCGCATAGCCATAGCAGATTCCACCTGCCCACCACAGCCACATCTTACACACCTGAGCATAATAAACACTGACATGCATAAAAATTGCTTCAAAAAGGAGAAAGAAAACGAACCTGTTTCTTACTCAAAGGAAATGTAGCAGCCTTGACAAGAACAGTCAAGAGTATAATAGCAAAACCATAAGCATACGGTACATGCAAAGCAGATAACCCATCTTTCAAGACCTGTAATACTTGCTTAATTAATTATTAAGCTCGAGATTCATTTCCTGTTAAAAGAAAAGGAAAGGACAGGACCAAACCTTTAAAGTACCCTCGAGACAGGAAGTGATACCAGAAAGCCAATCACTGTTCTGTTTGGTGCTACTATCCACGACCTGGTCGGGATTGGAGACGGCAGCATCGGCAATTGTGTAAATAATACTCTCTGCTCTACCAAACAAGTTCTTGATCACAGCCTCCGCGTTATCCGGGTCAGGAAAGAGACCCGGTCTGAAACCGAACCGGGCTACGCAGAGAGAACCGCGAGGAATTAATGGTTTGGGAAGGTGAGGCGGGTGGATGGGGAGAGAGGTACAGGTTTTGGTTCGGTCGATAAAAGGGAGGGAGAGAGGGATTAGGTTTGGTGTTGTACATGAAAGAGAAGAGGCCATTCTTACTTCCTGTTTCCGAGGGAGAGAGGGGTGGCAAAGAGTCGTTTCCTCCCTTTTCAACTGCTTTGAGCTGTAAGGGATCCTTTTCTTTTTAAGATTTGGCCAAACATCACAGACGTCCTCAACCTTTGAGGGGAGTCTATATTAGGTTACTAACTTATTTTTATCTTAATCAGATCCCTATTGTATCGAGTAATTCTTAATCAGACACTTCCCTCACTTTTAATCAAATCACATGAAATTTATATGGGTTTTTTTTTTATAAAAAGGAGTATATTTTCTAATATTTTCATTTTTAATTTAGACCAGGTTATGGAAAAAAATATATAACGATCTAATATTTTTTTATATAGCTTGTTTTATCATGTTATACGAGGAGATTTATTAAATTCATGAGTTTTTGATGAAAAAAAGAAAAAAAAATATATTTGATTTTTACATCCTTACTTAACTATTTTGATAATTTAAACTAAACGAAGGGTCTAATTAAGAATGAATATCAAATACCTAATTGAAGTATAAAAAAGGTTAGGGACTTAACTGGTATTGTTCATGTAAATTGAGGATTTTCTTATATTTTCTCTTAAATTTTTGTTTACTTAGTTGGGCAAAGTGATGGCTAATGACCCATATTTTTTTCGCGTGGCAAATTGGGAGTATTACAGAGCTAATAAATAAACGTTTATGTTGTGCTTTGTCATGGAGGAAATAGAATAGAATCTCAAGGATATAAGAATATATAAAAATTATTTATAATCATTTAATTTATATATTTTTCAATAAAAAATTAAATACAATAAACACTAATAACAACAACGTAAGAATATAAAATTTATTTATAATTATATATATTTTAAATAAATACAAAATAAACCCACACAGAAGTAATTATAAATAAAATTATTTATTTTTTCTTGTTTGTTCTAACTATTTTCAAGTTAGTTTTTCAATAACTTAACTAGATTTACAATTAAAAAAATCTGTGCATCTTTAAGTTCTCGAATACGCAAGATGCTGTTTTATGTTTAATCAATTCAATTATGATAAAAATTATTACTAGCTGCCTTAAAATATTTTACTAAATTTAAATTTAATGATAAAAGTTTGAGATAAAAAAATTTATTTATAATTTTAGGTTTAAATCCTAAGATTGTAAACATTGATAGTTATTAAAGATTTACTAATCATTAATTTTAGAATTTATAGGAAATAATTGAGATGGGTAACAAATAATTTCAAAAAAATTCAATAATTTGCAAGCACACAACTAATACGTCTCCTCTATTTTGAACTTCTACACAACTAATTCCTCACTTGGACGTTTTTCCTCTAATGACAAGAAGCTTGTAATTCAGGTGGGACAGAGAGCAGCTCATTGATTCAATGAATCTAAAAAAAGAACGAAAAAAACTGAAATGTATTTTATTTGCTTTCTTCATGATTTGAATTTTCAATTCCATTCAAGCTTATAATCCATGTGGTACAGAGAGAAAGCTTTCTTGACTATAAATTTTTTGAAATGTACAGTTCTACACGAAAACAAATAGCGAAAAGGGACGGATTATTATCCTTCCATCGGCTGTAGTTATCCCTGAGCATTTCGTGATGAAAATTCGACTCTCCGAGCTTGGAAATGGTTGTTGGGCCTGGCAGGCTCAAGTGATTGTAACAAAACATTATGTTTTGTCTAACTTGGGCTTCCGCTCGATGGCCCAATACACGGGCTTCTTGTGTGTAGATAACAGACACCAACAAGCACAGCAGCAAAGAGAAGAAGAATGAATGTGAATCATGGACGTATTGCGTTTCAAATGGGATTGAACAAATTTTAAAATTTGTTTTTAATTAAAATTATTTTTTCAATATTTTTTTTTAAACATTTTGATATGTTGATATAGAAAATAATTTTAAAAAAATATATTATTTTAATATATTTTTAAATAAAAAATACTTTAAAAAATAATTGATACTATAGTAACAAATTCCCCTTTACATGCAATAATACTAAAAAGGTTGCTTGTCTTATGCTCCGGGCCTGTCTATTTTTTCATCTTAGTAAAGATATTAAAACAATGGGAACATTTTTAAAAAAAGATAAAAATCTAAGATTTTGATCACTTAAATGAGTTTAATAAATTTAGTTAATTTAATAATATAATTAAAAAATAAGATATCAATAATAAATAAAGTAGAAAAAAACAACAATGAGTCAATGCAAAAAATAAATACTTGTTAATATTATAAAAATATATTTTTATAATATTTTTAAAACATCTTATTGATCTTATGTTAATAAAATAAAAATTAAATTAATATGGGACGATTGCACAGAAAAAATAAAAATAAAAATAAATTTTAATTCCTATCAAATTAAATGAGGAATGAAAAAACTAAAAAGAATTGAAAAACTTGAAAACCCCCCTGACCCAAGAAAAGTGTTTTTTTCCCCTTTAAGGATATTGAATAATTACATTGTGGATAAAATATATAAAAATACAGATTAACCCTCTCCTTTGCTATATACCTTTCTACCCCTAAAACCAAGCTTTGATGGTTTGCCGATCAAGAGTAAAACGGTAATTTTACTGTGTAAAACCCAATGAATATTTGAGCTTTTTTATATTTTTTTTACGTGTAATTAATCTACCTTCCAAAAATATGTGATCCTAGCTGCCCATAGAGCTTGCAGTGGGGTAGGCAATATGAGGTCCATATCTCACCAAGTACACTCTCTGGATAAGAGTAGAATCCAGAAAACAGAATTCCATTGGACCTCAGTTCCCTGACTTGGCTTTACATCTCCATTGCCTATCACAGCAACCTTTGCAGCTCTTTTCTTTCCAAAGAATTCCTGTTCTTGCTAAGCTAGATCACCAAAAAGTACTAAAATCCTAACAAAAGCAAGAATCAATGGCCGCAACCATGGCGATACTCAATGCAAGGTGCTTGAGCATCAACGCCAACAAGAATACCAACCCCATCAAGCCACCAACAAAACCCATCTACCTTCTCGCCATGCAAAACCTCCCAAAGGGTCTAACCATCTCAAAACCAGCTGATAACACAGCCCTAGCTGGAACTGCTATTGCAGGTGCTATCTTCACTGCCTTGAGCTCATGTGAGCCTGCTTTTGCTGCACAGCAAATAGCTGAAATAGCAGAAGGTGACAACCGCGGTTTAGCACTCTTGCTGCCGCTAATACCAGCCATAGCTTGGGTGCTGTTCAACATCCTCCAACCAGCACTTAACCAAGTTAACCGAATGCGTGAGACCAGGGGGGTGATCATTGGGCTTGGACTTGGTGGGTTGGCTGCATCAGGTTTCATGTCAACGCCAGATGCATCAGCCAGTGAAATTTCCATGATTGCTGAAGCAACAAGTGACAGCAGGGGCACGCTTCTGTTGCTTGTCGTTGCTCCTGCTATTCTTTGGGTGCTCTACAATATTCTACAGCCAGCTTTGAACCAAATCAACAGGATGAGGTCCTAGTGAGAAAAATAAACAAGTGGGATGGGTTTTGTTGGGGGTGTGATTGGCATAATTTACCTGTAATTGCACGTTATTTTAATGAGACTTTCTTCTGTTTCAAGCATTTTTCTTCTTTTTATGTTTCCTTCATCATTCCAGTTCGTCAGTTCTGGGTTCAGTCTTAATTGTATTATACGATGATCCACGCTCCAAAAAGCGAAAAGAAAACGCAAATAACAATGCTTTCGATCTGCTCTTTCTGCTTTTATTCTTCTTTTCTTGGTTTTCGTTTCATTTGGTATCAGAGCATGATATTATCTCTGCCTTGGTTTATAAAGTTGCTTTGTTTATCTTTGTTTATGGCCGAAAGTTTAATAAAATTTAACTTTTGATTTCTGGATTTTGTTTTATTCGAAAGAAGATAAGAAATCATGTTGAAATAGTTTTTCTAAGCTTTATGTGATTTAAAAAAAAAAACATCCAAGGAAATCGAACTCTGCAACCGGGTATGGAGGTTGAAGACAACCAAAAATGACATTTTAAAAGCGTGTTAACTTTTCTATATTTAAAGGATAAACAGTCTAGCGCAGCATGTGAACTTTTCTATATTTAAAAGCATATTAAAATTAATAAATTTAACATACAGACATGTAGGGAAATTCTGACCGGTGATATTTTGATATTTATCTATTGAAGATGAAGCGTACAGATATAATATTTAATATAATTCGGCAAATTACTTACATCCATGAAAAAGAGTTCATATTATTTAAAAAAAAAAAAAAATACAAAACAAATACATAAAAGAAAAGGATCATTTCACTCTATTCTATTCCCAGCTCAAACATGCTACTGCATATGGCAACAGTCTTCCTCTCTTTCTCTATTTACATATTCTCTATACATTCTCACATTTTGCTATCTTTTTTATTGTTTATTTATAGATAAAGATGATGTCACCGGTTTTAGTTTTTTTTTCAATAAAAATGGCTGTCAACTCCATCTCTTCTTCAATAATAGTGACAGTTAAAATCAATGATTAACGCCATTTATTTACTGCACATGCAACAGCAACTAAGCCAACAAGACAAAGTGTAGGTAACTTAATGGGAGATAATTAGTAGCAATAATTAACATTGAAATAGAAAGAACTGAATAATCGTAGTAATTTAATTTTATATATCTAATTAATTATAACCGTATATTAATCAATAACATGGCGTGTTTATTTTTATTTTTGTGACTTCAAATGATAAGTACGCCATCAGCATCCTGAAAGTTCAATCCACAGACCAAATCCCCAAGCTAGCCAAAGTTGAGCTTGTACTGTTCATTCCATCTTCCTGGAATCTTTAAGCTGTCCCTTCTTTCGAATCGCAAGGCAGAAACTTAGCCTCCAGAAATCAACAATTGATTCTGGCAACAATTGTATCAAACCCCAGAGAAGGGAATGGGGCCAGTAAGGCGTGCAGCGAGGTTCATAGCCTATAGCACGCAGACCTGCCCGGGCATAACCATCTGATGACGGAACCCAGAAGGAAGATCTCCTTATTGATGCCATCTTCGTTGCCACGTAAAGCGGAACCTGCATCAAGAAAACCCTAGATTGATCAAAGAAGCATAAAACAAAGAAAATCGGATGCTTAAACCAATACCTGACAGTAAGCAGAATGTTTATCATTCTACCTGAATAAGATCTGAAATTATACTTAAGATATTTATGCAAATCAAGAGACCAAAACTCAAGATGGGAGACCTGCATCTCTCTTGATAAGCACAAAAGAAAAAATATTTATTTACAAGATGAGTGGTATGGTCAGAAAGGGCACACAGATCACAGACATCAGATAGGCAAGGTACTGTAGGCTTTTCAGTATGCTTTAGTTATGATTCCTCCGCTACAGTTGTCTTTGTTTTACAGAGCAAATAGGTTTCCTCACATCATCACTATCCAGCTTTAAGTCAGAAAACATGCATTCAATTAGCAGTAAGTTCTAGCATCGTCTCACATCTAAAACTCTGCCGCTTCTATCACTAATTATACCAGCCAATTCAGACAAATGTATAGAATCCAAGGAAGAATTCAAAAGACACGAGAATCAAAAGAAGAAGAAGAAAGATTATGTGCATTGTTGGATAAAAAAAGATGATTAGCATGGCTTATATAGCATTCCCACATTATAAGTTCATCTTATGCTGATAATAATAAGTACATTAATCAGGTTTATAACACTAAGGCATTCAGCAGGGCCAACAACACACAAAGAAAAAGAAAGTACTTAAAACCATGAAGTGCATTTGTGTATCTATAATTCTGCCATGAAAACGAAAGGAAGATGGCCTCTACCTAACAACTGTATTATAAAATATTTCAATCATGATCTTTCTTTTTAACATAATAAAGCATCAGCTTGTATGGAAGTTGTTATAATCTAATTTTTGAATTTTTTTTAAATAAATAATAAGATAAAAAATGGATGAATAAAAAATATTTGAGAATTGGGTTAAGACCAAACAAATTTGAAGTTTGAGGACTAAATTATAAATTTGGGGGTCAATTTGGTCAACAATTAGAGGAACGGGAAGTTTGGGGACTTAACTGAACTTGAAATTGTTTAATTAATAGAATCAGGGACCCAATTGTTAAATCGCTTAAGTTCAGGGGCCAAGTTGAAAATAGCCATTCCCAGGGATACAAACGGCGCCGTTTTGAACCACTATTCATCACCTTCTCCAAACCAGGGACCGATTCAACAGGAAACCAAAACCGTTTTGGACCACGTCTCCCATCAGTCCCATGAACATCTCCTCAGCAGCCCATTATCTTCCAGAGGCCACACTGAACAGTCCTGCAATAACAAGACACTTATTCCTCTGTTTCTTCACAAAGAAACAGAGGTGTTCGTGCCTCACGATCGTGAGGCACGAATACATGAACAGAGGCCACCCTCTGGCTTTATAAAAGCCAGAGAAGGCCACAGAAAAGGGGAAACCAACGAACGAACAAACAGAAAAGCAGATAAAGAAAAAAAAGGGAAAAAAAAGAGAGAAAAAAAAGCAGAAAAAAAGAAGAAGAACGAAGACACTGGAAAATTACACAAGGCAAGACGCTAACAAAGGAAATCAAAGGAACTGGGGGAGCTTTTTCAGAAGAGAAAGCACTAGAGGACAGACGCAGGGGACGAAAGAATAGCAGCAACACAGGGGATAGAAGAAGACCAGAAGAAAACCCAGGAAAAAAAGTAAGAGACAGACATGAAACGAGAAGGGAGAAGACATCGTCCCGCCAGAGCTAACAGGTCGTCACCATCGTCTTCGTCTTCACCCCGCAGCTGCACCAGTAAGTTTGCATCTTTCCATCTCTTTCCATTTTTAATTACACATGCACTGTGCACTTGCAGTTTTAAATTACTCCCACCGCGCTGAGCGTGCATGAAGCTTTTCACGCGTGTTCCCTACCCAGCCGGGTCACTGGCTTAGGCCAGTGACCAGGCTAGACCGGTTCGGTCTAGCCTAATATGTATAAGTTGGGTTTGATCTATCTCAAAAAATAAAATAAATAAAAAATACGCATGTATTGATTAAAAATATTTTACCAGTTTATTCACTGATGTTCGAGTTAAAAATACCATATGTTTTTTTTTACTATGTAATATTTACTAACGCTAGAGGTAGAAGTATTCGTAGTTAAATATTCACTGACACCAGAATTAAAAATATTACAATCAAATTATCATAACATAAACCAATAAATTTTTAGCAATTTAAGATAAAATTAACAATACAACTTGTCTCAAACAAAATATTTAAAAGATAATAATATTTTACATAACTAATTTCATATCATATCATGAAATCTTTGTTAATCTATTAAAATTTTTAGTCATCATGATACTACAGAATAACTTATTAAAAAAAACCTTTTCCTGTAAATAAAATAATAATAATAATAATAATACGCTAGTTCCCTCGATGATTTTTAAAGCTGCCTTCATATTCGGTTGCAACAAAAGTAATAAAACATACCATATCAAGATTTCTAATAAGCTAATTATAGTCGAATAATATAGTGTGTCCTCTGTTATTGAAAAACATTTGATGGGGGTAACGGCAAACAAATCATAAATTATTTCCTAACGCTAGCTTGTAGCTTATAGCACTTGACACGCAGCTATCCCTTATCGATCACTCCATGTTTTAGGGTTCATAATTACTTTATAAGGCAAAAGGAAGATAAAGATGGTTTTTCTTCAATGCCCTCACCAAAGAGCAGAAAACTGACTGATGCAAGTAGAAAGAAATTTCGTCACCATTTATATTCCAGATTTCAGATGCGATCACATAAGCACATTCATTTAGACATAATCACAGATTGACCAGAACATCAACGTAAACTAAATCTATTACATACAGATGACAGATCAGGATAAGTATTGAGAGCAGCAGAGCATTGTAGCATGGAGAAGCACAGTACCTGACACTGCACATCAATCCCACTTTTCTTGTATTCAACATAAAGGCATCTTGAGAATTGATCGATGTCACGACTGGAATCAACGAAGATAGGGATTAGCATAGAAGAAAAGGGAATTAATTCAAATAAAGCATAAACAACAGCGTTGAGGAGAAGCGGCAAAAAATTTAAAGATTAGTTAAACGGTTGCGTTTTGTGCAGCCCGGTTAATGTTGAATAAAACTTATAGAAGCCACGTGTAAAGACTAGAGAAATATAACAAACAGAACATGGGGGTTATTATAAATACCCTATAGGTTGTAACAAAAGATATCAATCAAAAACATAATTCAGTATTCTCTCTTAAATTCTCTCGTGTCCTTCAATGTGTTCTAAAAGAAAAACATGTAGCAAGTATGTCACGTTCTGCCTTCCTTCTTCTAAACCTTTCTTTCTTCACTTAAAGCTTTTGATCATCCTCTGGAAACGTACCTGCAGCAAAGTGGTATCAGAGCCTCATCTTTAGACCTCCACAACATGCCTCCAGAGACTAGGTCCCAAGATGTGAGAAGATGTGATGATTCCTTGGAAGCTGCTAACCAAAGAATCGATGGAATAGAAATGAAAATAAATATACAGTCGGATGATCTTGGCCAACTCAAAGCAATGATCAAAGAAATAGCTACCCAACAGATTGCAATAAAACATACTTTACAAACTCTCACTGGAGAGACCAGCTCCTCCCAACGACTATATGCTCCTCAACAGCCTACCACCACCTGCAGTCCGGAGTGGGGTGGAGAAGGTTCGCAAGGATCCTTCAGGGTTCACAAGCCCAAGAGGAACTTCCCTACCTTTGAAGGTGAAGATGTGCATAAGTGGTTGTATAAATGCAATCAGTATTTTGATCTTGAAGAGATAGCAGAGCCAGATAAATTGACACTAGCATCATACTACCTGGATGGGTTGGCGCTATACTGGCACCAGAATTTCATAAGAAACTTGAAAGGGCAGGAAACGACTTGGGCAGATTATATGGACGCCCCGTGCTGCAGGTTTGGAGGACAAAAGGACCCCTTGGAGGAGTTAACCGAACACAAACAAGCTGGTGATCTCGAAGGCTATATTAAGGAATTCGACATGCTGTGGAATCGAGCTCAGGTATCAGAAAAACAAGCCTTAGTATTCTTCTTAGGAGGATTGGAAACTGAGATTAAGAACTTAGTGAAAATGTTTGAACCCAAATCTCTCAAACAAGCATATAATCTAGCTAAACTCCATAATAATACCCTTACTTACAGAAGAAACACACCCCAATACTCTAAACTTCCAGCCCAAACAAACTCTTACCAACAAAACCCAAGACCTGCCTATTCCACAGTTTCCAACAAACCAACTTCCAGCCCTACCTTCACTACGTTTAAATCTCCCCAGCCAGCCTTACTACCAACCCCTAACAGACCACCATTCAACAACTCTATGGTTAACCCCAACCCTAGACCTTCTAGACCCATTAGAACCAGGGAGATGGATGAGAGAAGGGCCAAGGGGTTAAGCCAGTGACCCGGCTGGGTAGGGAACACGCGTGAAAAGCTTCACGCACGCTCAGCGCGGTGGGAGTAATTTAAAACTGCAAGTGCACAGTGCCTGTGTAATTAAAAATGGAAAGAGACGGAAAGATGTAAACTTACTGGTGCAGCTGCGGGGTGAAGACGAAGACGATGGTGACGACCGGTTAGCTCTGGCGGGACGATGTCTTCTCCCTTCTCGTTTTGTGTCTGTCTCTTACTTTTTTTCCTGGGTTTTCTTCTGGTCTTCTTCTATCCCCTGTGTTGCTGCTATTCTTTCGTCCCCTGCGTCTGTCCTCTAGTGCTTTCTCTTCTGAAAAAGCTCCCCAAGTTCCTTTGATTTCTTTTGTTAGCGTCTTGCCTTGTGTAATTTTCCAGTGTCTTCGTTCTTCTTCTTTTTTTCTGCTTTTTTTTCTCTCCCTTTTTCCCCTTTTTTTTCTTTATCTACTTTTCTGTTTGTTCGTTCGTTGGTTTCCCCTTTTCTGTGGCCTTCTCTGGCTTTTATAAAGCCAGAGGGTGGCCTCTGTTCATGTATTCGTGCCTCACGATCGTGAGGCACGAACGCCTCTGTTTCTTTGTGAAGAAACAGAGGAATAACTGTCCTGTTATTACAGGACTGTTCAGCGTGGCCTCTGGAAGATAATGGGCTGCTGAGGAGACGTTCATGGGACTGATGGGAGACGTGGTCCAAAACGGTTTTGGTTTCCTGTTGAATCGGTCCCTGGTCTGGAGAAGGTGATGAATAGTGGTTCAAAACGGCGCCGTTTGTATCCCTGGGAATGGCTATTTTCAACTTGGCCTCTGAACTTAAGCGATTTAACAATTGGGTCCCTGATTCTATTAATTAAACAATTCCAAGTTCAGTTAAGTCCCCAAACTTCCCGTTCCTCTAATTGTTGACCAAATTGACCCCTAAATTTATAATTCAGTCCTCAAACTTCAAATTTGTTTGGTCTTAACCCAATTCTCAAATATTTTTTATTCATCCATTTTTTATCTTATTATTTATTTAAAAAAAATTCAAAAATTAGATTATAACAACTTCCATGCAAGCTGATGCTTTATTCTATTAAAAAGAAAGATCATGATTGAAATATTTTATAATACAGTTGTTAGGTAGAGGCCATCTTCCTTTCGTTTTCATGGCAGAATTATAGATACACAAATGCACCTCATGGTTTTAACTACTTTCTTTTTCTTTGTGTGTTGTTGGCCCTGCTGAATGCCTTAGTGTTATAAACCTGATTAATGTACTTATTATTATCAGCATAAGATGAACTTATAATATGGGAATGCTATATGCCATACTAATCATTTTTTTTTATCCAACAATGCACCTGTGCCCGGACATAGGTGTAAAAATTGAAAACTATACTCACTATGCATCATTGAAGATGAAGAAGAAAATTTAGAGGAGGAGGAAACCCTTGAAACCAGAAATGAGGAAGACCTTACTCCCCATTTGTCATTACATGCGTTGCAAGGTACTACAGGATGTCACACCGTCAAGATATGGGGCAAACTGGATAAATGCCCGATATTCATCCTGATGGACTCTGGAAGTACTCACAACTTCCTCAATGCCAACCTAGCCAGCAAACATAATTGCCTCTTAACCTCCATCAAACCCATGCTAGTAGAAGCAGCCAACGGTGGTACCATGGCTTGTACTAAACTTTGCAAGAACCTACAATGGAAAATGCAAGGTGTCCAGTTCCAGGCTGATGTTTTTGTAATGGCCCTAGAAAACTATGATATGGTCCTAGACATACAGTGGTTGAAGTTGCTTGGCAATGTGTTAGCCAATTACGAAGAGAAATGGATGACTTTTTGGTGGCAGGGCAAAGAAGTGACTTTAAGGGGAGACAACCCTACACTCACCCAGTCCATTCGGCTGGAAGAGTTAAATGGATTACTCACCAACTCCACCTCGTGGGCAGGGGTGAACATTTGCAGTCTACAAGTGCTGGAGGTGGATGGAAAGGTAGGCAACTCACAGGAAGGGCACACTCCTAGCCAGCAGGCAGAGGAGCTTCCATTACAAGCATTGCTAGACACCTATCATCAAGTTTTCAGGGAACCCGTAGGCCTACCACCGGTTAGAGGCCATGACCACAGGATACCATTAAAGGATGAAAACCTGACCGTCAACCTAAGGCCCTACAGGTACTCAGGGTTACAGAAGGATACCCTGGAAAAACTAGTGGCTGAAATGCTAGAAGCTGGAATTGTTCAACCGAGTCATAACCCTTTTGCCTCTCCAGTGGTGCTAGTCAAGAAAAAAGACCTGACATGGCGATTTTGTGTGGACTTTCGGGCTCTCAACCGACTGACTGTAAAAGATAAGTATCCCATCCCTATTATTGATGAATTACTAGAAGAATTAGAAGGCGTAGCCATCTTCTCTAAGATTGACTTAAGGGTAGGCTACCATCAAATACAAATGGACCCTAATGATGTATTCAAAATAGCCTTTCGCACCCATAATGGCCATTTTGAATTCCTAGTTATGCCCTTTAGGCTCTCTAATGCCCCAATAACTTTCCAAAGTTTAATGAATGACATCTTTAGACAACATTTAAGGAAGTTCATCTTAGTTTTTTTTGACGATATATTGGTTTATAGCAAGAACAGTGTAGACCATCTACATCACTTCACTGTTGTGTTTGAATTATTATGTGCAAACCAACTGGTTGCCAAAAAGAAGAAGTGTGTATTTGGCAGCAACCAGATGGAGTACCTAGGCCATGTAATCACCAAAGAAGGAGTGGCTACTGACCCGAATAAGGTGGTCGCAATGATTAATTGGCCTATTCCCACGAACATCAAACAGTTGAGAGGGTTTTTGGGGTTGACAGGGTACTATAGGAAATTTATGAAGGGATATGGGGAACTTTGCAGGCCCCTTACTCAGCTGTTGAAGGAGGGCTCCTTCAACTGGACAAGTTCGACTACTTTAGCCTTCAATCAATTAAAAGAAGCCATGTCCAAACCCCCGGTGCTGGCATTGCCTAACTTTGACAAGACTTTTGTGGTAGAAACAGATGCGTCTGGAGTGGGTATGAGAGCCGTTTTAATGCAAGAAGGGCATCCTCTTGCTTTTATAAGCAAGACACTGGGACCTCGACAGCAAAATCTTTCAGCATATGAGCGTGAATTGTTGGCGATTGTCTATGCTGTCACTAAGTGGAAGCACTACTTAAGGGGCAGACGCTTCTTAATCAGAACAAACCACTCCAGTCTGAAATTCCTACTCGATCACAAGGCCACTCATGAGGCACAACAGGTTTGGTTAACTAAACTCCTAGGCTTTGATTATGAGATAGAATACAGAAAGGGCAAAGACAACTTGGTAGCAGATGCTCTCTCCAGGATCTCAAGCAACGAATTGAGTACCTTAACTCTATCCTCGATCTCCACCAACATCATGGCAGAAATCAGGCAAACTTGGATAGCTGATCCAAATCTATAGAAGGTCATTAATGAAGTGCGAAGGGATGCCAGGTCACATCCTGCCTATGCATGGGTCAATAACACTCTCTTTCGCAAGGAAAAAGTAGTTGTGGGTAAAGACAACCAGCTACAAAGTAAGCTCACCTATTTATATCATGACACTGCTACAGGGGGGCATTCAGGAGCCACTGTCACTGCTAAGAGGCTAGGGCAGGTGTTTTATTGGAGAAAGCTGCAGAAATTCGTCAGACAATATATCCGAGAATGTTCCATTTGCCAGCAAAACAAAACTGAGAATGTGAAGCTCCCAAGACTTCTCCAACCTCTACCCATTCCTATGGCCCCCTTCGTCGACATTAGCATGGACTTCATTGAAGGTCTACCCAAATCAGATGGTAAAGAGGTCATCCTGGTCGTGGTGGACCAGTTTAGCAAATATGCACACCTCATGGCACTCTCCCACCCCTACACTGCCCTGATAGTAGCTAAAGTCTTCATGGAGCATGTCTGCAAACTCCATGGAATGGCAACCACCATCGTGAGCAACATGGATAGCATTTTTCTCAGTTAATTTTAGAAGGAATTGTTCAAGCATCAGGGCGTCAACTTACACTATTCTACTGCCTATCATCCCCAATCGGATGGCCAGACAGAGGTGGTTAACAAGTGTATTGAAGGGTATTTACGGTGCATGACAGGGACTGCCCCAGCCTTATGGGGAAAATGGTTAAGTGCTTGTGAGTGGTGGTACAATACCAACTACCACACTTCAACAAAGAAGACCCCTTATGAGATACTCTATGGCATGGTGCCTCCAATTCACATTCCTTACACTCATAAAGACTCTCCAGTGGAGGCCGTGGACCATTACCTCACCCAAAGAGAAGACATGTTCAAGGAAATCAGAAATAATCTCCTCCAAGCTCAACACCGAATGACCCAACAAGCCAACAAGAAAAGAAGTGAACGAAGTTTTTCTATGGGGGATTTAGTCTATGTCAAGCTACAACCTTACCGGTAACACTCAGTTCACAAGAGAATTTGCCACAAACTATCAGCTAAATACTATGGTCCCTATACAATCATTCAGAAAATTGGCTCAGTAGCATATAAATTGGAATTACCTGCATCAACAACCATTCACCCTGTCTTCCACGTCTCTCAGCTCAAAAAACACGTGGGCCATCATGCAGTCCACTCCGATCTTCCAAATTCTCAACAGCCATCCCTGCTACAACCTCTGTAAATTGTCAAGCGCAGAATGAGAAAAAGAGAAAATATAGCAATTACTCAATTGTTAGTTGTATGGAAAGACCTACCATTGACTGAAGCCACCTGGGAAGATATTGATGATTTTTGCTTCCGATTTCCTAAGTTTCACCTTGAGGACAAGGTGGTAATCATGGAGGGGGCATTTTCATGACTGGAATCAATGAAGATAGGGATTAGCACAGAAGAAGAGGGAATTAATTCAAATAAAGCATAAACGACAGCGTTGAGGAGAAGCGACAAAGAATTTAAAGATTAGTTAAACGGTTGTATTTTGTGCAGCCCGGTTAATGTTGAATAAAACTTATAGAAGCCACGTGTAAAGACTAGAGAAATATAACAAACAGAATATGGGGTTATTATAAATACCCTGTAGGTTGTAACAGAAGATATCAATCAAAAACAGAATTCAGTATTCTCTCCTAAATTCTCTCGTGTCCTTCAGTGTGTTCTAAAAGAAAAACATGCAGCATATATGTCACGTTCTGCCTTTCTTTTTCTAAACCTTTCTTTCTTCACTCAAAGCTTTTGATCATCCTCTGGAAACGTACCTGCAGCAATCGATGTACCTGATAACATTACACATATTAAATAACTGAAAACTAATAGCAACCTGCTCCAAATCTCCACAAATTAGATCCTTGTAAATAAATCACGACAAAAAATAAGAAGAGAGGCTTACGCTTTAGTAGCAGCATAAACAACATAAAGAGGATCAAAAGGAAAAACAATGGCAGCACCAAAACCAATATTAACAATAACACCTTTCTTCTTCTTCAACATCCCGTGCAAAACAGCTTGGGTAACTTTGGTAGTGCCTTCCACGTTCACTTTAATCAAATTCTTCAACAACCCCTCATCAACCTCATGAAAGAACCTCACATAAGGATAAGAAACCCCAACATTATTAATTAAGACACCAACATCCAATCCCTCAATAGTCTCCTTGATCTTCTGAACACCCTCGTCAATATCGCCACTGAAATCAACAACAACGTTCTTGATTTGAGCATTGCTGTATTTGGATTGAATAGAACCTGACACGTCTTTGAGTTTATTAGGATTCCTGCCCACCTAGACTAGATTGAGACCCTTTCGAGCCAATTGGAAAGCGAACCCCTTGCCAATACCGTCAGTGGGCCCAGTAACGAAAGCCCATGACCCGTATTTCTTGATATTCTTGGCAGGTCTGAGGAAACTAACGTAGACCTATTTGAGAGTAGCGGAAAGGAATTTCAAAAGTGAAAGAGAACCCAGAGTGAAGAGCAGAAGAAGCCATAAAGGCTGATCTTTGAGCTGATCAATGAAACGGAGACCCATTCTTTAGTTATGCTTTTGGATCCGAGACGTGGGATTCGATGAAGACTTGTGTTAGGGGTCTAGGCGCGGGGATGCGCCAACGAGAGCACATTGCCTAGAATTCGGCAGCGATGGACTGCGACAGAGACGAATTCGGCAGGCAGCGTGCAAGGGTCTGTGCAAGTCTTTGAGCTGGCGACTTGGCATGGACGTGGGGCTTAGATAATGGACCTTCTAAGTCAGCAGATGACATAGCAGGACAGACAATTGGGACTACCATGAGGGCAGACAAAACATGAGTGGAGGGGCTGCATAATGGGGGAGAAAGTGCTCCACCAACCCACTAGAGATCATGGTGGAGATAGTGCTCCACTAGTCCATAAAAATGGGGATCATGGGGAAGGTAGTGCTCCACTATGCCCTGAAAATAGGGGATTATGGGTGAGCATGGGAGATCACATATTGTCTATAAATAGGCTGCCAAGCCTCTGCTGTGTAGCTTGCGATTTTGTGCATAGCACACACACTGTTTTTGTGTATTCCTTTGTTGAAGAGATAAATAAAGGTTGAGAGGGATTCTTGTAAAAGTTTGGTGTGCTTGCTTGTGTTTGTTATTTGTCTACGACGAGGCAATCGTGAGAACCTCTTTGTGTGAGCAAAACACTTAGTCGTAGGAAATACGAGCGAAAGGGTGAGGCAAGGCTGAGTCTAGTTGGGGCTGGACTGCCGCATTGGGTTGAATTTAGTTGCGAAAAATTTAACCCCGTGACAATTGGTATCAGAGCACGGTTGACTCAACAACGTGCAGCCCGAAGCCATGGAAGCCATTCGGGAACGGTTGACGCGTCTGGAGACTTTGATAGGGCCAGACGATGAAGAGGAAGAACGCACTATAATGGATCGCTTGAAGGAAGCTTTGGAAAGCGCCGAAAGGGCTGAGAGCTTGTACATCTCACTTGCGGCAGAATCGAGTGAGCGATTGGCAACTGCCGAAGAGATGATTGCTGTTCTGAAAAGAGCGGTGACAAACACTCCTCTTGGGGTAAGTTCTTCTAAGCCTAAATTGCCTGAACCAAAGTGCTTTGGTGGGGCAAGAAGTTCCAAAGAACTCGAGAATTTCTTATGAGACATGGAGCAATACTTTAGTGTTGCGAAGATTGGCGTAGCGGAACAAGTTGATCTCACCGTGATGTATCTCACGGGTGACGCAAAGCTTTGGTGGCGGACGAGAACCAAAGACGATCTAAGTGCGGGACGTCCAAATATTGAGACATGGGATTGTCTCAAGAAAGAGCAGTTCCTCCCAAACAACACTTCGTGGATTGCACGAGACGAATTGAAACGACTCAAACATGACAGGTCAGTTCGTGAGTATGTTAAGTCTTTCAGTTCTTTAATTCTCGACATCGAGAATATGTCCGAGGAGGACAGGTTGTTCAACTTTATGTCCGGATTGCAAACTTGGGCGCAAGCGGAACTATGACGACAGAATATGAAGGATCTGTCTTCCGCTATTGCTGCCGCGGACAATTTGGTGGATTATAAAGCTCCTACGAGAGAGAGCTATAAATCAACCTCCTTCAAGTCAAAGAGAAAGAGCAAGGATGAAAGAACAAAGAAAAAGTTCGGTAGGGGTGCAGGAAAGGCTACTACCGCGGAGAAGGGCAAGTCGAAATTTACAAGTGCACCAGGTAATGGTACTAAACCGAACCTTACATGCTTCATTTGTGATGGTCCTCACTTTGCGAGGGAATGCCCAAAGAGGGAGAAGCTGAATGCTATTCGGGTTGGGAATAGCGATGAAGAAGAGGGGATGATTACGCACGTCAATCCCATGCGTGTGTTAAATTGCTTGGTGGCGGAATCAGGGGATGCGACTGCCGAAAACTGCCATGTTGAGAAAGACTTGGCAAGGATTGAGACATTACGAAAAGGAAAGCCAGGGGCAACGGACAGCTTGATGTATGTAAAGATTGAGATAAACGGCAAGGATGTAAATGCTATGCTGGATTCAGGCGCAACCCACACATTTGTGGCAGATCGGCTGGTGAAGGAACTTGGCTTGCGGCTGAGTGATAGCCAGACATCCATGAAGGCAGTAAACTCGAAGGCGCAGAAGATTGCTGGGATGTCTTATGATGTGCCGATAGTGCTGGATCAGTGGAGAGGTAAGCATGATGTGCTTGTCATAACTCTTGATGATTATGATGTTATTCTTGGCCTGGATTTCTTACAAAAAGCCAAGATTGTTTTGATGCCATATCTCAATGGAATCATGATTGCAAGTGAGGGATGCCCATGTTTCGTCCCATGTTGCAACGTCGCAGTTGCGAATGTTGTGAAAGGAAAGAAGAGCTTGATATCGGCCATTGCTATTGATAAAGCATTGCGAAAAGGAGGGGAAGTGTTTCTAGCAACAATAGTGGATGAGAAAGCAGACTATTGTGGGGAGGTGCCGAAAGATATTGCTAGCATGCTGCAGCAATTCGAAGATGTGATGCCGCCTCAGCTACCAAAGAAACTCCCGCCTAGGAGGGTCATCGACCATTGAATTGAGCTGGTGCCGGGAACAAAGCCACCATCTCAAGCTCCTTACCGAATGTTGCCAAGAGAATTGGCAGAATTGAGGAAGCAATTGGAAGAACTGATTGAGTCGGGATTTGTCCGACCTTCCAAGGCTTTGTATGGTGCTCCGGTTTTGTTTCAAAAGAAGGCGGATGAGAGCCTTCGCATGTGTGTGGACTACCGAGCACTAAACAAGGTAACAATCAAAAACAAATATCCTGTTCCTTTGATTCAGGATTTGATGGACAGATTGTGTGGCGCTTCTATCTTTACGAAGTTGGACTTGCGATCGGGGTATTGGCAAGTGAGAGTTGCTGACGGAGATGAGCATAAGACTAGTGTGATGAGGTATGGCTCATACGAGTTTCTAGTGATGCCATTTGGCTTAACAAATGCTCCAGCAACATTTTGTAATTTAATGAATGATGTGTTATATGATTTCTTAGACAATTTTGTTGTGGTCTACTTAGATGACATTGTAATCTATAGTAGAGGCATTGAAGAACATGTAACTCATCTTTCAAAAGTCCTAAGTAGATTGAGAGAACATGAATTGTATGTAAAGAGAGAAAAATATGAGTTTGCAAAATCTGAAATTATGTTCTTAGGCCACTTGATTGGAGAAGGACAGGTGAAGATGGATCCACGGAAGATTCAAGCCATCGTCGAATAGACAGCACCAAAATCAGTCCCAAGATTGAGATCATTTTTGGGGCTTGCAAACTACTATAGACGGTTCATTGAGGGATATAACAAGAAGACAACTCCTCTCTCAGATCTTCTCAAGAAGAATCGGAGTTGGGAATGGACAGTTGACTGCCAACAAGCTTTTAAGAAGCTGAAGACAGCGATAGCGTCAGCTCCAGTCTTGGGGCTGCCTGATTTCGAGAAGCCATTCAAAGTGCATACCGATGCTTTGGATAGGGCTATTAGTGGGGTGATCGTACAAGAGGGGTATCCGATTGCTTTCGAGAGTAGGAAGCTAAGCGATGCGGAGCGGAATTACTCAACACACGAGAAGGAGATGACGGCAGTCGTGCACTGCCTTGGCATATGGAGAGTATATCTGCTGGGGCCGAAATTTGTTGTCAAGACCGACAATGTTGCTAATATATTTTTCAAGACGCAAAAGAAATTGTCGCAATGACAAGCTCGGTGGTAGGAATTCTTGGCCGAATATGATTTCGTATGGGAGCACAAACCAAGGAGCCACAATCAGGTTGCGGATGCACTCAGCAGACGCGAGGTAATTGCTACTGTTTTTGCTATTGTTCAGGTGGAGTCAGATATGCTGGATCGACTTCGCCAAGCTGCTACGGAGGATGCAGCGTACAAGAAAATGGTTGAGCTTGTACGAGAAGGGACAATACAGAGGTATTGGTTGGAGCAGGACCTACTCTATGCAAAGGGGGGTCGAATCTTCGTGCCAAAGGGAGAGCTGTGAAAATACTTAATGACGGAGACTCATGATCCGCAGTGGGCTGGACATCCGGGTAGGGAAAGGATGGTTGCTCTCTTATCACAAACTTATTATTGGCCGAAGATGGAGGACGATGTAGAACTTTATGTCAGGACTTGTTTAGTGTGTCAACAAGACAAGACTTTACGACAGCGAGAGGCAGGCTTGTTACAGCCGCTGCCGATTCCAGAAAAGCCTTGGGTGTCGGTTTCAATGGATTTCATTGTTGGTTTTCCAAAGGTGGATGGCATGAATACGATCATGGTTGTTGTGGACAGATTCACCAAGTATGCGGTGTTGGTCGCTGCCCCTACGGTGTGTACAGCCGAGTGGCCACTGAATTATTCTACCGCAACGTGGTGAAGTACTTTGGAGTGCCTTCAAACCTTGTAAGCGATCGCGATGTGCGATTCACAGGCAGATTCTGGACAACATTGTTCAACATGATGGGGACAAGGCTGAAGTTTTCAACTGCCAACCATCCACAAACTGATGGGCAGACGGAAAGGATAAATGCTTTGCTAGAGGAATATTTGAGACACTACGTGACAGCGATGCAACGAAACTGGTTGGAGTTGCTTGATAGTGCACAGTTTTGCTACAATCTTCAAAAATCCTCGGCAACGGAAGCAAGTCCATTTGAGCTAGTTTTGGGAGCTCAACCCCAAACTCCCGCTGAGATTGCAGTGCAGATAATGGGTGGGAAGAGTCCAGCAGCATACAGGTTTGCGATGGAGCGGCAGGAGCTATTTGAGCAAGCACAAGATAGCTTGCGTAAGGCAAGGAAAAGAATGCTCAAATATGTCAATCAAAAGCGGAGATTGCTGGAATTCAGTGTGGGTGACAAGGTGTTGCTCAAGTTAACTCCGTAGATTTGGAAGAAAATTGTGGGGACAACGAAGCACCGGGGGTTGGTGCCAAGGTATGATGGACCTTTCGAGGTCATCGAAAAGGTAGGCGCTGTTGCCTATAGGTTGAAGCTGCCCGAACGGCTGAAACTTCATCCTACTTTTCACGTAAGTTACTTACGACCTTTTTATGAAGACAACGAAGATCAAAAAAGAAGCAAATCACAACGAGCTCCTCCTACCATTCACAAGCAATTTGATGATGGGATTGTCAAGATCATGGATCATCGTCGACTTGGACAACATAGAAAGAATCGACGGACAGAATTCTTGGTAAAATGGAAGAAAAATGAGGAGGTTTCGTGGGAGAAAGATACTGATTTGTGGCAATTTAAGGATCAAGTACAAGACTACCTCACGTCTATTCCGACGAGGACGTCAGACGCTTCTAGTGGGGGTGGTTTGTTAGGGGTCTAGGCGCGGGGATGCGCCAACGAGAGCACATTGCCTAGAATTCGGCAGCGATAGACTGCGGCAGAGACGAATTCGGCAGGCAGCGTGCAAGGGTCTGTGCAAGTCTTTCTGCTGGCGACTTGGCATGGATGTGGGGCTTAGATAATGGACCTTCTAAGTCAGCAGATGACATAGTAGGACAGACAATTGGGACTGCCATGAGGGCAGACAAAACATGAGTGGAGGGGCTGTATAGTGGGGGAGAAAGTGCTCCACCAACCCACTAGAGATCATGGTGGAGATAGTGCTCCACTAGTCCATAAAAATAGGGATCATGGGGAAGGTAGTGCTCCACTATGCCCTGAAAATAGGGGATTATGGGTGAGCATGGGAGCTCACATATTGTCTATAAATAGGCTGCCAAGCCTCTGCTGTGTAGCATGCGATTTTGTGCATAGCACACACACTGTTTTTGTGTATTCCTTTGTTGAAGAGATAAATAAAGGTTGAGAGGGATTCTTGTAAAAGTTCGGTGTGCTTGCTTGTGTTTGTTATTTGTCTACGACGAGGCAATCGTGAGAACCTCTTTGTGTGAGCAAAACACTTAGTCGTAGGAAATACGAGCGAAAGGGTGAGGCAAGGCTGAGTCTAGTTGGGGCTGGACTGCCGCATTGGATTGAATTTAATTGTGAAAAATTTAACCCCGTGATAACTTGTATAATAAATGCTATAAAGAAAGAAGGGGAAAGAAAGGTAGGGAAGCTTCTGTTAATGTTAACACTGCAGAATTTTTGGATTTATAAAAAGCGGAGCTAACAAGGAAAACAGGGTGCGCGCGCGCGCGCGTGAGAGGAAAATCGAGTGGCAGAAGATAAGTAGGCGAGAACAGATAGAAGAACGGGGGAATTAACTACAATTTGATGGAGAAAGCGAAGGGTGGCTGAACGGAGTGTGGTGAAGTAGATGAGATGAAAACCGCCCCATTAACTACTTATGGTGACGTTTCTTCACAACATGGCTTCGTTGTGACAACTGCCGAGGGCCTTCTTGTTCAAGATTCTTGCCAAAGGCCTTGTTTAAGATTCTTGCCTCTTGTTCCTCCTCTTTTTGGTTCTGCGATGCTCGTCTGACTGGCGCGCCTCTGTGACAATGACACGTCAATTCTGAAAACCTGGGATACAATTTGTCATGAATAAATTTTGGGCTATTTTTTTGTTTTTAGCATATTTTTGAAAAAATATACTGGTAAAATAACATATTAATAAAATTAAACATGATTAAAAAAATATGACTTTTATAGTTTGTTACCAAACAACACCCAATAAAAAATATTAAATAAAGTGAAGATAGAATTAAAAAAAAAGTTGAAATACACCAAAACTTCGATTATATTTATACCATCAGAAATAAATATATAAATCATCCTCCATCTGTAGTTATGACATTCTATTAAATAAGAAAAACTAAACATTTCAATATTAGACATGTCAATTTATTTATTTTATTAAACACACATTTAATTTTTGTTTCATACTTTCTTGATATTAAAAAAAAAAACCTTTTGATCCCATCAACGGGCGAGGCGCGAACGAGGTGAGTAGTTATAACTACATTTATGGTGAATTAATCTTCCTGATCTTGAGGAAGTACCTATCATAGGTCGTCCCATTGTCGAGGAGTACATATATTCAAGAACAACTCGGGAGATTAAAGAGAGGAAAAACAGTCCCTTCGTATAACACAAACTATATATATACCATGTATTCTGCCTTTGACTCACATTGAGTAACTAAAAAAATATATTAAATTGATATTTTTTTAATATTTTTTAATAATTTTAATTTATTCGGTTAAAAATAAAAAAACATTCTGCCCCACAGCTCCAAAAACACCGGGAAGTTGGAAAAGACACCTTAATTTTTTCCCCTGCTTGTGCAGAAAATTCTTCTCACCCCCTTCATTCTAATTCGATAAATTGACCCCAAAATCGATAACAGAGGTTGAATTGACTGGTAACTTGCTGATATATATGGGATTTTAGAAATAAATCTAATGATTTCTGAAACCATGCATAATTGAAAAGGAAACATGAATAAGAGAAGTTTTGAAAACAGTATAAAAACCCCATCAAGGATAGACTAGCTACAAATTTCCTCGAACTCGTTTCCTCTTCGGTGGATACCGACAGAGAGACGCCAGGCATCAAGAACGCGCTCGGGAAGCAAGCAAGCCAGCCACCATTGAAACGAGTGAGCCCAGTAGGGAGCACACCGTGCTTCATAGCCTACTCGACCAATCGCAGCCTCGGCGTCAGCTTCTGGTGATGGTATGAACAAGGATGATTTCTGAATCGAAGCTACTCTTGAACTCATTTTTGTTGCAACTTATGGCGGTACCTGTACGTAGGGATCGGAGCCTTGATTACATTAGGTATGTTCATCATGAATATTACCTTCTTCGTTTTTCGTATCCCACCATCAATATGTGATAAAACAAATGTTATTGATGAAGTTAAGATGAAGGTGTCAGTACCCATAAGTTAGGGGGGAAACAAAATTTTAGGGAAACCTGCCCTTTGTATGTTTTTTTTTTTTTTTTTTTCATTAAGCCAACTACTCATTAATGTATAACACAATACCTTATAATTTAAAAATATATTAAAATGATATTTTTTTAGATTTTAGCATACACACATTAAAAATCATAAAAACACTTTAAAAAATATTAATTTAATTTTTTTTATACAAGAAATAATTTAATATTTAAAAAAAAACCAACAAGTATTTAGTAGTTGGAGTGGCATTTATTTTCTTCATTCAGATAATGTAATGTAGTTATTACACTTTATATACTTTGATTTACCAGAAAGACAAATAAGGTAATGAAAAGTTATGGCGATTCACAGAGATGGAAGCTAGAATACCTGACACTGTACATGAATTCCACAGCGTTTGTATTCCACGTATAGACATCTTGATAATTGATCAATGTAACTGCAAGGATTCAGCAGCTCAAAAAACATTAGTTAGGTCATTATTTATTAATAATTGAACGGCCAATTAAATTCTAATAAATCTAATTTCTTTATCCATAAAAACATCTATCTATTTGACTTAGATTTTCATTATTAATATTTTTTTACGATGTGACTAATTATATAGACATATTTTTTCCGATAAAAATAATTACATTATGCATTTTGAAATTAAATAATAAAGTAGACATTATAAACTCGCTATAAATATAATTACTTGGTATACATAATCATACTTCATTTGATTTAAGCAAGTAAATCCACGTGAGGAAAAAATAAAAAATACCAAGGATATTGGAAACCCATTTGATTTTAAACACAAAGTTTTATTCTTTCTATTCTGTCATGTAAAACTTTGTGTTTAAAAGAAAAGGGATTAATTATCGATGCTTATGGCATTTATGCTCACGCTTTAGTAGCAGCGTAGATTGTGAAGAGAGGATGTGAAGGCATGGCACTAGCAGCTCCAGAGCCGATATTAATAATGGCACCTCTTTTCCTCTTGATCATCCCTGCCAAAACTGCTTTAGTAACCCTACACGTGCCCACCAGATTTACTCGAACAATATCCATCCAAACTTTCTCATCAACCTCGTGGAAAAACTGGCTGCAGGGTACGTGATTCCCAAGTTATTTATCAGCAAACCAACATCTAGCCCCTCCGTGGCCTTCTCTATTGTCGACCGGACACCGGCTGAGGCTTTGCTTGAAAAATCAAACACCACAGTCTTGTTCTTGGTGCCTGGATGCTCTGCTTGGATTTCCCTCGAGACTGTTTCGAGCTTGGTGGGGTTTCTACCGACTAATATTAGGTTTGGATCCTTTTGAGCTAGCTGGTGAGCAAAGGCTTTGCCTATGCCGTCGGTGGCTCCGGTGATCAGAGCCCACGAGCCATAGTCTCTGAGATTCTTTTTTGGTCTGAGAAACGTTGCATACACCCACTTGAGAAGAGAGGTTGAGGTTTGGAGGAAGGAGAGGAGGCCAAGTGAAGAGACAAGAACAAGCCACATGGGCTGGGATAGGAGGTGGTTGCTGCACGCTGAGACCATTTTTTTTTTTACTTTTCAAGAACTCTTGATGAGAGAGCGTGCATGTCTATATATTTCATAAGAATTTAAAGACTTACGAGGATTTTTGGCTGGTCCCTGGTATTGAAAGTGATGTATGAATTAGTGATGAACATTTAGGAATTAGGACTCGGTTTGTTTGTCTGAAATATTTTTCCAAAGACACTTCCCTAACTTTATCATGTTTAGTTTTGTTACTTGTTAGAATAAAAATAGAATAAAAAATCCTAAAAGTATTGATACTTGTTAGAATTTGGTGATTATTTGAGTATTAATATAGTAGGACCAGTAGAAGTGCTTGAAACTCCAAGGACTTGGTTTAGGAAGTACACTCCCTTTTTTTATTTTTTGGTTCCAATTTTTAAGGTTAGTAATTAAGATGAGTTATTAAGCTTAATTATTTCGAATAAGATGATGCGCGTGTATAGTCATAATTTTTGTTTTTGAGAAGACATCTCTTTTAAAATTGTCAAGCTATACAAGTGACAAAACAACGATTCTCGTCTCCTATATAATAATCAATATATATATATGATAATAACATTATTAGAATTTATGAAACTGACATTAAAAGATATGTCCATACAATGTTTAGAGAAAAAAAGTTAACTTTCATTGATACTGATGGATCTAAATAAAAGAATAATAATAAAAAAATCCTCAAATAGGTTCAAAAAACCCCATTGGCTCATGCACATATTTTAAGTTTAATTATTCAATCCGTATTATTTTGAGTAGAATATAATTTAAAATATCACAAAGATAAATTATATTTTAATCTTTTCTTTTCATATAAGGACAAAATTTATGAACTATAAATATATTATAAATCCTTTAAGTAAAAGGTTCATAATCTCTTTATTCTTGATATTTTCAGCATATATATTTTCAGAGTTTATCTCTCTAAAATATTATTGTATTTTTTCTCTTAACAAAATTATTGACTTTATCATCGAAAAATCTTCACATATATCAAATGACACCTTTTACAGATACTTTTATATCTACTGATCAACAAGCTTACAAGGCACCATCTGCTACTATATATTATATATACCAATCACCTTGACTTACCAGACATCATCTACAATCAGTTATCAGTTCTCTGGATTTTTTACATCTATTCACCACATACTTTAACTTGAAAGAATGTATTAAATTGCTTGAATTAAAAGATTAATCAATTATTCAATACATCATTTTTATTCTTATACATCTTGAATTTTTCATCAATACGCAAACTATCTAAAAATACTCCTGGACATCATCAAATAAAAGAAAACTATAATAGCTATACCGATATAAAAGGTGTTTGGCTATGCAGCAGCAGTTGTTTTTTTTTTTTTTTTCAAACTCAATAATACAGTGTTTGGTTATAATTAGCACTTGTGATTTGGCTCACGGGACCTATTGAAAATGAGGTTTCACCGTGGGTTTTGCTGAAGCAATTTTTTCTTGCTTCTCATGTTGTTATGTGTTTTTGTACAGTGGAGTCACTCTCCATTGGTCTGGTCGGTTGAGTCCGAACTAATTAAAAAAATTTTAATTTTAATTATTTTTAATTGAGTTTTATTCAAAAAATTAGAAGGGGATCGTTTGATGACGTAGCATTTGCAGAATTTGATCGCAATCCTAATTTTGTTCTTATCGGGTCTGACCTAGTTAAAAAATGCAATTTTTACTTTTATTTTTAATTGTGTTTTATTCAAAAAATTAGAAGGGAATCACTTGATGACGTAGCATTTGCAGAATTTGATCATAATCTCAAATTTGTTCTTGCCGGGTTCGACTCAGTTAAAAAATTGCAATTTTTATTTTTATTTTTAATTGTGTTTTATTCAAAAAATTAGAAGGGGATCACTTGATGACGTAGCATTTGCAGAATTTGATTGCAATCCCAATTTTGTTCTTACCGGGTCCGACCCAGTTAAAAAAATATAATTTTTATTTTTATTTTTAATTATGTTTTATTCAAAAAATTAGAAGGGGATCGTTTGATGACGTAGCATTTGCAGAATTTGATCGCAACCTCAATTTTGTTCTTGATGATACACACACACACCTCAATTTAAAAAGCATTCTTTTAACCAAATATATTAAACTACTTTTTATTCAACCTCAATTTCAACCACAGTTTTAACCAAACATATATTTTTTTAAACCAACCTCAACTAAAAGTACTTTTTATAAAATAATTTTTTTCAAACCACAATCATAACAGTTATCATATTACCAAACATAGTATAATATATTAGTAACCTAAATAGCTAAAACGAGTGACTGAATGAGTCAAAGTTTTAAATCAGTGATTGTAGTTGAGCTAGACCAAATAGCAAGGAAGTTGCTATTTAGCTTGGTTGAATACCGGGAAACAAAGCGGTGTATAAACTATGTCAAATATTAGTTAGGTAAGTTGGGAAGAAGTTTTTAATTTTCATGGGGTCTTCCTCTTAAATCTACATGGCACTAATTTACAAGAACGAGGTGGCAATTTATCCAAGATGGGAAGGTTACTCTATCTTTGTTGATCCATTGCTTTTTAGAATAATTTTTATTAAAAAATATAATTTTATTTATTTAATTTTTTTATATATATAACACATCAATCAAAATGATACGAAGATATCAAAAAAAATATTAACTTGAAATAAATAAAATTTTTTAATTTTTTAAAAATCTCTTTTAAAATAAGAAAAACAAACTTGTTTTTAGTGTGCATTTAGTATTGTTGTGCATATTACTTTTTTAAAATATTTTTAATTGAAAATATATTAAAATAATAATTTTTTTAGATTTATTTTTAATTTTTAAAATCACATAAAAACCATAAAAATAATATTTAAAAAACATTAATTTAATATTTTTTCAAATAAAAAATAATCTAAAAATTAAAAGGTAATATAATACCAAATACCAAAGGAAACGTGAACTATTTCAATCATGGGGGTATAACCAGACTACAATAATTTACAAGACGAGTTTGCCAATTTAGGTTGGATTGAAAGTTGTCAAAATTACTGTAAATTTGGATTGTAAAATTAAAAATGTTTTTTTTTATTAATTATATATTGATAATTACAATCAAGAAATTAAATTAAATTAAAATCTAATAAAATAAGTTAATAATATTATAATCAATGAATAATTTAAATAAAATAATATATATATATATATATATATATATATAAATCAATAAATTAATGATATAAAAAAATAAAAAGTTTCAGAACAAAACTTCTTAATATAAAAGAATCACTGGATAATAGAAAATATATATGAACCTAGTGACAACTTGGTTGTTCCTATATCAATAAGTTCTAATGGATCCTTTTGGGTTGCAATCTAATAAGCCTAAACTAGTAATTAACTAATATAAATTCAATAGTAAAATAAATCCCTAAACAATGTCTAACACTCTAAAAAAAATTCAAATTCAAAATAATTATACAATAAATAAATAAAATAAAATAATAAAAAATTCTTCATGTTAAAAATAATTATTCCATGTAGTCCGAACTTTATTTTTTGCATATTTTTGGTAGATTTGAGTTATGATTTCAAACATGTTATTCTTTCTTGTCTAGAAGAATTACTAGGCATACGGTATATAGTTGGAAAGTTTCAGATGTCTAGTTTTTATCCCAACTTTAATCACAGCAAAATTCCACTAGTAGTTCGAAATATGTTCTAAATAGTACACAAAAGTCTAGTTTGATATATTTGACAAGATTTGTCTACTAACTTTGACCCTCTGAAATATTATGTTCTTGAACTTCACTTGACCTGAAAATTTATTATAATATATGTTCATATATCTAATATTTCTCTATAAAATTTCATCTCCATTTAATGTATGGTTTGAAAAATCTGCTCAATCTCGTAAAATTAGTCAATAGATATTTTAAGATTAAATTTGAACCTGATTTGATTTATATCACAAATTTAATAAATTTATAAAATCAGACCGAGTTTACTGATTTTATACAAGTTAAGTCCGATTATACTAATTTTCCAGTTTTAGTCTAATTTTTTTATATTATATATATATATTAACTTAACTCGTAAAATTTTACAAATTAACTCTGATATTAACAACAACGCCTGGATTTATTTACATTTTGTTGGGTTATTCAACATCCGTTGAGGAAGAGACCGATGGAGGTGTGAGGAAAAGCTAGCTTTTCAGAGGGAGATCGATGAGCTCAATACCAAAGCCTAGGTTCTTAGAAGCTAGTTTTTGAAGAGGAGATCGGCTGCTCGGAATCACCCAACACATTTTACATGATAGGTGTCTGATTTTGTTTTCAAGCAGATTTAGTAACAACGGGTTCAAAATACCTTCTGCACGGTCCATCACGGACAGAATACGGTTAAACTACAGAAAATTTGGACCAGTTTTTACAGTGTCAGACTCAAGGCACAGACAACAATTTTTGTACAAGTTACCCTATATATTCAAAAGAGGGCTGCAGTTGAACTCGTTAGGAGCTGTGGCTTTAATCCGCTGGCAAAGTAGCTTGCCCTCGTCTGGTGCCAGTTGATGGTGCCAAGTGAGCTCCAATCTACATCTATTTCCATGGCAACGTGCAACAATCTAAACCTGCAACCACCAATTAATGTGCATGTGGCCACACCAGAAAGTGTGAATGATTCCTAGCCTAACGTAGAAATCGTCCCGATTATCATTACAGAACCTATAGTCACGTAATTTTTCCTCTCCTCTCCACTGATGAAGAAACCACTGATCAATCACTGTCACTCCCTAGAAGCAATTCCTTTATTGGCTTTAGGCTACCTAAATTCAAGTAGTTAATCCGTCACTAAATCCAGCCCCACTGTTGAATCTTTGATCCACATTCTCAGGCCACACCGATTCAGGGAGGCAAAGGGTTTCCTAGGAAACCTGAAGGTTCACTCGTGTTTGACGCAGCTCCACATTCTCTGTGGAATCTCTCGACAGCTAATAATCATTATTGCGGTGGTCGCCGGTAGGTGTCTAATTGAAGAGGTAGCTGAATGAAACGTCTTGGTCGACTATTCACTTGTCAAAGTTGACGAATCATCATCGTGGACATTGAAGAGGGAGTGTGTCGAGACAAGATCATAAATATAGAAGACTGATGGGTGAGAACCACAGTAAACAAATAAAGAGGAAGGAGAAAGGTCATGAGCTATATATCTTGCTTCCATGATGTCACTGTTCAAATCTGATGCAAGTTCGGGCTTGAGCTGGCCCAAGTAATGCATTCTGACCTAATACAGCCTTGAACGCTACAGTTAGAAGTATGATCCTTGCAATATGTGATGGACTCCTAATAATCTGTACAACTCGAGTGCATAAATTGATTTCCCACTTCAATATTAGCTCACCTACCCTAGTCGTCTTTTTGTGGGCATATGGGGATTCCGATCCATTTGCAGACCATTGATTATGGACCACTCAGTATAATGCATCCTGGAACATATGCTAAGTGAACCAGTTTAAGCACTTTGTGTTCTTCGATCATTGTGTGTCCAAGTCACGATTATCGCAGCCGAAGCCCTTTAAAACATGTTCTTGGTGGAATGGATCATCAGCACCACGCACTGAACTCAATCGAGGAGAGAAGTTCCAACCTGCCATCGATTCCTGCTCATGGCCATTGAATCTCATATTGGCCTCTTTGAACTTGATGAAATACATGGATGACCAGTAATCCTTTGCCAAGTTCTTCAAGAAATTAGAAAGAAAAAACAGTATACTTCAGATATGCTTCGATAGTGATAAATATAAATCACATCTGTAGAAACAACAGTAAGCCACCTACCGTCTTCATCAGCTGCATCAGTTCATTTAGTGCATTATTAAACAAATCAGGGTGTGCCAAATTGGTGGTGGTCAGTATTTCTTGTCGTGTTCGATAAGATATGTTCACCTCCATTGATGCACCTGTATAATACCAGAATCAGGAAACCTATCAGATAACAGCACGCTCTGCATGCTTATGTGCACCACAAAGCCAATAAGCTTAGCAGAAATAGATTTTCCATTGCAGCAAAAATCTTTAAGGCAATTCAAGTACAAATTTTAGCATGGCTATCCAGATTTTCCTTACCACAGTAGACTGATTAAATAACAGGGAAGTTTTATCTTGATATTCCTTGGACTAAAATAAGGTTAACTGTACAATATTCCTGAAAATATTAATAGAGGCTAGGTGGCCATCACCTCTCCTGATGAATGGATCAGACTGATCAATGATGAGCTGGAAACCGTGTTTTATTAGCAATTGTAATCTGAATGTTATTTCTTTGTTCATCTCCAGATTAGATTTGGATTTTTCTCAACAGTTTTTGGTGGATTCCAAAGGAACACCATCTCTCAAAATCCCAGTTGATTTTTTGCTTCTCTAGCCGAGCTGTTCCCTTGCCACCACTCCTAAGAATTATTTCCTTTCCTTTTCATTTTATTTTTTCTTTTTTACAAAAAAACCTAGGGTACATCATCGTGACACCAACTTTTTTTTTTAAAAAAGACCACATATACTGGAACATCGGGTTACAATGTGGACTCTCTTCTGTAATTGGGATTTTCTAGTTTCTGATTTGCAAATAAGGGAAATGTGCACTGATATGTGGATTGTTACTAGCAAAGGAGCACATACCGACATTGGATTCCCAGTTTTACTTATATGCAAGGATGTATAAACATGTCTAGAGCCAGCAAGCAGCATGTAAAACACCATTTTTCATTTATTTGACTTCCTCAGCTGCCCAATCAACAAAATTGGTTGAAATCATTGGCACCTCTAAACTAAGATATCCAAGAAGAGGCCATATCACCAAGTTGTTTTTGTTGGTGAAGATTGAGCGGAAATAATTAAGTTCCTGAATGCATGCAAATGAATGTAATAGATGAAACTTAGCACAAATTTCCTATATGCACCACAAACCTGCAACAATATACTTCTCAATAATATGTCGTGCCATGTAGATCCTTCTTACTGGGTCATCTACAGGAATTTTATCATGTTCATGCACTTCATTATAGAAATGCACGCTCTCCCCCGCCAAGCAGCTGCAGTTAAGATGAAAAGTAAAAACATACAAAGTAAATTTTCAACTCGAGATTTTTTTTTTTTGCCAAAATAAATTCTTTTTTTCTTCAAATTGCTTCAATAGTTGCAGAAAAACATTATTAGGGATGCAAAAGCTTTTGGGAATCAGAAATTTAAGTTAGCTCAAGAAATATTATGAAGCTTCTGGGAATTGACAATTTAAGTATGCACATGAAACAATCTCAGAAACTAAATGTTCTTGTTATAAATCTCTACATCTAAATCATTTCCCCAGAAAAAGGTTTCACTAATTGATTAGGAATCACAAAATACCTGTCAGCAAATGCCATAAAAGACTGGCGGAATCTTTTGTTGAGAAGAAGCTTGTCGAGTGGTTCATTAGGATCTATGACCGGAACATAATCTATTTGCAATAGCAGTCCACTATCAGGTATACCCAGAGCTTGACCCATTGTTTGAAATTCTAAAGGTTCTCTTTTCCTCAAGCTAATTTGTGAGAGCAAGGGCTGTGAACTTGATATAGAGAAGAAAACCAGAACCAGTACGCTTGCCTGTGGAGCATACCTGAGGAATGTTAGCAATACACATAAGCAGAAAACTAACTACTTGAATCAAATCAACCAGTGATGCCACCAGTAAGTAGAAATAGAGAAAGATCCAGACAACAGAAACATACTGTTATCAAAAGCAAAATTCTGGAGGCAACTTGGAGCCACCAGATGTCATCACGAATTTCATTTGAAATATAAGCAGCAAACCATATCCCTGTAAGTAGAAAAGAGTAGAAATTAGAAGGAAAGACCATGGAGAGAGGTCAAACTGATCATCCATATACTGCTTTGACAAGCAGCTTACAATTAGTTGGTAATTTGACCAATATCTCAATGTCTTATTACCCTTTGGATGAATTGTTCAAGCAATTACTCAATCATTATCATATATGAATAACATATCAACTACTCAATTTTCAATTCTGGTTGAATTTTAGTGTGGTCCTTTCATCCAGTATCTATTTATTTTTGTTAACATTACATTAAAGCCCTGTATAATCCATTCCAGATTTTATGTACTTCTTGCAGACCTAGACCTTCAACAGTAGCAGTCCCATAAAAGAAACCAACGAATTTGTAACTGCTTTTCAGTCCCATGACTAAGCCAAGCAGACAACGCAAAAACATGCAGGTCCTACACATTAATCTTGAATTAGATTCAGGCCACTATCACATGGACCATAACAAGGAATCTAAGTGCAACTGTAGAGTTTTATATTGTTGCATCTACAAGACACAATAGATCATGAGATTTGAACAAAAGAGCTTTTTAATCAAATAGATTCTGACACCATGTTGGTTTTAATAAATTGCTCTAGAAAGTTTATGACCCTTGGTAAAGAGCCAGTGATACCTATGAGAGCTAACACAAGCAAACTTGAAAATGTAACTTTTAGGGTGTACAATGGCCTTCCCAAGGAAGCAAGACAAAGCTAAATGAGCTTATGGTATATCAACCCATGAAATACAATAGCTAAATGATTTGGTTCCTTGGAAAACAGATAAAACATAAAGATCATACCAAGCTTAATCATGTCAAAATATTGTCCATCATCAAATGACTTTTCATTTCCACCAGGCGATTGGTTCTCGGATTATGGGACTTCTTGCCTTATGCAGGGAGAAATGCAAGTTTGTAGAGAAAGAAATCCCAATTACAGTGCACTACATAGACCTAAGAGTCTCAGACAAAAGTCTTACCAATAGATAAAGACGAAACAAGTATCCCCTGCCATAAGTCTTTGAGTTCATTAAACCTGAACTCTATATGCCGAATTGCCCATGTGAATCCAACCAGAGCAGCAACATATATTGTGTGAAGGCACACGACTGGAATGGTCCAATGAGTCCCCAGGTGGCACCGATTATTCAAAGGTCTCTTCACATGGACGACTACAAATAACAAGACAGCCTTCTTGTAAGAAAATAGAAATTGCAGCAGAGGGTATATAGTTGAACAATCAATGACCTCATTTGGAAATGTACTTCTCTTAGAGGGAAAACAAATGCCACTTAAATCTCTTTGCAGTAAGTTGAACCTGACAAATAGGACTTTCAAATATGTAATATGATCGATGTTCAAGGAACACTTACATGCAGCTCCGGCAACCCATGGCAAGAGAATCAGAGGAAGAAAAAAATAAGATCTAATTGGTGGTAATTGCCTCCTGCAATATCAATACCAAATAATTATAGAATAGGGAAAACAACTAAAGGCCACAGGGATTAAGAAATATAATCTGAAAAATGAAACAAGTCCACTGTCCCACTTAAAAGAACAGTGCCACCAATAATGCTATAAGGACAGTGGAAATCTGCAGATTATAAGAGAGTGAACTAGTTGCCAAATGGTTAGATCAATTAGGTGTAGCTAGATGGCTATCGATGGATGGTTCACAAAGTCCACCACTCCAATTTCAATCAGTACATTTGCACTTTGGACTTACTTGACAAATATATGATGCAGTTGGAAAGCTTGGGCTATTCGGCAACTCAGTAGCAAACCAAATCCAAGAGGACCTTCAATCCAAACTGAAAGCAGAAGATATTTCAGAGAATCTTGTTTGTATTAAGAAAAATACGTTCACTCAAAAAAGCAGATGTGAATGACAAAGTGAGGAAACAGCATGACTGTTGTTAATAGAATCAAAAGAAGGGGGCAACCTGCCCAAACATAGCAAGACTGCCACCAGTGACTCTTTTCAAATTTCAGGAAATTGATAGACATCTGCGTAAAAGGAGAAAAACAGCTTAATATGGATTGCAATGCTAAAATGCCCATAAAACAGACTTCACTGAATGAAAGCGCTGAAAACATAAGAGAAAAATATGAAAATCTGTAGCCTACCACAATTGATAACAAAAGGTTAAAGCTGCCAAACACTTGAATAACTGGAATCCAGAAGCCACTACCATTAGTACGAGGGATCTTGTGGATCGAAAAGGGAAAAAGTAACCTTGAAAGAAGCCTGGAAATAATTATGAAGGGGGAAAAAAAACTCAGTAAAGGAGAACAAAACCATTATCATGGCCCCCAACATTCTTGACGTTAATCTGGCACGGTTGATCATATCTCTAATCACCCGGTAGAAACCATACTGTTAGTGATGAAGTACTCCCTCATTAATCGTATTGATTCACTAATTACCAATCAGTAATAATACTCTATGTAATCTCTAATTGATGTAAGTGGCAACTGGGGAGATAGGGTAAAATCCTGGCATCCTTCCTGTTATAAAACTCTATTTCATTGAGGCAAAGCACCAAACAGGTGAGAATCACAAAAAAGAAGACCCCATATTCAAGAATACAGACAAGAGATCAAATTATCAATTTTTGTAAATAATTTGTAGTACAATGATAACAAAATTATACCGTCCAAAACCATATCAAATAATAATGAATACAGAAGGAAGAATCAATTAATATATAGAGAATATAAAGAAAGAAAGAAGGAGAAGGTGTAGCGGGTACTAACAAGAAGAAGGCGAGGATGGCTATGGAAATAGCTACGTAATCGGAGGGGCAACCTCCTTGCACAGCACAGCTTCGACTCCCATTAACTTCTTCTTTCATCATTTGCTTTTGTTTTTTCAGATTCAATTACACAGACAGACAAATCTCAATCTTTCTTAGGATTTTAGGAGTAAACCTTTTTACTTGCTGTCCTGTTTTTGACTCGTCGACCTTAAAACGTTCAAAAGGCCGCTGTTTTAGTTTGACCTTTTTTTAAATTAATATAATACAAAAATTCTCCATTTCTCACGTCTTGGTTTGAAGCTTTCATGGTTCCTTTGCTCTTAATTTTGTATTAACTTGCTTTCTCATTTTTATTTGTACTCAATCTTCTATTTATTTTTAAATTTATCTTTACTTAGTTCGTGTTTATTTAATGAATGGTAAGGTTGTTCATTGTTAATAAATCTTACTTTTATTAGTTTCTCATTATAGAAAGTATAAATATACAAAGAAGAAAAATATATTTGATTAAAAAAATATAAAAGAAATATTAATTTATTTTCAAATAAAAAAAATACTTTTAAAAAACTATAGCTATCATCCTCTCAGCATCCCGGAAACTAAACCAAAAGGAACTCCTAGACTTTTTGAAGATGTATTTGTCAGCTCCAATCGCTACCAACTGAAATTCATGGAAAAATGAATGCACTGGTGTCTGACAATGAAAGCTTTGTCGATTTATTTCATCCTCGGACCAATCATGGACGCTTCCCTAGTAAAAGCATCGTCATCGTCATCGTGTGGCTACAAATTGGTAGCATGCTGTTGGTGTTTTTTTTCTATTGGATAATTTGATAATGGCAAGAAAAAGGGAAGGCGGGAAAAGGTTGAGGAAATGGCAGCGCTTTGGAGGTGGTCGGTTTTGTGGGTCAGAGATTGGTGGCAGCCATTTTGATTCGTTGGTGGAGAGAGAGGAGGAGAACGAAGAAAAGGAATGGCAGCCATGGTTATTCCAGGGGAGGACATTCATAAAAGAGTTGTTTCTTTTTTCTCATTTATTCTAGGGAAAACGATAAACGATGATGTCGTTTGAGGTTTTTTTTTTTAAAAATCCAGAACGATATCGTTTTGGATTTACTCTACTCTGATCTTGGGAAACCTGAAATTCTTGCTGTTTTGCGTCTTTCTATCTCCTGACTATGGGATTCTCATTGCTGTGCAACCACACCATATCTTGATGATGTGCTTATAGCTTGGAATTGAGAGACTGGAGTTTTGTATTCAAGATCTCAAACTGGAAAGGAAGAAAAGGATCACCATGCCTCTTTGGAGAGATAATCACGTTGGATAAACAGAGACATTGTTCACACTCTACAACTCATTCGCATTAAGATGGCTGCACATGTATGTACTCGGCAAAAGAACTACGCAGCATACTGAAGCCATATTAGGCGTATTAATACCTGTGTATGGATCCCGTTGCAGTCGTGTTTTTCACTGGTCAAATTAGCTAGTGTTCATGTTGTAAAACAGGTAATAAAAAAATGATCATCTGATTTCTATTTTGCTGGCTTTGATGTGTGTCGCCACAGGAGCCCACCGGCTAGATTGTTCAGTGCATGAGAAGCCATTGGTACGACCAAGCTTGAGGATACAATGGTAGCATAGCCATAGACAATTCCAACAAAGGTTGCCCTGAAAGAAGTTAAACAATAAAACTATGATTTTACGTAAAGGTAACTTTCGTTCTGATAAAAGACAAATCCAACAAAGGTTGCCCCGAAAGAAGTCAAACAATAAAACTATGATTTTACATAAAGGTAACTGTCGTTCCGATAAACCAGCTGTAAATTAACTGAAGAATATGGAAATAGAAAACAGAGATTCAGGAGTATTCTTCAAATATAGTATTCATAGTCTTTGAGAAGTTGATGTGTACCTAATGGAATATTGGGGCATATAAAGTGATTACTGATTCATTATTGGTCTAAATGAGAAATGGAAGTTAAAACCTTCCATTTAGTCATAGAATAAAATGAAGAAGAGCTTGAGAAGGTCAAAGTGCATACTAAATGTAGCATGGACAGGATAGACATGTAATTCCAGTTAACAAACTGTAGAAGTGAATACCAGATAGCAAAGGAGTACTTTCGACTGTTTCCCAAATGTAGAACACCAAATATGGTGGCAGCTAGAAGGACACTCTTCCAATCCATTCCAAAGAGCGGTAGCAGCGCACCTCGGAAAAGAAGTTCCTAGGCAATCCATGAATTCACATAAAAAAATTGTCAGTTGGTTTTACTGAGAAAGAGATTATACGCCTATATTTTCCACACATGCATGTTTTAGAGACCTGAGATTATACATTCACTTACCTCAGTAACTCCCGGCAAGAATGAAACAACTAAGTAATCCAAAGGTTGAAGTGATGTAAGGACCTGCATGGAAAATAAAGAAGTAAGGACTGGTGAGGGCTTTCAGCGACAAAAAATGCTAGCATTTAGAGGTAGTTGGAAAAACTAAGAAGGTCCAACGCAGTAGCTGAACCATAAAAAAAAAAAAAGATGAGAATATTGAAAGATAGAACTTATGTAAACAAATTTCCAATCATTCCACATTTAATTCTAACTAGATGACTTTCTGTAGATGGTGATAGAGATGATGATTGATTAAATTAGAGATTGAATCAGAAAATTGAGTAGAGTACCTGCTGATTGGCTGCTTCTGTCGATTCAGCAAAATCTGGCCATGTCTTCAGTAGCAAGTATCTGCATGATGAAATCAGTATGACCAATCCTGTAATCAACTCAAGATGCCACATCTCAATACCAACTGTAAAGAGAAAGTAAAGATGAGAAACTCTTTTAAGTATGGTTCAAAAAGAAGGAAAATAAAAAAACCCCCCTTTAAAGTACTCAATAAATAGTATACACGCAGACATATAACTTTGTATTTGGTCAACAGAATAACAGCAGGCAGAGAATAAAAACAAAGACATCTGGATAGCACATCAGATTGAAATTATCCATCATCAACTAGCAGTCATTTTGCCATGTATTTGGATAGTGACATTTACCAGATTCAGAGTGAAATATTTTTGGATTACGATACTATCAGGGAAAACACAAAAACATCAGCAAAGATTGATCATAAGTTCTATAGGATACAAAATTATGATGATAAACGTTTTCCTTGAACATGGCCATGAGAAGACATTTAAATTTGGGCAAGAATCTTCAATCTCGTCAAAAACTACACACCACCCAATGAAACTTTAACCTAACTATGATGAGTTGTATTCATCTTCTTTGACCAATAAATTGTTGCTTGGGCTGCATTCTTTGTCATAGCTCCATCTACATGGATGAAAATGTGACTCGGACATCTAGCATAGCCATTTACATCTAGACAAATAAAGGAAGAGAGTACTATGAACATTGAGCTCGGAGAGACAGAGAGGACTCCCATCTTGGTCCATGCCATGAGGTAATGGGTTGTCTTCCTGGTTCCTGGTCCATGTTGCAGGAATAAGTGGGATCATTCCAGCGTTTTAATGTAAATCTAGATGCAGATAGTTCTCATCGAGAAGTCCTTAATTTAATAATAAAATCCAACCGGCATATCCAACAAACGTGGATGATAATGATAATACAGGGCAAATCAACTTTTTATTTTATCATATTTCTAGTGTCCAGCCAAATACTAAATGTTCACTTTATTTCTATTTGCACAAGAAACAAGGTTGAAATAATGAAAACAATTTTATGAACAGCCAACTAGAAAATCGAAGAGGCAAAACATGAAAATTTATACATGAGACTTCTGTAGAGCAGTCGTGGATTGGCAGTCCTTCCATTGATGCGACATGAGACACCTGGAAATTAAAATCAGGGATCACCACATAATGTGCAGATTATTCATGATGTCAAGCAATAAAAATTGTGCATATGGATGTTAATGATATCAATCTAAGCTCTAGAACTTCAATCACATGATCAGAAAAACTTAGCATTGTGTATCATAGACAAGGATGGATGGGAAAATCGAATCCATTATTTTCTAAACAACAAGAGACAAGATCAACAAAAGAGAATAACTCTGAAAAGATTTTCATCCAGATGTTCGTGAGCAAGTAAGCAAGAAAGTAAAGTAAAGCCATGCCTGTCGAATTAATATACCCAAAGCAGCTATCAACCCAGAAGTGACAGTGCATGCCTGAAGCACATCACTTCTTGAAGCGATATTGTTGAGTGTACTTTGCACAGACCCCACAGAATTATCCTCTAAAGAAGACTTATCTGATAACACTACTCTCTCTTCTTCTAAACCCTTCTCAGTACTTTCCAGAGCTATACCATTTTGTGACCGCTCATCCCTTGTCCATTTTTTCACTGATTTCCGTCTCGCAAAAGTCCTTGTGCGGAACTTATCGCCCTGAAAAATAAATAAATATATTATTTTCAGTCTCAAAAGGATAAGAAAACCCGCATAACAATTCCTTTCTAATTTTGCTAAAAAGAAAGGTGAAAAGTGAGTATCTTACGCTAGGTGATTTGGCAGGTAACTGCAAGAACTGACAAGAATCAATTAGATAGAGGGCAGTGAACTTCCCACCTAGTTACAATTATGTTTAAGAGAAAAGCAAGCACAGCTTTACTAAGCTCTCAGTGTCAGTGACTATATTATGGAATCCATGAAAGAGAGAGAGAAGAAAGACTAACCCATGAAGGTAGAATTTGACCATGATACGTGGTTGGTTGCAGAGTAGATATTAGCTGAGGTATTAGTAAGCAAAGCCATGGTAGTTGATGGCCTCCAACTTCAATTTTGATGACCTATAGAGAATTGGAAGAAACCTTGAAAATCCAAACCATTACAGCTCCGGTCATTTGTTTTTCCGTTCTCCGTCAATTTATTTTTCTGCACTAAATTTTGTCCTCTCGCCACGTGGATGGTCATCAATTTTCACCAATCATTTCAGTGCCCTGCTGTGCTATGTATTATAATAATATTTTTTTAACATTTTATATTAATATATTAAAATTATTAAGAAATATTAAAAAAATAAAAAAAATCAAATTTAATTCTTAAAAACAAAAACAGTTTAAGAATCATTTAAAAAAGAGATTGAACACAATCTGCAAAGTATTTGGAGTCTAATAATAATTATTTTTTAAAATATTTTTTATTTGAAAAAATATTAAAATTATATTTTTTATTTTTTAAAAATTTATTTTTAATATTAACATATTAAAAATAATCAAAAACATAATTTAAAATATAATATATTTAAATTTTAACAAAAAAATAAATTAAAACTCACTCCCAAACATCATTATAATACCAAATTTTTTGATAGTCCATATATCATGTCCTAAGTAATAGTGTTAAACCCATTTGGTTGATTTAAAAAATTTAATCCAATTTAATCTAATAAAATCTAATTAACTTAACTATATTTTTAATAATTTGATGAATTTAAATAAATCCAACTAAATCAATATTAAAAAAAAAGATGATAAATTTAATAAAAAAACACTATGAGATAATAAGTGATCGTTACTTGATTGGTATTAAGTTATTAACAACAACATTCCATTTAATTTTTATGTGTTTTAAATAGTATTTTATGAAAATTTAAAATATATTTTTTTATATAGTTTTAGATTTTTTGATGTGCTATGTTGATATTAAAAATAATATAATATTAATATATTTTCAAAAAATAAATATTTTTAAAAACAATAGTTACTATTCTCTCAATACCTGTTAAAAGTTGCCCTCAGTTTTATTGTAAACAAACGACCCATCGTCTTCTTCTGTTGGTATCACTACATTTTGCTCCCACATTTTCTGATCAAATCATAATCGAATTGCTCGCTTCTCGATAAATGGTGATCAGATGATTCAGATCTGCTAATTAAATTAAATTATTGAAGAATGGGAAGGAATTGATCTGGGAATTTGAATAAGAAACAAAATGAAACAGAGCAGGATTTGAGTTGTGGAATTGACGGTGATCTGTTTGCTGTTGCCGATGGTTTCGTTAAGTGCGAAGTAGACAAATATTTCCTACTCAAAGTGTTGAAAGACGGAGCGTTTTATAAAATAGATCGAGACGGTGCCGTTATCTGATTTTCTATTGTTTTCATGTACAAACTATCATTTCTAAAAGTATTTTCCTAAATCAATAAAATCATATATTCTTTAATATCATTCTCAATTAGTTCACGAAAACTCAATTTAAATGGATGAAGGATATATTTAAAATTATAGTAGAGATAATGGTTTAAAATATTTTTTTTATTAAATATATTAATTTTTTTAATTTTAAAAAATTATTTTTAACATCAACATTTTAAAATAATATAAATATATATATAAAAAATAAAATTTAAAACAACCCAATTTGGAACACATTTTCAAACGTAATCAAAATCCCGTGAGTAGTGGTTGCCTCTGGAGTACGATAAATTTTCCACATTGGAACTACTCATTAGATTGGCTTCCAAATTTGAATTTTGTGGTGCCTGGGGACAGCTTTTAAAAATACTTTTTGTTTTTTGTACCAGCACAGCACATTATATTATACACAATTTAAAGAGGCAAGTTCATCGGCTGGGAGGAGAGGGTGACAATCACTTACTCGGAAAGCAACATGGAAATGGCTAGACATGGAAATAGACAGTGACAAGCTGAAGAAATTCTCGCACGATTCCAATCTTAGAAAGCAATAAAACTATGTAACATTATTGGACGATAATATCTTGGGATCCGAGCTAAAGAATTTTCCACATGGATTCTTTAATATTTTAAACTAATTTAATATATAATATTTTGAATAAAATATAATTTAAAATATATAAAATTATATTTTAACTTTTAATCTTTATAAAAAGATCAAATTTACAATCTTTTTATTCTTAATATATTTATATATATATTTTTAAAATTTATCTATCTAAAATATCATTATAATTATATTTTTTTTATTTACAAAGTTATTTACTATATTATTAGATAGCTCTACGTCCATCAAATAAAACCTTTTTCATATATTAATTACCGGTTATCTGCCTGCTACTACTATAATAACAGGTTATCTACCTTTCCAAACATCAACTCAAACATCACCTGCTATCAGTTACAATTCCTCTAAGACTTTTAATATTAATTCTTCAGATACATTGATTGCTTGAACTACAGTACCAAATACCAACTAATTAATTATCCAGTACATTAGCTTTATTCCCATAACTTAGATTTTTAGACGCATCAATAATATCAGTAGAAGATCCATTTTCCAGCAAGTTTCCCGTGCTAAATAATTTAAGTAAAACAGTGCCGACATTGCAATTTGAATGTTCTTTAATTGCATTTTTAGGCATTTTTCACAATAACGGAGCTCGGATCAGACCAAGAACAAAAAATCCAGAAGGCAAATGGACCTTGTCGAAGAAACCAGACTTGTGGTTTGGTTCCGGTTGCAGAACCGAAGGAAGCTCTGAATAAGAAATACCATTGAGTATTTGTCAAGAGGGATCGAGGGAAGGATGACGGAGGTAATGGTGTTCACTTTGTTTGGTAAGAAAGATGGCTACCCTTCAAACCCTTCCTCAATTGTAATTTCTAATAATTGACTCTCATCCTTCCCGTTCTTTAGTACTTTTCAATGCTTTTGGTTGGGAAGGATCGATTTACATCCTTCCCCTCTCTTGTTGTCAAACAACTAAATGGATGATAACTTATCTATCATTCTCCTCCCCCTTTAATCCATCTCTGCTCACAAACATTGCCCGAGTGAGTTACAAGTGGTAAACAAGATGAAAACTATATGCACAAATTCTACTCTAAAATCCTTTTTCATTATAAGAAACATAGCATATGGCATGGCAGGACAGACGTGAAATGAAGACAACCTCAGGTGTATGTTTTCTAATAATGCCATATGACTGTTCAAAAGGAGAAATACAACTGGGTACTGCTGATAAGTAAGCAAAAATGTGCTTCCATATGTTCTAAAAATGGATCTCAAATTCACATATTTAGAGATTTATATTAATTACGAGGATGCTGACTTTCAAGAACTCAACAAAAGATGAGATCGATCATTTTGTGTAAGAATCAGGGACAGTAGTTCTTACCGGTCTCTATGTACATTTGAAGGTCGGCATCTCCCCTCTATACATCATTCTTCTTATTTACTTTCAATTCATATTAGGTACTCGTAATACATTAAGAAAAGGGAATCATGATAATCTTTTGGCAAGCTATCGACGTAGAGATAGAAGCGCGACAAATCCTCTTTGGAAACTGCTTTTGTGTCAACAACTTCATTGTTACAAGTGAGAACCCATAGGTCTTCCGAGTTAACTCTCTTTAAGCTGCCACGACAAAATGGGCAGGACTCTGACCTTGTGTTCCTGCGATTATAAAAAAAACCATACAAGTGAAATTAATGGCAACCCTCTTCAATATCAAGTACTCACAGTGGAAAAGGGCGTTGGTATTGCATCAAGATTTCAAGGCTTGTAGTTACCAGTTGCGGTAGCATTTGATGCACATTGCATGACAGCAATTAGGCAGTACCATTTTGGTGCAGGGCTCCAAACAAATTCCACATTCGTCTTCCCTCTCTAAGTCAATATTGGCTAGCTTGTTATCTGCTCCCACCTTATTTTTGCCCAAATTCTCCATGCCAGAATTCTCTCCCTTAACATCTTCCAACTCTTCTAAGTTACTATGAAGCCGTTGAAGAGACGGTGATATAACACCTGTTGATGCAACAATCATGAAATGGAACAAGGTCAAATAAAAACATACAATCAGAATGGTTGGAAATTAGTTGCAGTGCATTTATATCTATGGTCTATAAATCAAGAAATGCCAAACAAAACAATCTTACATGATTTACATACCATAGAATTCCCGAATTGTTGCTTTCCTTCCGTGCTTAGATAGGCTAGGTCTACCATCGCTATATACCTGCACGATATTAAAGAGCAAACACATAGAAATTTGCCCCAATTATACACAGCAGGATGAAAGAATTGGAAACTTTGGCAAAATATCTTTTTAGAATCAACAGACCAAAAGGAGAATTGACCTTATATAAAAGTACATGAAAGAAATTTAGATATCTAGGGAGCAGGCAAATGCATGAACAATCTATCCGTTGTAGCAAAAAGAAAAGGAGAGGTGCCCAGCGATTGTAAACTAATTTCATCTGCAGACGCGCTCCATCCTTGCCCCTTGGAATTGCAGCAGCCCTGGTACACCATCATTCACATCGTGTAACAAAATTAGCAAGACTCAGTCACGCTATCAATATTTAGACAATACTGGTCACTAGAAAAGGAACAAAACTTATAACCATTTTTTTCCCTGAAAACAGAGAAGGCATAAAGAGAGAGGAAATCCCAACTATCTCCACCTATTAGCACTTGGAATTGCATGAAATTTTAGCCAAAGCAGCTCGCTTTAGCCACCATTGAGTAGGCAGACAAAGCAATACCAACACCAAAATCCATTATTTATGTGTGTACATGGATATTGCAGTCTTTTTTATGTTAAACAAATAAAACTGAAACATAAATTCCCACTTGAAAATATCCTTCTGCAAATTCACAAAATCTGCAAATTGCTTGGTACAAACTAAAAATGACCATAGAAAACAAGAAGAAAAAATCCCTATCCTCTTTTTCCTCGTATTATTTCAAAACGAACTTATGTTGTTGTTGTTGATCATAACAAGTGATTCTTAAAATCCCAACTACAAAAAACAATAAAAAACAAAAACAACCCATGTGATCAAAAGAGGAGTTGAAAAGAAAAAAGAAATTTAAATGACTCACAAAGCATTGGCATGCTGGATATCAGCCTCCAAGACTTTGAGGGAGTCTTGGTAAGATGAGTTGCTCAACTGATAATGCATCATCTCCATCTCTCTCAAACTCAAAGCCCACCAAAACAAGCTCAACTGGGTCTGCAGGTGTGTCAAGCAATAAAAAACAACAGAGAGAGAGAGAGAGAGAGAGAGTATAGCTAAAAAGGAGAAGGGATAGGGTATGTGTCCCTAGCTTGCTTTCTCGGGGCGGCTTTGACACTGACAACTCTTGGGTTTTTTGATCGTCAGAGAATACGTATGTATAATTCTGGTGTGGTGGGTGGCTGTGTCTTGTTCGTTTGTTGACGATGCTCTCCTTTAATTTTTTTTCTCCCTTTTCTTTTGTTCTTATCTAATCTTTTGCTTTTAGTTGTTGCCTTCCCTTTTATTATTTCTTTATAGCCTTGCCTTTCCTCTCTCCTCTTTCCCCTTCCGCTTCTTTGGATTTTATGCTATTTGTGTAGAGAAATTATTAAAAAATATGGGGTTTTATCCTTATTTCTCACAAAAATATGAGAATTTTCATAAAAATAATTTACGAATTTTATTTTTATAAGATAAAATGAGGTGTAATTTCATAGATCATGACTCGCTGTACAATCAAATATCCTTACAACAAGCTAATTATAGATGATTAATTTTTATTTAGTTTGATTTTTATTAAAAAAAAAGTTAAATCAAATTTTTTTTTTGAGAAAAATCGAAACCGGTTCAAACTGACCAGTTTCGGTTCAATTTGATTTTTTAGAACAAAACCCAGTTCAAATCGATTTGTCTCGGTTTTTTCTGGTTTTACTTGGTTTTTTCAGTTTGGCTCGGTTTTTTTTTTAATTTGACTTAGTTTTTTTTCGGGTTTTTTCGGTTTGGTTTCATTTCAATTTTATCTTTTCGGTTTTAGATTTATAAAATTAAAACGAACCAAACCGGTCGATTTTTTAAAAATTTTAATTAATTTAATCAGTTTTTTTTTTACAGTTTGGTTTTCTGAATTTTTTGCTCACTCCTAAAACTAATAACAAGATTTGGTGGAGATTCTTGATTGAGTATTTTTTAGGTAAACTGCCTATTATTACATAAGTTGGGTAATTATTAAAACATAATTGTTTGAGTAGGCTTTTTTATTTTAGGGTTTAGTTGCCTTGTGGATTTGGTGGCAGCCTGATTTTTAATCATAGAATAGAAATCTCTTAATATATGAAGAGGTCGAATCATATCTCTATAATATAATATAATATATGGTGGCTTCAAGATGATGAAAAACCTGTTTAGTCCTCTTCTTGAACAATATGAACATATAATATTTAGTGGATGAGATAAATTAATAAAAGACTATAAGGAGCTATTCACACAAACACCACCTAAAATGTGGAATCCAAGCCTTAAGATATATAACCTAGTTATAGGCCATGCCAAAAGGTCAACTCCATTAACCGCTTGTTGAAGAGTATATTAGAAATTATTTTTTAAATTATTTTTTATTAAAAATATAATTTTTTGTTTTTTTAATTTATTTTTTCCTTTAACAAATAAAAACAATGTAAAAATACTTAAAATAATTAATTTAAAGAAAAAATTCGTGTGATATGTTTTTTCAAATCAAAAACATTTTCAACACATCAAAACATTTAAAATTATATAAAAATTTAATTTTAAAAAAAACTCGTATAACATGAATTTTTAAACCAAAAACATTAATTGATGCTTTTAGTTTAGTAACAAAAGCTGTATGGAAATGCGGTGCAAACCGTATTTCTAAAAAAATCAATTTTTTTTGTTAAAAATAATTTTTTTATATATTTTGAATAATTTTAATGTGCTGATCTCAAAAATAATTTTTAAAAAAGTAAAAAAATATCATTTTTATATATTTTAACATGAAAAACACTTTAAAAAACAACTACAACTATATTTTTAAACACGCCCTAACAGTGCGGTCATGACTAAAATGCAAACCATATTCCTAAATCAAAAAAATCAATTGGATTTGCAGGTGCAATTGAGGTTGAAATCACGTTTCTGAAACAGAAACATTAATCAATTAATACTTTTGTGTTAGGCGGGTTGCATGTTAGCTGCGCCTAAATTCCTAAACATTGATAGTGTTTGATATTATAAAAATTGTTGATTTTAAAAATATATTTTATTTAAAAATATATTAAAATAATATATATTTTTTATTTTTTAAAATTTATTTTTAACATCAACCCAATAAAACAATAAAAAAAATAAATTTTAATTTTTTTTTTAAATCCCACCACAGAAACAAACACATCCGAGTCAGAAAATTCTGCTTGGGGCACCTCTCCCTCTCTCTAACTGTTTGATAGGGCAAGACAATTATTACATCTTCCAGAACATCACGCTATTAGATAGGAAAGTTAGTGTTTTTCTAGGGCAGGCACCTCTCATTTGCCTTTTTCTTTTTTCTCTGGTCAAAGTTTGCAATTGGAAAAATAATTTAGACCTCTCTCACTTTTATATTCTATTGTATCAGTTTAATTCAGATTAAAATATGAAAAAAAAAGTGTGGATATGGTGTAAGAGTATATGTTACAGATAAGCGAAGGCTGATGGAAAGAAAACTATCTGGCGGCTGGGACAAGGCAACCATTAGACAAGTCAGGGCTCTCAATCTCGAGAAAGCTTGTGAGTAATGTTTTCCGGGAAGATTGTGCCCTTGAACTAGCAGATTGTACTTTTTGGCTGCCATCAGTTCCTTTTTCAATCTTGTTAGCTTCTTGTATAGCCAAAATTATTTCATGCATCCTTGGCCGAGAAACTGCTCGTTGTTCTACGCATTGGATTGCAACTTCAGCAATCCTCCATATGGACTCGATCTTGGCATTTCCAATTAGAACAGGATCTACAATGCTCATCACATCTCCTTTACGAATCAAGGACCTTGCCTGCAGAAGATAGCAGCTCACGAGGATGATTAAGCCTTAATTTGGTTTCATATGTAGTGAGCACAATAGAAATATACGGTCTTCAATTCAAGAAAGATGACTTTATGCCTTTGAAGAGAATGGTGATAGCAAGAAGTGCATACCCAATGAACAATGTTCAATTCAGAACCAAAATCTTCTGTTGAGACAGGTTTTTTTCCTGATACCAGTTCTAAGAGAACTACTCCAAAGCTGTAGACATCACTTTTTTCAGTCAATTGCTGATTTGCATAGTACCTGAAGAAGCAGTTACACGATTGGTGAAGCACGAGCACAAGTAGTAGAGAATGATGGGTATGCACAACTGATGAAGGTGGCTTACTCAGGATCCAGGTAGCCGACTGTTCCTCGCGCCACACTTGATACATGGGTTAAATCTTCTTCAGCTTGCCTTGAGAGCCCAAAATCTGACACTTTTGCTCTCATATTGATGTCCAGGAGAATGTTGCTTGTTTTAACATCTCGGTGTATGATACCGGGGTTGCATCCGGTGTGCAAGTATTCAAGTCCTACAAACATCTAATTATGTGTTTATATTGTGAACTTGTAAACCAAATACTAATGCATCATAAACAAACCAGAAGTTTAATATTAACCTTTTGCTGCATCCTCTGCGATCTGCAAACGAGCTAGCCAATCCAAGCGCTTCTGGTTGACAGGACCTATTAGAAGGTCATCTCATTGATTTAAATGGAAATGTTTCTAATAAAGAAACAGAAGGGTGGACAATAAAGCAATTGTAATGTGCAGATTGCAGACCATGAATGTGATCGCGCAAAGTTCCATTGTGCATGTATTCATAAACCAGAATACGCTGATGTTCTTCTTCACAATATCCAAGCAGAGGAACCAAGTTCCTATGATGAATTCTTGACAAGAGGGCAACCTGCAGGTACGTTAATGTAGTTAATTAACCAGCCCTTCGAAGTTCATGATAGTCGCTTCATTTCTTGGTCTGATCTTATGCTAACTAAGTTTCTTGTTCTTTAAACATTCAAAGTTGCAAATCTCTAACTCCAACAAATTATGTGGGGTGACATAAAGTTACCTCAGTCGCAAACTGCTGCGTCAGATGAGTGGACGAGTCAGCCATTATCTTAACTGCCACTTCTTTTCCATCTATCATTTGCCCATAGTAGACAGTCCCAAAACTTCCTCTGCCTATTTTTTTGGAAAAATTCTTGGTAGCTTCTTCAAGCTCAGGGAGTGGAATGTAGTATGAAACTCCTTCATCCATCATATGCCAACCCCGTGCTACAGAATACGCAGTCGAAGGCTTGGTACTTACACGCCAAGAATTACCTGACAGACTCAAGAATACTTGAGAAATGCACAAAAATTTGCTATGCAACATGAAGATAACTGAGGTGTGTGTGTATAGATATATACAGACCTTGGACTTCACTTTTTTTATGAGATGTCTTTCTTTGAAGATTACGCAAGACTAGTAAACTTCCTATCACAACAATTAATAGAACTGCAAGTATGCCAATCGAAATTCCAACTATCAACTTCGAGTGCATCTTTTTTCTTGCCTCTTTGTGTAGTCCAGGATTATGCTCATAACTGCAAGAGAATAATATCGTAGCTCTTTATAAATGTTCTGAGGCATACGATTTGATGGTTCTTGCATCTTATTCTCTATACCAGTTTCCTATGGAACAAAAGCTAGGCACATCTTTTATTATCATATAAGCCAAGGGGTAAGCGATGACATAAAACAATTCGAAATACTCACTTAAAGATAACTTTTCCAGTTAAAAATTCTGAAGGTATTTCCCCACTAAAGGAGTTGTTCTGTATGTACCTGTCACAAAGGCATTTCATAGTTAATGAGTCTGGAAGCATTACCGCCTAGGATCAAAAGATTAATTGTACTTCATATTGCAACCAAGAGTCTGGTGAAGGGTGAATCATCATATATAGTGTATAGAGACAGTTAAATAAGTCAAGAGTGCTACTTACAGTGCCTGTAATTCAGGTAAACTACCAAGGTACTTGGGCAATGGACCATTCAGTTTGTTGTTCTCCAGATGCCTGGATGACCATTGAATAAAGCAGGCAAGGACTAGTCAGTTGTTCTACAGGTAAATTTGCAGAAAAATGCACTAGTAGAAACTGCAGTTTTAGGATAAACTGATGGCATGTAAAGCATGAATTTCAAAGCTTACACAATTTTCAAATTAACGAGATTGCTTATACCAGGGATTGGCCCTGTAAGGAAGTTACCATCCAACCACCTAAGAAAAAAGAAAAGGATTAAGATGGATCATCATATGAAGTAGTACAACTCAACTATTGCACAACATCACTTACAACTCTGTCAATTGCTCCATGTTGTTAATCTCAGGTGGAATCTCTCCTTTCAGGTTCTTTCCTGACAATGCACTGTTCAGCAGGTCAGCAGAGTCACTCTTATAAGGATCTTAGAAAGTCCGAAACATTAACTACTTAATTATGTGGAAAAATTTATGGAGTCCATTGCAAGTTAGCAACACTTTTAATATTGCGGCATTGGCTGTTCTATGAGCTTTTAGATCAAGTATATCAAATGAATTTCCATGGCATGATGAATTTATTGTTTCTTTGAATTCATAACTGTAGCATTCAGTTAAGCATGGCAAAGCAAGTACTCTAGTTGACAAATCAATGAATAGATATGAATGGAGTAATGAGTATCCATACCAACTGCAACTACTAGCGCTTTTCAAACACTAAGAGTCTAAAATGCCAAAATGCACTGTCCAGAATGAAATATATGAAAATGATCTGGAATTAACTAAGTGAGAAGAGGTTACATTTTTGTGATTCTTGGTGGTGTGGTTGAGGAGCAATTCACCCATTCCCAGTGAGCAGGAACACAAGGATCGCCTTGTTCATTTGCCCAAGCACTTTCAGCAGACAGAACGCGAAGGGCATTGAGAACAGTCACTGGCAATTAAAGTTGTAATTATTCATACAGCTAATATTGGTCAAGCACGTTCTTTCTCATGCTATTAGGAAAAATTAAGCAAAACATAATGATTTGGAACTCTGCGTACAGATGGTTTTTAGGATTAGTAATAGGCTGAGGTTGTAGGCTTACCATCTTTGCTGTCAGTCTTCGGTTCAATCTTTAGGTACTTACTAATCTCAATCGCATTTAAGAGTGGTCCTAGTGTAGAATCTCGGGTCTTGACAAAAGAGAATGAAAGAACAAAATCCAGAGACACGTTCATATAGCTGGGTTCATAGAGAGTGTAGCTTCCATTGGCATTTTCTGCTATATTTACCACTGCATTGCTGTAGTCAGATAAGTAAGGTTGCTGTAATTTGAATTTCCGAGTCTCATTGGCTCCCAAGTCTTCAATTTCGGCAAAAAATGCATAAGCTCGAGCATTTGCAGGGAAATCTTCAAGATTCAACCTATAGCTCAGTATCCCTTCAGTGCCAACAACAGCTGTTTGCATTACTTTAACTGGAGGGTATTCTCTAGTCCTAGTGTCTACGTACTTCGATGTATTGATTCTAACTGTGCCAGGGGCCACCCCTACAAGGTAGTTTTGCCTTTTCTCGAGATCTGAACCCCAAATTCTGTCATATGGATCATCCGGGTACCTGAGAGAGGCAAATGTTTTACATTTTGACATCTTTCCATGTTGCCCAAGAACTTGATTTAATAGAGAAGTGAGTGGAAAGCTAATTAATGAAGTGCTCAATTAATTCCATGTTACCTTTCTGCAACAATTGGAAATCAGCTAACCTTATGGCATCCTTGCTTAAAGCACCAAAATTTACTCTAGCTGCTACCTCCAAGAAGAAATTATCCTCAAAATCAGTGGCATACATTGAAAGGTTGAGAGGTCGCAATTCTAGAGTGGATATGAAGGGAGAACCAGTTGTAGCACAGCATACGCACACATCAATTGAACTTGAAGGAGCCCTGATAATCATTTCCTTCACATACACTCTTGAAGCATCCAATACTACCATAGTCGACCACTTTGTTGTGTCCAAGTAGAGATCAAATTTGGGGTAAGCATCTTCATTTTCCAAACTTCCATATTGAAAAGTGACACGGACAAGATACCGCCTTCTCTCTTTGGTACCTAGAGTGTAACAGTACTTGTTGCTGTCTATAGGAAAGTCTCGCCGTCTTTGATACTGCGTATTTCCATTTGAAACCTGTGCTTCTGATGATCTTCCATACTTCATGATTGTACCGTTGTCTGAAATCCATGCCAGTCCAGTTCTTGGATCAGTGTAATTACTTGTGCCTCCACAATCTATACTGATAAATTCTGCATTTTGAAATTGGTTGAATTAATTTCTTGGATTTTCATCTATTTTACAAACTCCAATTCACAGCACAAAAAGAGAAAGGGATCATCGCCACTCTTTAAGAAATAGATTGCTATTACTGCTATCATCGCAAGAGAATGAAAACATGCTTAAGATCGCAACAAGAAAACAAGTTGGTATCTACATCTTTGTGTTACAACGTAGCTAGCACAGTGTACAAAATGAAAAGAAAATATCCTTAAAATAAACAATAAGGTTGCAGAGTCAAGAAGAACTCACCTGTAACTTGGCATATAACAGAAGATACAAAGAACAGATAGAGAACCAGAAAGTGAGAATACAGAGCCATTAAAGAAAGGGAGACACAAACTAATCCTATGATCTATTTTTTGTTAGAACTTCAAGTGATTGATGAACCCCATAACTGTTTGTTAAGCTGAGCATCTAACACATTTTTCTTCCACAACCTAGTACTTACTTTTCACTTTTTTTTTTTTTTGATTGATGAGGTTGTGCAATGTTCACTCATGTTATGGCCTTCTTTTCTCTTGGGAATCTTCTTTTTCCCAACAAATCAAAAGATTTTAATTTCTGCTTTATTTCCTTTGTGAAAGTGGCTGACTCAAGCTCAACCTATAGGGTGGAAAAGGAAGAGCCAACTTTTACTATAAACACGTTTGTTTCTGTTGAAAAACCTTTAACTTTTGTTTTTAGTTTGGATATGTTATAATAGCTTGAATATGATGTCAAACACAGAGAAATCCATAGAGTTGTAAAGATTTGAAGGAAAGCGTTCTCTCTCTCTCTCACACACACACACACGCGCACACACAAACACAACACACACACACACTCTCTCTCTCTCTCTCTCTCTCTCTCTCTCTCTCTCTCTCTCACACACACTGTGAGAGAGAGACTTCACGTTTGGAATAATGAAAGATAAATATTTTTTATTTTTTGGAATTAATTTAATTTTATTAATTAGTTTTTGAAATTTTAATTATGCATAATATTTTCTAATAAGTTATTTTTTTAATATGACTGAAAAATTTCATTTTAAATTCTATAAATATATTGATATGTAAAGGTGTATTTTTAAATTTCTATAGATATATTGGTCTAAAAAAATATTAGATTTTTTTATAAATATCATTATAATATTAATAGAAGTCAAGTAGAAAATAATTTTTTTCTTTTCTTATTTTTTCTCTAATAATCAAAATAAACTTATTTTTCATATAAATATCAGTTCAATTTTGACAAAAATTAATTAGAAAACAATCTCATTCTCTTTCTATTTTTCTCTACAAACTCTTTGAAGTACACTTATCATAAATAAAATAAAAATTCTTAAAAAACTTATAAAAGTCGTTATTTATAAATTTCAAGATTTTATTATATTCTGAATGTATATTGCTTTAACACTATAACAAATATAGCGGGGCAATTAATTCTTTAAAGATAATGATCTTCATGTCTCAAAGCCTTTTTATTATACCTAATGTTCTAATAGGATATCGGTTTGATAAAGGTGTCATTCAGGAACGCATTTCATAAAAAAATAATTTTTTTAAAAAAATTAATTATATATATATGAATAGTTTTGATGTGATGATGTAAAAAATAATTTTTAAAAAATAAAATAAAATAAAAATATTATTTTAATATATTTTAAAAAATAATTATTATTATACATGCGAATACCTGGAAACTGATTAACATAACCAATCAAATCCATTGGAGTCAACATCAATGATGTTTTCTAGATAATAAAATGAAATTATTTTAATAAGATTTTGACCTATCTTGATCCCATAATCGATAGATTGATTCGATAAACAATTATTAAGCTCGAAAGGGGCAGTGGGGACTGGGAATCAAATATTAGCCATGCATACAGCAACCCTAAAAGAAAGAAAAGGAGTTAGTATTATTACTGTTGGGGAATTTAATAATTTACTTACCTTTAGCTTTTGCGAAACACAAAATCTGCTCTCTTTTGTTTTTGGTCGGTTTGGACCAACTTTTCTTTAGCTTTACACATATTTACAAAACACGACTTTGAAAAATGCTGCAGATTTAGCTTGCGAGGACATGCAAAGAGTTTTAGGGTATTATAATAATTATTTTTTAAATTATATTTTTTAATGTATTAAAATAATATTTTTTTATTTTTTAAAAAAATTATTTTTAACATTAATATATTAAAACTATTTAAAAACAAATAATTTAAAACAATTTTTTTAAAAATATATATATATAGAGTTTAAACGGAACATTGCCTTCATCAATAATAAAAATAAAAAGTTTCTACGCGGGCTCCCAATTCGGTCCTTGTTTAAGTTTTACTAGTTACATGACCCGCGTGATATTACAGGTCAATTTTTTTACATAAAAAATATTAAAAAAACTAAAATTTAAAAGTGTTAGATCTTTTTAAAAAGTTATATTCAAGAGTCTTAAATTTAATTGCAACACCTGACCCAAGAATAATATTTATAATATTAATAATAACATTAAATTTGTTTGACCCAAGTTTAAGTGGGTCTGACTACAATACCAGACCTAATAATCTTGGATGTGGATATGGCTGTAATTTTTTTACATAAAAAATATTAAAAAAACTAAAATTTAAAAGTGTTAAGTCTTTTTAAAAAGTTATATTCAAGAGTCTTAGATTTAATTACAACACCTGACCCAAGAATAATATTTATAATATTAATAATAACATTAAACTTACCTGACCCAAGTTTAAGTGGGTTTGACTACAATATCAGACCTAATAATCTTGGATGTGGATATGGCTGCAAGGTCGTATCATAAAAATGTGATAATTAAATAGATTAATTAAAAAGAAAACAAATTCGAATTAACTGGGTTAACCCTTTAAACCAGGTTAACCCGTCAAACATTGGATTCTTGTCGTGAAAGTTTGATAACTAAATAGAAAAAAAAAATTGACGAGTTAACCTAGAATTAACTGGAATAATCTGTCAAACCAGGTTAACCCGTAAAACCCAAGATCCATGTCATGAAAGTTTGATAACTAAATAGAAAAAAAATAAATATTAACAAACTAAATTAAATAAAAAATTTTAATTAAAAAGGAAAAAAACAAATAAAAGGCATCAGCCTTTTCACTGTAAACTGCGCAGTGTTATCCACAATCAAATGAATAAAAAACGGTAAAAAAACAAAAAGAAAAAATAAAGGTATCAGCCGATAACTAAATAGAAAAAAAAATTAATATTGATGAACTAAATTAAATTAAAAAAATGTTAAATAAAAAGGAAAAAAACTTATAAGAAGAAAAAAACTAATGAAGAAAAAGAAAAAAAAAATCTAAATTAATTTGGTTAACTTGTCAAACCTGAGATCCGTGTCATAAAAGTCTGATAACTAAATAAAAACAATTAATATCAACAAACTAAATAAAAAAATTTAATTAAAAAAGAAGAAGAATAAGGTATTAGCCTTTTAACCATTGACTGCACTATGCAGCCCACAATAAAAGCATAAAAAAAAAAAAAACTAAAGGAATTAGCCTTTTTACTGTGGATTGCATACAATATTAGAAGATGAAATCAGAAGAATAAAACTAATGAGAAAAAAATTTGAATTAACTAGGTTAACCCGTAAATTAGGTTAACTCGTCAAACCAAGAATTTATGTCATGAAAGTGTGATAACTAACAGAAAAATTTTTTAATATTAATGAACTAAATTAAAAAAAATTAATTAAAAAGGAAAAGCAAAGAGAAAAAAAAAACCTATAGGAAGAAAAAAACTAATGAAGAAAAAGAAAAAAAATCTGAATCAACTGGGTTAACCCATCAAACTAGGTTAACTCATTAAATCTGGGATCCGTGTTATGAAAGTCTGATAATTAAACAAAAAAAATTTAATATCAAGAAACTAAATTAAAAAAAATTAATAAAAAAAAACTAAAGGCATCAGTTTTTTCACTATGGACTGCACTATGCCTTCTATAGTAAAAAGCTTAAAAAAAAAAAGAAAAAAAAATAAAGGCATACGCCACGGGTTACTTTTTTTTTCTTGCATAAAAAATATCAAAAAAGGCTAAGATCTAAGAGTATTAGGTCTCTCTACAAAGATATACCCAAGAACATTGGGTCTAACTGCAATGCTTGATCCAAGAGTAATATTTATAATATTAATAATAATATTAAACTTACTTGACTCATGTTTAAGTGAGTTTAGTTGCAACACCGGACTCAAGAGTCTTGGATGTGGATCTGGTTGCAAGGTCGTGTCATAAAAGTGTGATAATTAAATAGATTAATTAAAAAAAAACAAAGAAAAAAAAATCAATATAAAGGAAAAAACTAATAAAGAAAAAGGAAAACAACTAAATTAATTGGGTTAACCCTTCAAACCACGTTAACCCGTCAAACCTAGGATTTACGTCATGAAAGTTTAATAACTAAATAGAAAAAAAATTAACAGGTTGACCCAGAATTAACTGGGTTAACCTGTCAAGCTTGGGAAACGTGTCATGAAATCTAATAATTAAATAGAAAGAAATTTAACATTAACAAACTAAATTAAATGAAATAAATTAACTAAAAAGAAAAAAGCAGAACAAAATAAATTTTAGGTTAACTCGTCAAATTAGGTTAACCCGTCAAACTCGGGATTCGTGTCATGAAAGTCTGATAACTAAAAAAAATTAATATTAACAAACTAAATTAAACAAAAAAAAATTAATTAAAAGAAAAAAACACAAAAAAAGCAAAAAAAAACAAACAAACTATAAAGGCATAAAAAACAAAAAAATAATAAATAAAAACGGAAAAAAAAATACAGCTCAACGTTTCACCGTGGGCTGCACTGTGCAGTAAATAGTGAAACACTGAGCAGTTTTAATATATGTTATAATAAATACAATCTAGTTTTTCATAATATTAAGAAAATAAAAATATTTTTATTTTCTTTAAACTAATAAAAATTTATGTTTTACAAATAAATACAATCTTAGTTTTTCTTATATGTAATATTAAGAAAATAAAAATATTTTTATTTCTTTTAGATTCTTTTTGTATCATCGGTTCAAATGCTAAAGATTTAAAGCTATAATGATATATATACGCATATCTTGAATTCCTTTAAACAATTGTTTTTAATATATATATATATATATATATATATATATATATATATATATATATATATATATATATATAATCATTGTTTTTTAGAGTATACCGGTCCTTCTCCCTTGATGAATAAAGTCGGCCTAGCCACATTGTAAATGAGATGTGCATTAAATGCACAATGATAACACATCCCCACTAACCAAAAAAGAAAATGACTCACCACACACCCCTAAAATGTAGTAATGATCAGCCAAGGGAACAAACATTTAATTTAGCCCTCCCGGTTTTCAGGGTGGCTCAATTTCACCTCAAGAGTTTATTTTGTTTCAATCAGCCCTCATAATTTTCGTTGTAGTTTCAATCCCCCCCTTCACTTATTTCCATCGGTAATTGAAACGGAAAGAAATAAGTAAATTTGAATTTCGTCTTTGAAATTCATGAGATATTTTGTAATATCACCCAAAAAGTATCAGAGTAAAAAACATAACCAAATAAGAAATAACAAAGAATCCTGCTTTACTTTCCTGGACTTGAATTTGGTGGAAATACATGTTCATTTCGATATTTTTACCAGTAATTTGGTAAGGAATCCTTGTTTTACTTTCCACGACTACTGTAATTGCCTTCCTCTGCTCAGTTGAGGTATGTGGGCTAGAAATTTATCACAAACAAAGATCATTTGCATTGTTATGGTTACAAGCCTAGAGGTAATCGTTCATGAACAAAGATAAGAGCTGGTGAATTTGAACATGAAACTGGGTTTATGATAATATTTGTCTTCACCTGTGCTTTCTTAATTTGTAATTGAAAGGCGGGGAGGGCATCTCCATTATGTTTCTTACTTTCTTTGTGGGATTGGCTTAGTCACAAAGCTTTTGTCTTTGATCATTTCTTTGGTTTTTGTGTATTCTTCATGTAACATTCCTTTTCTATACCGGTTGTGAAACCGTCAAGGGTTCATTAAAAAGAGGTGAGGCTTGATAGGGGTTTTGTGGTGGGGTTCTGCAGGGCAGCTGGTCTCCCAGGAGGTTATGGTGCGAATTGTGTGCAAAATGAAATTGTCATACAGCCCTTTGCCCTCTTCATCTTGTTTTTGGTGGAATGGATGGACTGTGGTTTGTACAGAGGCCCTCCCTAGTTATGGAGGCTTCCTCCGCATACTTGTATATAAGGTGGGTTGATGTTTGCATCAGCTTGTACTCTATCACTCCTTCGAAGTATTTTTCTTGGAAGAGGTAACGGGGCATAATCAGAGGGTTGTTTTTTTTGAAAAGCAGCAGAATCCATGGCGTTTAACCTGCCTTTTCGAGTACCTGAGACTCTTGCGATTCTGTTCGATTGCATGATCTGACTTTTAGAAGCAGAACTAGTGGACCACAACGCTAGCCATTATTGTTCATACCAGTGTACGATGGAGAAGTTTAATTCCATCCACCATGTGGCTGGTTAGAAAATGACGTTTCAGAGGTAGCTGCATGTGATCGACTAAATTGCTGGATACTACCCCTCGAACTACGAACCAGTTGACTGCAGGTGCTTTGAAAATTCAACAAACATCATCAGCGGCAGCTACAAGATGGAAGGTTAAGCACCTGTGCGATGATTAATACATGTAAATACTAAATGGTAAGTGATAATAGAAAAGATATGCATGACTTTCAACTCAGCTTTTTGGAACCTGAGAGTGTCGGGGATGCAAAAGTCTAGAAACTTATTTCTCTTGCAAGTTGCAAGTACCTAGTCTCGGTTTGCTATGCTGTGTCAGTAAGGCAAACATCATGGATTCAAGACATGATACATGACATGTTTGTTACTACCATGAATTTGCTTGAGAAATCAAGGTGTTGCCTCTTTATGTTTTTTATGCGGTTCGACCTGTTTATGACAGCTGAAACTTTTCATAGCTGGTTAATATATAGTAGAAAACTTGATTTAAACTCGTAAATCTATTCTATTCTCATCTTCGCACCTCTCGGATAGTAGACATGCCAAGGAGAAGATTGTTCTGCAACTGCTGTTTGAAGAATGTCAGGTGAGAAATTGTACAGGAAAAATAGTAATTAACGGTATCTATTTCCAATTCCCTTCATGATTTTGATGCGAGTGAATCCCTAGTAGATCCAATATTCACATCCACCAATGAATTTGGAGTGGATGGTTCTAAACAAAGATTAAAAGACCTGAGCTCAATCCAAAGAAGTCAACAGAACCGAAAATGCCTGTGACAGGTCCAGGTTTCAGTTTTAAAATTGCTGAGCGAGCTATGTATCCTGAGAAAGACGTTTGTGTCTAGTTTCCAACGCATCAACGGTGCAGGATTTGGAGCTTTCCACCAAACGTCATGACCAATTTACTTACAAGCGTGCACGCTGCTACAACAAGAATTCACCAGAACCAAAATCTCTCTGTCATATTTTACAACCCGCATGGCTGCCTCTTAGTCAACAAACATTCAGTGGAGCTTGGACAATCCTACTTCCAGCTCACTTGCATGTCAGTAGCTTTACTTGTCAATAAAGACAGCAACATGGGCTACAACTAGAGGGAGGTCCGCAAGGAGACATATTTTTATGTTGAAGATTTAACACCTAAATGATAGATATATAGATGAAAATTCCCTTCAACTAAGCACGGAGCCATGCTTGTTTACAAAGCTGTCGACTACCTGTAGCGGATTCGATTGAGTTTTGAACTAGCAGAACCCTAATCTTCAAGAAGCTGTTTCTGTGTCCTTGTAGTGGCGAGCTTTATCCCTTTTCAATTCATTCCAAGTACTGGATTTTATTATCATTAATCGAACTTGATCAACAACTTCATGGCACCTTCAAGATAACTCCTGCCTTCCTGCGATGATGGGGTTGTACGGCTTGGTCAAAGCCAACAGGGAGCCTGGGCCGTTTGGCCCAGTTATCATAGCGCACCCTGTCTCTGGAGTGTGATGCTTGACCTACCAGGGTTGATTTCAGAGGCGGGAGCCAAATGGACCCATTCCATCAACCTCACCCAAGCCGTGGGTCAGGTAAGAACCGGTGATAAGAACCGAACTTTATTCATCTGTCAGGTAAATTGATCTGAATCGATTTAAATTTCAAGTAAAAAAAATTAAAACAAATAATTTTGCCGAGATATTCATTGATAACTCACTGAGTTGACTTGTTAAATTGTGCTAGGTTTAATAATATTGCACAAGCAAATCACATATAAATCATTATATTAAATTTTAAATTTACATGACTTTTTTTTATAAATTATTTTTACAGAACCCCTAGTCTACTTATATACTAATAAATAAATAAATAAATAATCACTTTAATTTTATTTATTTTTCTCTTCCCAATTCTTATTGGTAAAATAGAAAAGCATATAAACAATCATTTTTCCCTTTTCTACTCTTTATTAATCTTTGTGTTATCTTTTATAGTATTTATAGTTTCTGTGCATAGGTAGTTTGCCTAAAGGCAGGGGTGGTTTTCTTCATACCGTTGTCGTTTAACCAGCAAAGAAAAGCCACGGCATTGTCACTTTTTATTTAGTAATATTACTTTCTGGTTATAAAAATAATAATTAATATGAGATTCTATGACTAGTTTCGTTATTCTAGTGATCTCATGTATTTTTTTTTTTTTACTTTATATTCATTATGATTCTTAAAACTAAGGGTCATATATGAACGGAATTATTATTACAAGGTTAACTATAGATCTCTCGAATAAATTGTTTTAGTCTAAACTCACTTTGTAATAATTATTTACTTCATTGTACCAGAAATAAGATTCAAGTTTAAAATTAACTCAAATTAATTTAAAATGATATTATTTTAATTTTTTTATTAAAAAATCAAATTAAATTTCAATCAATTCGATTAGACTCGAGCAAACAGGGCACATGTGCAAAAAGAAGAAGAAAAAAAAAGAGCAAAAATAATGTCACAAAAAAATGCTTGGCATATCCTCATAATACATTGTTCATTCCATCACCTAGCATCTTCCAGCGGAAACTACAAGATGAAACAGTGCCGAGAAAAGATGAACACATAAAGTTGAAAGGAATAAATAGGTAAGGGTTAGAGCACCTGAGGCATCGTAGAAGATATCAAGGAGAGAGCAATATTCCCGACTTTAAATTAAACAAGTAAAAAAGCAACACCCCACCGAAGAGAAATGGCTCGGATTACTGGTTAGTGGGCATTTCCTTTTAGAGCAATCGAGTTTTCTCCTCTTCTTCTTCAATCCTTCTCGAAAGGCAACCTTTCGAACCTTGATAGTTGAAAGCTGAAGCCTCGATCGCCTATATAATAATATTATAAACTCAAAGAAAATGACACCGAGACTGGTCCATGGCTAAAAGAGACGGGGGATCAGACCCACTAATTGGGCTCTCGATGTACTTGCAATTCGGTACTTCGCAACGTGTTTCGACCAGAACAAAAGCGTATCTCGCTGGGGATCAGCCTCTTGTCGCTGGTTAGAGGCCTCGAGGGATCGATTATTGGTGGGAAAAAAAAATATTGATTAATTAATAAGATTCCCTCTTTACATGAGCACCAAGTTTGGAGCACTTGCGACTGCTAATTCCGACCTCAAAATCTTGCTTTAATTTCTTAAAGTTGCTGCTGTGGCCTCAATTAACTACATCTTCTTTAAAATGAAGAAAGTGTCCGAGATTATGGTGTTATATTTTTTTTTAAATATATTAAAATATTTTTTTATCCACATATTAAAATCAATAACGAACATTTAAAAATTTTAATTTAATGTTTTTTTTATATATAAATATACTCTTAAAAACATCCAAAAATATTTTTAGAGGCAATCTAAACATCATTTAAATGTTTGTTCGAAATGTAATCCGGACAAATTCCAAGATACCAGTTATCATTCCTTTCAGATTGAACGTCATTCTATGTATACCAATGATCTTATAGGTAAACTAGCTAGGATTAGGATTAAATGGATTCCCACTTGTAATCTTCAAGTTCAACAAATGATAAAAATCAAAGCGTGGGGAAGACGATCCAACACGAGTGTTGCAGCATCCAGAGCACCAATAATGTCAACTTTTGAACTTTTAAAGCAACTGGTGATTAATTTTTAAAGTGTTTTTATTTTAAAATATATTATAATATATATATATTTTTTATTTTTTAAAATTTATTTTTTATTCAGAAATATTAAAAAAATTAATTTTAAATAAAAAATTAATTTTTTATAAAATATTATTAGAACCGTAAGGCCTTGATCCGAGAAGAGTTGTTGCCATTTAGTGATTGGAAACTGTGTTTAACGACTTGTTTTATTATTATAATTGAACTGTTTTTTTTATTGTTTCTAGAATTATTTGTGTTTTCTTTTAATAAAATACATCTTATTTGTTTAAATTCGAAACTCATATAAATTTATTATTATTTTATATTTAATTCAACTAAAAATATTTATCATTAAAATTTTAATATCACATGTACAGTAAAACTCAATAAATAATTTAATATTATTATTTAATTTAACCTTAGAGCAACCAAGTACATAAAATATATTTTAGTTTAGAAGAATTATTGAGAATCCATAGTTTTCATCTCCTGTTGATAATTCAATATAAATTTCTTTTCTTTCAAGATAAATAAAGAGAAGAAAAAACCCAGCTCAACATGTCCTTTTATTTTGGTTAGATTAAATTTTTAATTTTTAATTTTATTCTTATATTTTCAGTTTAATATATACATGATAAACTTAAATTTAACTTATTTGATTAACTTACTATCCAAATAAGACTTTTTTATATATATATTTATTTTTGTTACAAGAATATTATTTCATTAAAAATCATTGAAATGATATTATTTTAAAAATAAATTGAATTAACTCAACTTGAAAATGGGACCGGAATGATAGCTATGATCACACCCACTCGAGATATCCAATCGGCCGAACAAACGTCACCCCCACAAATCCTTGGTTGCCCCACCCCACTAACGTCCATCTTCCACCAAACCCCAGTCTGTGGAGGAGGTTAAGCTGTTCCCTGGAGGCCATGGAAAGGGGTGGAGATTCTGGATGAAAAACTAGCATACTGTGCAGAGAGGTTCCAATCTTGAAATCAAAATCATTTTGAGCATATTTATAGACAAATTAAAGGTTGTATGAACAGGAATTGGAGGCCTCAATCTGACGATGTGTCGGGTATGATAGATAGCCTGCCAGCAAAGGAAGAAACGACGTGGGTTCAATGATCTAGAGTGGCTTGGCTGAAGCAACGAGACAGAAAGCCATTGTCCCCTGACATGAATCAGATGCTTGCTGCTACCTTTACACACGAGGAGGCTTGTGAGGCAAATACACCCATCAAAAAGCCCTTGTCCCCTGTTGCTTTTGCTGCCATTTTCTTTAAGAAATGGATGTTTGTCCAGTACTGTCAGGGGTGCTGAATGAGGATTGGAATCCGCTAACTGTAAACCACTCATTCCCAAAGCTAATAGCCCTGAGAAATGCACTCATTTTCAAGCTTTTTTAAGGAAGCCCTAGCTAATAGGCTGAAAAAGATTTTGAAGGTTACAGTTAGTGAGAATCTGCGTGTAAAAATGTACTCTTGGCTTTTGAAACTTTTCACTGCACGAGGAAGATGAGAGGTAAGCAAGACATTATGGGGCTCGTGCTAGACAAGATAGGGGCGGCCATTGGTTCAACCGGTTTAGTTTGGATAAAAACTTCAACTGAATTGAATTAAATGAAAGAATCACAATATTGTCCAGTTTGGTTTGGTTTTATATTAAAAAAAAAAAAAATTCAATTTAATTCATAAATATGTTAGTTTGACTATATTTTATAAGCTTTGAGTTTTTATTTTATAATAGGTTTTTTTTAAAAAATTGGTTTTTATTCGATTTTAATTTCTAAAATCAAAATCAAATACTCTTGAATTTATTACAATAATTTTAGCCACAATTACCCTAAAAAATTAAAAAACCATTCAATTAAGTTTCTTTAAGTTGTTTTGTTTTGTTTTTTAAAATTTTTTTGGAATAATTTAATAAGTTTACTCATTTCTAAAAAAAAATAATAATTTAATCTGAACTCATTGAATATCGACTTGACTTTAATGAATAGATATTTTTTGAACCCGATGGATAAGAGATGGGGTATAAATATTGTCAAAACCGACCCGAAACTAACTAGAAATATATTATACATATATATATATATATATATATATATATATTAAATATTTTATTTTTTTATTAATTAATAAATAATAATAGCTACATAATAATAGATACTCATTTAATATTAGAAACCCAATAAATAATTTATTAATATTTTAATTTTTTATTCAATAAATAATAAATAAAATATAAGCATTAAAAAATTTAACCTGCCTGCGGTACCCATTGCCATCCCTACTTAACACAACTAAAGGCATGTGATAGAGCTGAACGAGGGTTACTTAAGAGAGTTATGTTGAAACTGGGTTTCTGCCCGGAGGGGGATGATGTTATTAAGAGATGTGTCTCCATGGCGAGCTATTTGGTTCTTGTTAATGGCATTCCTCCCCGACAATTCCAACTTAGCAGAGGACTCCGGCAAGGGATCCTCTATCACCTTGTTTTTTATTTGTGTTGAAGGTCTTTCAGCTTTGGTCAATGACGCTGAAAAGGGAGGTTTAATTAAAGGAGGAAAGGGTTGTCGTCGAGCACCTTCCATCACCCATTTATTTTTTGCTGATGACAGTATTCTGGTTACCAGGGAAACCATGCGAGAAGTTGAATGTATTGCAGACATCCTCCAGCTATATGAAAAGCCTCTGGTCAGCAAGTAAATTTAGAAAAGACTGAAGTAGCGTTCAGCCAAAATGATCCAACACGTGCATAATATGTTCAACCAGAGATTAGGAGTTAAGGCAGTGCAGCGCTATACATGCTAAATACTTGGGTCTTCCAGCTATGGTAAGAAGGCTAAAGAAGGCAGTCTTGTCCTCAATCCAGGACAAGGTTTGTAAGAAGGTGGGTGGCTTGAAAGATAAATTTTTATCAGAAGTTGGAAGGGAACTTTTGATCAATTCAGTGCTCTAGGCCATTCCTACGCATTCGACATCGTGTTTTAGGCTTTCTGACACCCTCTGTGAGGAGATGGGGAGTAAGATAAAAAAATTTTGCTGGTGCCAATTGAAGGATCGAAGCTTATGGTGGGCTGGGTTGGGTTTTAGGAAGATGTCTTGTTTTAGCAAAGCAAGGTTGGAGATTGCTTAAGAATCCTTCCTTTCAGATAGCCCCTGTATTAAAACAGATCTTTTCCTTCAACCAGTTCTGTATATAGAAGCTTCTGCTGGTCAATCTCCGAGCTATTAATGGAGAAATATTATTGGTGCTAAGGATCTGCTAGAAGCTGGAACTAGATGGCGAGTTTGCAATGGAAATGATATCCGGATATAGGAGGATAAATGGGTACCAGATCTACCTGAGATGCGCATACAGTCTTTTGTTTCAGTTCTCGGTAAAAGTGCTCGAGTGAGCTGATCAACTGGGAGACCAGGACTCGGGATGGTGATCTGATCGATTCCATTTTTTCACAAATGAAGCTCGGGGTATTCTATCCATCCTGACAAGTCTTCGTCGAGCAAAGGATGATTTAACCAGGGCAATGGCTAGAAATGGCAGCTAGCGTCTCTGTTAAAAGCGGATACCATTTTGAGAAAGAAGACTGGAAGCTCGTCCATTGTTGACTAGTGAAGAATCTTGGTGGAATTTCGTCTGGAAGCTTCATATTATTCCTGAGGTCAATAGCTCTATATGGCATGCATGCCTAGATGTGATGCAATCGAATTCGAATCTTACAAGGAAGAGGGTTACTGTTATCATAATATTCGTGACAGATACGTACCATTCTAATGGTGAAACGACTTGGCATATTCTGGTCCAATGTTCGTGGGCAAGGAAGATGTGGCTGGAGATCACTCCTCTTAAGTGGGTGCAGCACTTGAAACAAAGCCTCAATGATGATGAGATGAGGATAGTTTTTTCTCTTAAGTGGCGTCTCTGATCCTCAGATTTGCATGCAATGTAACTATTCAGTGGTTTCAAATCTGAGTTGCGATGGAGAAGATTGGATTAGGGTTGCCATGCTCGATGATAAGGGTGAGGTTTTTGCTGACAGCTTCGAAACCAGTTGACCCTCTTTTTGCTGTAGAAGTGGGTGGAGCTTTTGCTGCTCAACACGGTCTCCTTCTTGCTACTGATACGGGTTGTGAGGTGCTGTTCTGAAGACAAATTGTAAGCCTCTTTCCCATGCCCTGAAGCCTCCACATCTCCTCCCTAGTGAATTGAGCAGTGCGGCGGTGGAGAGTATTCACAGAGGCTCCAGCTTCTCCTCGTACTCACCTAGAAGTTCCAGCCATATCGCACATGCTCTTAGTAGAATGGTAGGTTGATCTCGAGAGAATTTGGATGGAGGTTACGTTGATGATGATGGTGATGATTGGTGCCCTCAGAATTATCTGCTATTTCATAAGAAGAATTAATAAAAATAGATTATGATAAAAAAATCAAGAATCATCCAATCCATTTATGCTATCTGTATGGGAATTATGGTGGGTTCCAGCAATTTAATTACTTAAATGTTCCAATTATGTTTACTTCTGCAATAGCGGTAATTCTCATGAGCTAGCTACTGTTCTAAATTCTATTAGGGTTATTCAAATAATCAGTTGTTTGATTATTCTTCCCATGAAGATAATAAGAATTATATGGTGAATTACGCAGCATTAATTAACTATATTTACACCCATTTTAATAAACAAAAAAGATTCTAGTAAAAAAAAAAAAAAACGATTCTCTAAAAGAAGTAGATTATATATATATAATATATATTTTTTATTTTTTTTAATATCAACATATTAAAATCATAAAAAAGATATACTATAAAAATTATTAATTTAATATTTTTTGAAGATATATATATTTTTAAAAAACATCTAAAAATATAAAATACTGCATTACTAAACGGACCAGCCGATAGCCAAGATTGTGCTTAACTTACCATTAGCCTTTCCTTTAATTATCTCATAAGAACTTATTGGATCTACGCCAGAAGAAGAAGAAGAAGATTAACTTTAAAAATTCTTTGAGATGCCTTTTTTTTCCATTCAAACATTCTTTCATCCCACTTCAGGTTCCATCTTTACTATTCTACATTCGATTTCTCGAAGCTTATTCTTATCTTTTTTTTTTCTTTTTTTTTTTCCTGTTTGGAGCCGTGAAATGAACATGATTTCTTGTTTTTTTTCCCCTTACAATAAGGTTACAGTGTTATTAGTTATTAAACTTCATATTAAAATCATGAATAAAGCTCAAATGGAGAAAGGTAATTTGAGTTGGCAAAGGTGAAGAAAGAACACAACAGGAACGTTTAACCGACGCCAAATGCCAATATTCTGGAGGGTGCTTTCTCGCTTTCTTTCTCACTCACATTCTCTACAGTGCATGTCTTTGTCTCTGTCTCTGTCTCCTCTGTTTCTTCTCTTAAAACCCAAACAAACTAACCCAGTTTTTACTTCAAAAACTCAGACAAGTTTCTCTGCTTAAAGACTGTTACTACTCTAATTATATTCTCAATCTCCTTCTCTCTCACAGACACTCAAATATATATACATACAGCACTGACTCTGTCTCCCTATCTGTCTCTGTCCATGATGGAAAATAATGGTTTTTCTTCTCCTCGAAATGATTCGTTTCCTGCTGGTCTCCGTGTTCTCGTTGTCGATGATGATCCCACCTGGTTAAAAATCCTTGAAAAGATGCTCAAGAAATGCTCTTATGAAGGTTACTTAACTATATTTTTTCCACATCCGCTTCTTACTAGCATCTATCTATTACTCTTCTTAGTTGCTCCTTGCGATTTCTTTCTCACTTACAAACCGTTGTTTCTGAACTGGGTTTTGTTTCTACAATCCACGGTCTCATTTCTGCTTGATGGTGGCTTTTACTTTTTGTTTCTTTCCTGTTATTTGGTTTTTCTCTTTCATGGGCTCTGAAGAATATCTTGATTTCTCTGTTGTAAGCTAGTACATGGAGAATTCGAGATTCTTCTTAAATAATTGATATCCCGCAATTTTTTTCCTTCGTTTTTTGAGTTATGCAAGGGACATGCAACTAAAGGGTTCCAAAGTTGTGCATGGAAGGTTGTTGTATTGTTTTTGAGCATTTTTGGATTTTATTGTTTTCAGGAATTATTTATCACCTCAGGTATCATTTCAAGTTCCAAAATTTTGTAAACAGGCTCATGGTATTGGGAATGTGGAGGAATTGTCTTTCATGATTTCAAGATTTGAAGCTCAGAATTTGCTTATTTCCAACAGAAATATACAAGTTTATCATCAATGATGTTGTGCTACTCTTTTCACAGATTTGTCCTCTTTTCTTTTTTGCAGTTGGTTAAAGTAATTAGAGGGTTTATTGATGTTTGCTCCACTAGTACTAGCCAACTAAACTATTGAAAGTATGAAACACATCAATATCCTCCTACTCTTTTAGTATTTCCAGTTTTATTTAATTTTCATCTTCTGGGTGCATTTAACTCAGATTTAGTGATCTTGAGCATGATGAGATTGAATGGATTATGATTGTTTGGCAATGTTGTTGGATTTTATGTGTTTATGATTGTGGTTACAGCTATCATTGCCATAACAGAGTTAAATTATATCTGTTGTTTGAAGTGATTTGGAGTTGAAGGCCAAAATAATAGTTAAAAAAATCAAAATCATGATTTGATTAACATGATATTCATATGAACGTAAGGTATAATTTTTTTAAAGAATCTTTAATTAAAAGAAAGTACTGTCATAACAGAACTCATGAGCCTCAATTTTCAGAATTTTGATTTTTGGCCATTTAAGCTACTTCCGTAGCTGTTTTTTTTTTTTTTTTTTTTTTTTTTTTGTTCCTGCAAAAAACTTGATAGAAGTGTGTGGTGGGAGAAAAGCACCTCCACCGCAGCTCCAAACACCTTCTTAGCTCGGCCAATCATTTTACATGTTAGCATTGATTTTCCTTGGCATTTTCACTACATTTTGAAGGATATGCTTCACCACTGCAATTCCATATAGAGTCTTTAAACACTCAAAGTCAACCCGGTTTTTGGATATAGTTGTTTTCAAGTACTTGTGCCTCTTCCGTCGATATTTTTCTCCTTAATTCTTCTGGTACTATTGAAGGACTTTAACATCATAATTTTCTTCAAACTTTTTTGGTATTTCACACCCTCACAATAATATCTTGTTCAGTGAAAGTGTTTTCTTATGCTGGATGTGATTCTATAGCAAGATTCTTGGCTTTTGACCATACGTGTAGTGTCTCACATTTCCATTTGGAATGCTTTGTTAGTGACCACATGCGGTTTGGCAAGAGATGCTTTGAACCTGCTTCGTGAGAGGAAAGGAGGATATGACATTGTAATTAGTGACGTCTACATGCCTGACATGGATGGTTTCAAACTTCTAGAGCAAGTTGGACTGGAGATGGATCTTCCAGTCATTAGTCGGTTCTTTTCTCTTACTCTGGAATTTTATTTCAATGCCAATATTTTCTATTTGCGTATACATATACCCATGTCGTGCTTGCACTATATATATATTGGAATATTGATTCAGCTTCTGACCAGTTGCGCTTGTCAACTTACAGTGATGTCTGTTGATGGAGAGACAAGCAGGGTGATGAAAGGCGTTCAACATGGAGCATGTGATTATCTTCTTAAGCCTATACGAATGAAAGAACTCCGGAATATATGGCAGCATGTATTCAGAAAGAAAATACATGAGGTAAGAGACATTGAAACTCTTGAACGGGTCGAAAGTTTTCAAATGACTAGAAATGGATCAGACCTATATGAGGATGGGCATGTGCTCTGTGGAGAAGATCTTGCTTCCATAAAGAAAAGAAAACATACTGAAAGCAAGCATGATGAGAAAGACACTGGTGATAGTATTTCTACAAAGAAAGCTAGAGTAGTTTGGTCAGTAGATCTTCACCAGAAATTTGTCAAAGCCGTAAATCAGATAGGACTTGATAGTAAGTATTTATTTGATGTTTCATTTCAGAAACTTGGTGCTTGAATCATTTCAGGAATTATGAATGCTCACGTATTTTATGAAAAATTTATTAGCATTGAATTCTTTATGTGGTTTCCAATGATATAGCCACATCTTTGCCATGCTTCGACGGAGCAATGACAGGTAGTGTCTGTTTGGCAGAAGTTGGTCCCAAGAAAATACTTGACATGATGAACGTGCCATGGCTCACAAGAGAAAACGTTGCTAGCCACTTGCAGGTATAACTTGTGAAAATCAATCGAAGAATTTTAACATCTTTCTGTCATTTTTAAATTCAATATGTCTTATGAGCGTTCTTGATTTTGAGAAGTACAGTATTCCTCATTGGAAAGGCTTTCTTACATGCAGAAATACCGTCTCTATTTGAGTAGGTTGCAGAAGGAGAACGATTTTAAAACTCCTGCTGGTGGGATAAAGCAGTCAGATTCACCGTTAAGAGATTCTGCAGGAAGTTTTGGCTCTCAGAACTCCATCAACTTGCAGCACAATGATTTTTCGAATGGGAGCTACGGATTTGCTGGTAGTAGTCTAGTTGTCCACAATGGGGATCCCAGAAGCCATGACAGTGATCGAAAGAGACTTGTTTCAACGCCTGTGGAAGAACCCAAAAGAACCTTAACTGTTAATGTTCCCAATCCTTGTATACCCAGAAGTTCACAAATGGAATTTGGTCATCCCCTTGCACCTCCACAATCAGAAGCAGACTTTGGAGCATTGGATTCGACGTTGCCAACAAAGTATCCTTGGTGTGGAATTCAACTAAAAAAAGAACATAATCCACTTCATTTGAATGATGAATTCAGCCACCTTCCACTGCCCGGTCAAAAGCAGCTTACCCAAGCTGATTATCCACAACCTGCTCCAGCCATCAGCTCTGCACCATCCTTAACACCTTCTCATAACGAGTACAGGAGCAATGTTAACCATGCAAGTTCAACAGCTATTGCGGTTGACTCTAGCCCTATTCAAACAAAGACCAATATGGCAAATCATCAAGCTGTTGAGCCCAATTCCAAGAGCACACCAAGTTTGGAAAATCAAGGCTTCAATATGAATTCCATTACAGAATTTGAATCTTCCAGAAAAAACATAAATTTGGGAATGCTACCTTACACAACTTTGGAGGAAGACTTGCAAGTATGTTGGGTTCCAGGTGATTGCAATATGAATCTCGGACTCCAGAACATAGAGGTTCTGGAATACTTCGACCCAGGTCTTATCACAGACGTACCGGTAAACTTGAATGACGGGCTGAGGTTTGACTATGAGTTCAATGACCCAACAGAATATTCTCTAATAGATCAAAGCTTGTTTATAGCATGATCTTCCTCTCCCTTCCATTCATGTTCAATGATGAAGGATCACTTGCCTTACCTTTTTCTGTACCAATACATTATAGGAGCCTTCTAACTCTGGGTTGGGATATTTTATTTTTGATCGGTCTGGTCTTGGATGTTGAAACATGTATAATAGGAGTGATGACAAACATCCAGCATAATAATGTCTGTCACTCACCTCTGGTACCTGCATTACCGTGCTGAATGCTGCATCTGTCACATTCCTTACAATGTATTAGCTGCCGGAGCCCGGAAGTAGAAATCTTATCATCCCACGTCTCATTCTGATGCTTTAACTGAAATGATTTTATGTCCATTATCTGCTCATTTTGCTTGATTAGTATTGAGCTGACTCAAATGATGGCATTGCAGAACTCTGATAAGGTCCAATCCTTCGGCAGTACTGGCACGCACTTGCTTGGCCTCGACCTAAAATCAACTGCACTAAGCAGCTTTATTAATCCTGGGCCCTTTGTTCGCGCATTAAATGGACTGGTCTGTCTATGTAGGTTTTTGATTCAGATTGTGTATAATACAAAAGAAATGAACAAAGAACAGGAAATAATAGTCGAAAACATGAGAGGAAAGGGGGGAGAGCCAGTTTCTATCAGCATTTAGCTTTACTCGAGGACTAGAAAACAAAGTGATGCTAAGCTAATAATTGACAATATACACAGATTTTATAGTGCTAGTTTTACATAGCAGGCCATGAAACAATAGTGCCAATCTTTCAACATGTAATGAAAGAATGATCCTTTCGATTCTACTGTCAAACCTCAACACGCTACATATTGCCAAAACTATTCAACTTCCACAAGGAAACAGAAAAAATAACTGGTATAAAATTCTAGTTACTGCTATGTTTATTTTCACGTTGCATTGCACCGCAGCAAAAGCATCAAACCGGCCCTTAATGTTGAACACTGTCATCAAAATTACGTTGCCATCAAAGGATTATTTTCCTTGCGTAGCATGTAGAAAGTAAATCTGCACAATCACTAGCTGGGTTGATCAAACACAACACAGTTCTGATGCTCACAAGAGGCACCCTCGTACAAGGAGCTCACGGCTGGATATTTGGAGAAGCATTCTCATGTGTGTTCTTCTTCGGTAGCAAGGTGATTGAGCGAGTTGAGCTATGGTTACTTCTCTGGATAACAGGTTTGGAGCTTGCCACATTGGAGGTTGACTGCCTCCCAAGTTTCGGTGATCGAGGTCGAGTCAATGGGATCTGCAAAACATGATTGATCTGTAAAACTAAAAAAAAATAATGCATCTAAGCTTAGACCTAGAACCGTATCTCTACTTCTTTTCACCCCTGGTCCTATGGAAAATGGGAAAACCATCTCATCCACAGAAGAAATATAGGAAAGGTCAGATTTCCATGATTAAACTTCTAAAGTAGGCCGACGCAAGTTCAAATTTTGAATGATTGAACATCTAAAGCATGCCTAATTAGCAAGTTTGATTTCCTATTTTGTAGTATTAGATTCTTCTAAATGTTAAATTTTGTAGAACAGTTCTAAATTACCAATGCAGCAAATTCTAGCAGCTTCATGCACATTGACCATGAAGTCAACATAATTCTACCAAAATATTATTCATGAATATTAGATCTAAGACGAACCTTCATTGTTGAATTTTCTGGAGGCCGCAATCCTCGATGCAAGTCATCTCTTGGCTTCCCCCCGAAGACAGCACTCTGCCTTAGTTTCTTAAGGTCATACTCTGCCTTCTCCTGCACAGCATTAACGGAAAAGGTAATTTTTTTTGAAAATGGCTTTATCAAGAAACAAGGATAAAATGCAAGTCCAATGTCAGAAAATAATTTTTTGATAGAATCATTTAGTATAGAATAAAGGAAATCCATCTTAGCATTTGGGACACACAATACCAAACAAACACTACAATTAAGGTTATGTGAGACAACCTTAGGTCTTGCTTGCAGATGCTTTTTTTCTGTGTCCTCCTTTGCATTGTTTTTCTCTCCAAGCTTCTCAAAGAACTAGGATAGCCAGAAAAAAATGAGATATCACACCGTGAGATTATTGTAACAAGGAATAAATGGACAGAACTGAAGAAATGAATCTTGCCTCTTTTCTTTTTGCCGCTCTTTCATCACTTCTAAAGCTAAATGGAGAGGAGATAAGTGGAGGTCGGGATTTGCTTCCCTTTGCACTGGAAGATTTCGAGCAGCTGTAATTCTATATGTTTAGGATTTGAACATAGGAAAAATGTTGCTTCTCTGTTCTAATTACTAATTATTCAATCTTCATGAATGGTGTGCTATACAGGTGAAGAATGCTACAAACATAAAAGTTAATTATATGCTACAAACTCAGTGTGTTATACCACCTAGTCCCACAGAAGCAAACATATGACCGTGGCATGAGAAATATGGTACAGACAAAAAAGAACCATTCAGGAAATCCAGGAGCAAAGTCCTTACTCTGAAGAGAGGGTCTGTGATATTCCACCTGCTGTAATTTTTCCTGAAACTGACTTGTTGAGCTCTGACTTAGTTCTGCAAGGATACACTACGTCAACGACAACAATTAGAATGGATCAACTGCTGGTGTTTGTAGAGACAACTACCTTCTATCTTGTGAACGCTGAAATACTGAAGGAAGAAGCTTTGATACACCATAAACAGATCCCTGCAGTTTAGAAGTGTAATTCATCACGTTGAGTTACTACATTATTACTGGTGTGAGTATTAATTGACGTGTGTGCACACATGAGTGTCTGTACTGCATAAAATGATATAGTTCAAATAATGATCATGGTATGAGGAATGGAGATACCTTGGTTGAAATTTCTGGAGTAGCGGACCTGTCTTTAGATACCCTGAGAGAGCTTTTATTGGTGTCTTGCAAACGAGAAGAAAAATTGATTGACATGTGGATAGATTTCTGAGTTACTCCCTTTTTGTCCATCAATCCTCCAGCAGACTTCTTACTGTTTGTAGTTGCATTTGTTTCAGCTCTTAGTCTTGTGGAACTTGACAGTTTGGCAGAAGACTTTGGGAGTTTCGTTGCTCTACTCGGACTAGATGATTTTGATGAAGAACTCGTTTGCCTTTTATTACTTGGCAAAGCTACATTCTCCTCTTCAGCAGCTACCTGAGTGGAATGGCAACTTACCTTATTGGCCGTGTCACTGTCCTGAGCATTTTCAATCTGCTTTGCATTTGCGACCTGAATAGAGTTTCCCATGTCAACATTTTCAATCATGGTGGATAAGTATATTCTTACTGGTGTGAGTAATAATTGAAGTGTGTGCACACATGAGTGCTGCATAAAATGATATAGTTCAAGTAATGATCATGGCATGAGGAATGGAGATACCTTGGTTGGAATTTCTGGAGTAGCGGACCTGAATTTAGATACTCTGAGAGAACTTTCAATGGTGTCTTGAAGTTGAGAAGCAAAATTAATTGACATGTGGATAGATTTCGGAGTTACTCTCTTTTTATTCATCAATTCTCCAGCAGACTTCTTGATGTTTGGAGTATCATTTGTTTCAGCTCTTAGTCTTGCGGAACTCAGAAGTTTGGCAGAAGACTTGGGGAGTATTGATGCTCTACTCCGACTCGATGATTTTGATTGCCTTTCATTACTTGGTAAAGTTACATTCTCCTCTTCAGCAGCTACCAGATTGGAATGGCAAGTCACCTTATTGGGCATTTTCTCTTCTGGCATGGCCACAATAATGTCACCGTCTTCAGCATTTTCGTTCTCCTTTACATTTTCCACCTGAATAGAGTTTTCCATCGCAACTTTTTTCTCTCTCACCTCTTCATTTCCTTCTTCCTTCGCATTTTGTAAATTATCCTTTAGCTCGTCAGCATAAAATGCATTCGCATCAGAGGACTGAATTACGCCAGCATCAACACTCCCCTCATCTTGTTCATTGATGATCACATCATTGGTTTCTTTGGGAAGCTCCGAATTAACATGAGAGCTATTGAGAGCCTCGTCTGCAGCTTCTACTTCAGGAACATTAGATGCCGCGTTTGCTTGCTCAAGCAAGGCTGCCGCTTTCATGGCAGCCCTCTTCTTGTAATGAGCCTCAAAATATGCTTTCTTCTGGGCAACAGAACCTGGCTTGGAAAACTGCTCAACTTCTTCCAAGTAGCGATTGTGACTAAAGGTTGACCACTTCTCCCAAGCCAAAGATTCTGACATAAATCTCCCGAATGAGATTGATTCGGTCAGCGCTCGAATTGGATTGCCCTGAAACTCAAAAATGAATTCCGTGTTTGCTCAATGATTTTCTTTGATGTTAACTTATTATTCTCATCCATTTCAAACTGATGATATACATAAAACAATTAACACGGAAATGCAAAGAAACTCCAAAGACTCGCTCAGTTTCTCTATTATTAATCTTGAAGATATGACGGCCAGACAAATCATGCTCAAGTCTTAAATAAATTTTAACATTAGAAAGAAAAAAGGCAATGCGAAATGGCAAAAATCATCAATACGAAAGATGTCCAAAAAACGAAAGGTAACAAAAGCCAATCCTGGGTGCTTTTAATGCAATTTTCCTGAAAATATTAGCTGTTCAGTAAAATAAAAGAGACAGCTTAAATTATTTTCCTTTCAAGAGTTCATTCAAAGCTTTGAGCAGAATCAAGAACAGCAGAAATCAAGTAAATAAGAAACGAGTGAATCCTCGAAGCATTATGGTCTGTTTGTTTGCTCAGAAAGAAAACAAAAACAAGCAACAGAATCTCACAACAGCCTTTTTTCCATTTCACTAAAAAACCCATTCATTATTCTTTAAAGATGTTTCAATATCACAGGCAAGATCACAACAACTGAAGCAAAACCCACAGAATATTACTAAATAACACGAAGAATTTTAAACTGCAGAACATCATAAGACAAGAGAAGAAATAATATATGAACAAAAAGAAGTTTGAAGGACTAACCTCTTTGGCTTCTCTGGAAGCACTAGATGGATGAGAAAAGGATCTCAAAAGACAAGCTGATTCTCCCATTTCTTCTTCTTCGTCTATACAAAGAAAGTAAATCCTACTAGAAAAAATATTCTTTTTTTATTCAAAACCCTTCTCTACTGACAGCAGGTATTTAGAGCTTTGTCAGAAGAGTGTGTCGTAGTCTCCCTTTAAATTTTGAAAACTAGGCTCTATGCTCAAATGGGTCCATTCCAATATTTCAAGCAAGAAAGGGAAATTGGGTGAGTAAGAATAAGAGGCAATCAGTTCTTCGCAGAGAAAGGAGACTTTTTTTTTCCAGAGTCAGTGAGAAAAGGGGGATGAATCTCTCTTCGTTGTTTTTGTGTCTGAATCTTGTTTGTTTGATTGATAGATTTCTTTTCCTTCCATTAGATTACATCCGAATTATGGAGTTGGGCCTTCCCTTAATACAACTCATAACGGCTAGTTTCTTTTTAATTTTTTTTTTTTATTGATTTCTATTTGGATATAAATTTTTGTGTTTATTTAATATTATTAAAAGATTACTTTTTAAAATATTTTTTATTTAAAAATATATTTAAATTATACATATATTTTAAATTTTTTATTTGATTTTGACACAAAATATATAGAAAAAAGTAATTTAAAATAAAAAATATCATTATTTCTCAAAAACATTTTTAAAATAAAAAATAAACATACTTTAACTTGTTAATTTGTTATTAAGATTTTGACTCGGGCTCAGATTTAAGTTTTTTTAAATTAAATTTTTTATTATTAAAATAATATTATTTAAAATTTTAATTAAAAAGTACAAAAATAATATTTTAATCAAAACTAAATTAAGTTAACTTGATTACCCTGTATTGTAAACCTTAAATCTTAATAAGTTACTGTCCGAACTTACTAAATAAATATGGATTTTTCTTGATATCTATGATAAAAAAAAAAAAAAAAAAAAAAAAGGAAAAAAAAACATGTTAGTGACCGATGGAGGGAATCTGATGGTAAGATTTTTTATTTTATTTTCATGTACGTAAAGTTGGCTGGTTGGTCCACGAATTTGAATTTGAACAAAGGAGGTAGACAAATCCAGTGTTTGTAATAGCGATTTAGCAACGGTTTTTGTCTGTAATTAATTACATTATTGCTGACATCTGCATGAGTCAAGGCTTATATATATTAAATGGACCATATGTTCTAACGAATTAAAATTAAAAACCTAACTAGCTGTTTTCTTTCCATATTTTTAATATTTCCCCAACGGTTAGGGATATTCTTTATTACTGAGATGTATTTCCTTATGAATAATTTCTATTCTGGAGGTATGGTTTGAGATTGTGATTAGGTGTATTTTTTCAGATATTTATTTTTTAAAAAATAAACTTTAAATTAATATTTTATAGTATATTAATTTCAAAAACAATATATTAAAAATCATTATTTTAATAAATTTTTAAACAAAAAGCATAACAATTTCAAATATAACCAGTTAAGTCATTGTTACAGTTGCACCACATAACGTGGGTGTCCATATCAGCTTGTGCGTACCTTGACTAATTAACATAGGTGTCCGGGTCTTTAAATTAATGATCATGTAAGCTTTCAATAGTCATCATATTAGCAACCACATGGTTCAAACCTGAGATCACCACATAGAAAAAAACTCTTTGATCCTATTTTTTATTACTGGACCACCTGCTAGATATCTTATATATAATATTTTCTTATATATTTTTGTTCGGAAACACAGAACAAGTTATACCGTACACATTGATTTATAAGTTATTTTTGAAAAATTATATTAAAAAGGTAGCATATTAATAACCGGATGCCTCCATTGATAGTTTAAAGAACTAATTCTAAATAGATATTTGGATCGCAAAGTATCTTATCTTCATGAACGAAAACAACTTGATCGGTACTTCTTCGATGCTTAAGATCATGGTGTTAGCTCCAGTCTTTTCTGGGCCATGTTTTTCCTCTCCCTTGAATAGAAATTATATGAAAAAGGATGAAATGGTAGGATCCCTTTGTCGCCACACAATGAAAAGGTTGATCGTAGTTTTTTGTGGAGGTGCTTCGTTTTGTTTTCCCATCAAAGCTGAATCGAAACCTGTATGTTCTCAAAAAGAAGGGAGCCATGATGGTCCCATGAGTTGCTTCTGCAATTATTTTCGGTGGAGCGACACTAGATACAGCCATGCATGGCCAGGTCTAGATTCAATCTTCTTGGATGGTACTTGTCATTTCTTCTTTGCTTTATCAATGATTATTCAAGGAGATTGGATGGAGAATTGCTGCGGCGATGGTTCAAAACCCAACACAGCTACCAAACTATCCATACATGTAGCTAGGGCTGAATATTTTCGGTTCGGTCTGATTTTGGATTAAAATAAATAATCAAATCGATTTTTTAAAAAAGTTTTTGAACTGAATCGAAAATCCAATTCAAATCCATTAATTTCAATTCGGTTCAGCTTTTACACTTCCAAACCAGTTCAAACTGAAATTGAGAGATGAAAGCCTTAAGCAAGGGGTTCAATCCCCATCGAAAGATCTTAAAACCCTTTAGCATATCCTCGAAGGTCTCCAACTCAAAGGCCTTTTGCATTCCAAGAAGCCAACAAATCAAATTAACCAAAGAAACTTCATTTGCGAAGAAACTCCAGTAGTCCTAATAAAGCCAGCTTCAATAAACCGGCCAAATGGAAGAATCATCAGCAATTCGTCTCTGATATGGCAAGTTTTAGAGATGAGAGATGAGAGACAGAGAACATGGAAGAGAAGAAGACAGAATCGTGGGGGTCAATATTTAGGATGATTAGAAAGCCAATTCATAAGACCAAGATCTGCTCCAACTTTCAACACTACAAATTCATTCCATTCACAAAGCAAAGGCTACTGGAAGAGCTCAAGCTAAAGTTCAGGGCATGTCCCTGAGATGAGTGGCTGACTTCTTTCTTGAAAGGCCTAGATGAAAGCTAAAAAAAGTTTGATTTTTATTTTAAAGTAGCCAGGTAGAAAGAAATGAAGTTTTTATTGATAATTGATATTGAATCACATCATATCTGTAAGATCCCACATCGGAAGTGAGCGTCCAGAGCCGGGACCTTATAAGTGCATGCTCACCTTGACTAGTAAGATGCATTTTGGGGTCATGCGTAGATGTCAAGAACAAAACCGTGAGGGGAACTTGGGTGGAAGCCCTGGATTTGGGTGGACTGGGAGGCTCAACGCGGACAATATCTTGCTAGTGAGGTGGGGTGTTACAATATCCTTGTTTGAAAAAGAACATCATATGTCCAGGAAGTGAAGATTTGAGAGCATGAAAGATTTGTCATTTGAGAGATGAGAGATAGAGAGGGGGCGACTAACGGGCTGAGAATGCATTTAGGTTTAGGGTTGGAAACTATTTATACTTTTTTTTTAAGTGTTGACCTAGTTGAACCGGTTCGGTTTAATTGGTTTCAGACTTTAAAAACCAAAACCGAATCGAATCAATTTTTTTTTGTGATTTTCTAATTAGTTAATTCGGTTTTTTTTTTTAGTTTGGTTTTTTCAGTTACTTTTTTTCCAATTTAATCGATTATTCAGGTTTTTTGCTCACCCCAACAAACAGCCACTGAAACCTCCCAATCCTAATCAGAAAGATCAAAACCATAGTTTTAAAATTTAATATATGGTTGATTCAGGTAAAGCCCGGATCATGGTTTAAAGGATGACCTCAATTTTTTAAAAGAATAAAAAAGGTGGATATGGTTATAAATGGTTTGAGTTGTCAATGATCTAAAAATGAACTAGGGTTGTTTATAATAATGCATGAATTTTGATTGTTAATCTCAATCTAGATACTTTAAATCAACTTTTTACAAATTATTTTTTTTTCTTTTTTATTTCAATCATATGTGGGTCAAGATTTGACCTATCATAAGGTTTAACCTAAAATCACATGTCTGTTATCCCCTTTAGGATAGGAATTAAAAGAGTTAATTAATCAATAATTGTTTTGGTATAACGATGAAATATGAGGGTATAAATTTATAAATTTTTTAATGGGTACATCGGCTAATGCATAAATTATTGAAATAACTGTTTACAAATATAAACAAATAAATAATTGGTTTAAATGTGTGAAAGTATCGTTTTTAATGTATTTATTTATCCCATACAGAGATAATACCTTTAAAATATAATTAACTCTTTAAAACTCTGAAAGAATTAAAAGAGAAGACAGAAAAGAGAATCTTGTGTTGTTTTTTTGTGTACGTGTTTTATATGTAGCAACATGTTTATTAGACCTTAAACATCGTAATGAAATATTATGTTTATTAATATTATAACTATTAATGAAATGATTATATTTATATACATGTTCTTTGTATAGTAACAAATTTATTTGACTTATCATAATGAAATGTTATGACGGTTAATAAAACAATTATATTTTAAATTAAACAGTCATAAATAATAAAATTGATTACAAAAATTAAAGAAATAAACTCATTGACATATTAAGTATTGAATACCCTATTTTAATGTTATAAATATTAATATAATAATATTAAAAAACTCACTAGAAAAGCTCATAGACTAAACCATTTCTTTTGTTGTTGCTAAGTGGAGTTTTAGTTAGTAAGATTTGGGTATTCTTTTGAGAAACTAATCCTCTTTGAGTTTTATTATATTCATTATTTTTATTTAAATTACTTAAGAATGAAATTGAGATTTACACTATTTCCCTTTACTTTATTACCAACATAACTAGACAAAGGGAGGAAATTGAAACTATACTGAAAATTGTGGGAGCTTATTGAAACAAACCAAGATTTTGAAGTGAAAGTTACCCCACCAAGCAAATTAAAATTAGAATTCATAAACTATTACATCGTTTTTTGTCGGAGCCTTAGATGATGCAATCCATAAACTGTAAGCTCCTCTCTTCTTTAATTGGAAGCCATGGTATCTGAGCCAGCCATTGCTTCCCTGCAGGCACTTGCTCTGTCATTTTTCAGGGTATAATGTGTCTGAAACTCTGCATAATTTGTTCTTCACAACCCAAGCTCGTTGCATAACTTGAATTCGAGAATTAACCATGTGATTCAAACTCGTTTTTAGGTTTGATCTCAGGTCTGGTAGCCATGGGTTGCTATAAGATTTTCTCACCGCTCCAGATTTCTTCATAAAACCCTTGCTTGCTGGGATCATGGGCCAATGTCTTTGGTTCTCTTTGATGGTGACAAGAGTGGACCGTTCGATGGACCAGGCTGCCTGGTAGGAAAACGATGGCTTGTCTTCAGGTTTTTGGAGATGCAACGACCTGTCATTTCGCACTGACAATAAATAAGTGACAACAGATCCACCACTTGTGGCTAGTTTATAATCACACAAGGGACAACTTAACCTCTTCCCTTTGTTTAATAATGTCTACCCGAAAAAAATGACAACGCAACCTCTTTTGTTTCTATTTCCTAAGGACTGGCTTCTGATAAAACCATGGGACAGTTTCTCCGTCGAGCTCGGTATAGCCAAGGAATATAAGGGTGGTTGTGGCTCAGTGGGTTGGAAGATTGGTTGGCAAGAAGAATCACAAGGATTTTGTCGAACTATGGTTAAAAAAGGAAAAGAAAAAAAAAGAGTTCCTCTATTTTAACCTCCTGCTAAACAAAATAAACCTACAGAATTAACTATGGTTAATCCAAGTAGTTTGATAGTTGTTGCATTATAGGTTGAAAGATTGGATAACAAGAAGAATTACAAGGATTTTGTTAAATTAAAATTAAACGGAAAAAGAAAAGTAAAGGTTCATTCTATTTTGGATTTTCAATAAACAAAATAAATTTATAGAATTAATGATGATTAATTCAAGTGATTTGATATTTATTTTTCTTAAATAATATCTCGAGTTTAAATTTTATAAATAAAGTATATTATTGTTAAAAGAGTTTTGCTTTTTAGTAAACCTCGGTTTTTAGACGGGGTTTAGATAAAACCCAAAAAAAAACATAAAGAAAAGGATTTGATAGGGAGATGCTAGGGATATATATTGTGCAGGCATGATCTCATCCAAGACTGACTTCTTACAAGTATGCATATAAATATTTCCAAGATCGCGTATAAAGAAGGGATGCTACACATCATGCACATTCATCTTGATTTGTAAAGAATGCCTCAAAATGCTCATAAGCAAGATAGATATTATACATGTAATTACATGTCACCTCACATGAAAGGTGAAATGATGTACATTGATCCACGCTCTCATTGACGATGGTCAAAAAGAAACATATATCTAGCTATTCCAGATTACTAAAGCTGAGGCCATCCCATGAGAGCAAAGAATCCACATAAGTATCAATCCAGTAAGATTCAGAAGAACTTTCTTCTAAGACATATTCATCCATTGATCTTGATAAACATGAATCTGATTGCAGGTCAGTGAGCGAGGGAAAAGGTGACCACCCCGCATCAGAATCTTCTCTCAAAGCTTTACTGGTGTTGTGGCCAGAGCAAGAATGGTCGTGGTCAAGCCTAGTTTCTACTTTTGAGACTGGATTTTCTAGTAATTTCTGGTCTACGACGTTAATGTTGCCCGCTACTTCTTTCATAGCTGCAAGTGTGCTTTCTTTTGCGTCGCAATTGGTCTCAGCCTGCTCAGTCGGTGGCTCATGGCCCTGTGGGTCTGGACCAAGGAGCTTTAGCTTCTTCTTAATTCTTGTGTTCCAATGGTTCTTGATCTCATTATCTGTACGGCCTGGGAAAAATGCAGCAATCTTGGACCACCTGTGTTTATGAAAAGAAGTGGTATCATTATTGTATTTAAGAGGACATGAATTAATGCATCAGGAAGCTGTATCTCCTGATCATTACTTACTTGAAAAACAAAGAAAAATATGTACACAGAAATTAAGTAAGATCGATGTTACAATAGCATGCAGAACCTGTTGCCCAAACGTGAATGAAGCTCAGCCAGCTGATCTTCTTCGGCTTCTGAAAATGAACCTCTCTTGAGATCAGGCCTCAAATAATTCATCCACCTTAATCTACAGCTCTTCCCGCACCTCAGCAAGCCTAGATATGCACATCCGAGCTGTCTTAATTTCGATTATAGTAAATGTAAGGAAAACTAATGAATAATCATGACCTTGACATATGTACCTGCAAGTTTAGGAACATGTCGCCAGCATTTTATCCCGTTACTGAGGATGAAGTTCATGAGCTTTTGATCCTCTTCGACACTCCATGCGCCTCTCTTCAATCCAACCTTGTCACAACAAGGTCTCCTTCCCATCGTACTTGCAGTGGACAAGAAAGCTACAAGAACACACCACTGCAATGGAGTTTGATCATTGAAGATAATGCAGGGCCATAGCCCATAAGCCTGTTATATATAAAGTCAAGCCAAGAACACAAGGACACCATGAAGAATTAGTTTGCTAATTACTTTATGAGACCAATGATTCGAGTTAGTAAAAACAATCTTAACAAACAATTGCAAGTGTCAGACACCTAATTACCATTATTAGAATAATCGATAGGTCTCGAGAGAAAGCAGATTGAGGGAAAGGGATTCGAACCGACGTGTGGGTCATTGCCATTTTAATAATTTTTTTCATCGGCACGCTAAGCACTTATCGAGTCTCTGAATAAAAAAGAAATGCATCGCCATGTCTGAAAGATTCCGGGTTCTTCTTTTTGCTTGTCCAGCTTCATATATGGGGCGCAACTCTCCTTTCACCCACTCGAGGGCATGTCTTCCACGTTACAATTTTCTAGGAAATGCTAGCCTTTTCAGCCCCACTTCTTTTCCACGACGAACACCCACACACGCACATATGTTTGTTTGTTTCGCTGTGATCTTGTTTTGTTCACTTTTGATTCTGGTACACTGTCTCTCTCACTTTGTTGATAAAATTAAGAAAAAGTTTATACGAGGTTAATTGTATACTCCATCCCTTTCCTACATAGTTTTAAGATGAAGCCCAGTTTAAGGTCCAGATTTCGAGTTTAAACAGGGTTACTAGGTTGATCAGGTCAATTTTTTTAAAAAAATCAAAATAATATCATTTTAGTAAAAAAATAATAATAAAATAAAAGTCAACGGGTTTGCAGCCGGGTCTTTATCGGGTCTTGCCGCGTCAACCTGTCAGGTCACACCAAGTTTTCCTTCCCTTGTTTTTTCTTCAACTCGGTTTGGTTCCGGTCCTGGATCAGCCAGATCGGGCTAAGCCGGATTTCAAATCTATACTTTATTGTTAACAATTATCAATATGGTTCTTCTTTTATTTTTATTAAGTCAACCCCTATATTGATAGGGATGGACATAATAATAAAAAAAAAAATTGAAAGAATGATTGTGGGAAGATCTGAGCATTTATGGGTTTAGCTATATTTAACATCTTGAATTTTAATTTTTTTATACTTTTTAGATATATAAAAGTTCTCAAATGACTTATCATATTCTCATTAAATATTAATACAGATATAAAGAATATTTATCTCTCATTAAATGCTATCAGGGTACTAAGATTACACTTTAGACACTCCTCTTTACAAAAAAACAAGATTCATGAGCTATAAATACACCATGAGACCTTCAAAACAAAGATTTACAATCTTTATTCTCTACTATATATATATATATATATATATATATATATATATATTTTCAGAATATCTTATATTTTCTCTCTCTAACAAGATATTTATTTAAGTATCGTAGAGTTTTCACATTTATCAAAGAGAATCTTTTGCTAGCATCAGCCACAAGCCACCTTCACCTACCAAATACCAAGTATAAGTTATTAATTACCTTGACTAGAAAAAATGAATGAAATTACTAAAACCAATAAATTACCTAATTATCTACCTCAAAAACCTTATACCTAGGTTAATTGAATTTCTAAGACTTCATACCTTGCTTTTTGAAACAATAATGTTATGTTTTCTTAAACTTTAAAGATTATAGTTTAATGGAAAATAGAATCTCTAAGCCTTAAGTAATAGATATTAATTTCCTGTAAAGAAAATTGTACAAAATTCTAAAAATCCTTAGCTCGTAAATTTTATTTTTTAAAAAAAAGACATATCAATTGTTTATATAAAGGTAAAATTGAAATAGCAAAACAATCCAAAACTCAGTATAAAAATAATTAAAATATGACATTAACTAAGAATTTAATCAAAACAGCAAAAACAATATTAATATTCTTAACCCTAATTTCAGTGTCTTCCTCACCACTCGGCTGGTTACATATCTAAATTAACCCTTTATAAAACTAGTTTGACAAACCTCTAATCAAATTTGCTCGGATAAAAGTTATGGGTTTTTTGTGGTAGACTCCATGTTTGGCTAGTTCAAGCTTCCTTGAGGGCCTTGTCTCGCCTATCTAGTCTATAAATAAATCCGCGCAAGACGTCTCAACTATTTTCTCCCTTATTTGCCTGTCAAATTGATCTCTCATGTCATATTCCAGTGAATTTAACTCGATGGAGGGTTACCAATCTGTGTTACCCTTGAAAAACTACAGTCAAGTAAAGCTTATACGTAAATTCATTTAGTTCTTCAGCTGTGTAGGTCAGAAAACGAAACAGCAGAGCAGAGGCAATATGAAATTGCAATATTGCCTTGGAGGAGTCTCCAGAACTCGTGATCTAATGCTATTACCGGCTCCTCTGCATGCTCTCCTGTGTCTCTATGCTCACATAACGCCTTAAATATTGTCAATATGCTAGCTTGGGCCACATATCAACACAGGTCATATATAGCAAATTTCTGGAGGAATATTAGGGTTTATAAGAACTACTTACATATATATATATATATATATTTTTTTTACCCGGGTATCCTCATACCCTTTTAAAGGGTGAGACTAATCTTGTTCGGGGTTTGTGGTTGCCTCTCCCAATAAGTACGTTTCCTGGAAATTAAACTTGTGTTCTCACCCTTACAGGGATATAGCAGTGCTTTAACCGCTAGACCAACACTTCATTGGTGAACTACTTACATATCTGCTAAAAGTTTATAAATTCTCCAATAATTCCCTTCTTGTAAGTAAGATAAAATCAACTAAAACCAACTGATAACCATCTAATAGATAGTCTAGTAGTAAGAGCTTGAGACCAAGAGGTTTGCTCTCTCTGTGGTCTCAAGTTCGAGCCATGTGGTTGTTAATATGATAGTCACTAGAGGCTTACATGGTTATTAATTTTAGGATCATAAAATTAATTGAGATACGCGCAAATTAATCCGAACAACCACGTTAACAAAAATAAAATAAAACCAATTGTCAGCAGAACATAAAATGTTTAAATGTTGATATATTTATTGGGTTAATAAGATTTTTCGATCAATTCATGGAATGAGTTATGTAATTTAATGTATATTAAAATATAAATTTATTATTATATACAGATCGTGTAATTGGTTTCGATGAATTGAATTAAAAATCTTACACGAATAATATATTATAAATCTAAATTTAAAGATATGAAGAATAATTGAAGAACATATGACAACAGTAAGATGAGTAGGATAGAGAAGGTGGGCTTTTCCAGCCCAAACAACATCTAGCATGTACGGTCTAAACAAGCATTATTCGAATAACAACAAAAGATTAAAAATTAAAAAAGGTTTGGATCCTCCTCACTCACACTTGGCATGTCAATCTTGTCACCAAGAATCTAGTAAAACTTATCCTTCAAGACCCCACATACAACAAGGCATATTAAAATATATATATATATATATATATATATATATATATATATATATATATATATATTTTTATTGTTTCTTACATCAAATCAAACAAATAATATATAAGGTGTATTATAAATTGTGATAGTACATATTGTAATTTTAAATTTTAACTTGGTATGTTAGTTGATTTAGAATTGAAATTAGATTGGATTGAAAAAAAAAAAAAAATATGTAACTTGACTAGTCCAGTGACCTGGTTGACTTAATAAAAAATCAAGTTACAACTCATTGATTTTTATTTTTTTTACTAAAATGATATCGTTTTGATTTTTTTTTAAAAAATAATTGACCTAGTCAAAACCCAGAACCCAAGCCTTGAACCGGGTCGGGTCTAAAAACTATGGCGATAATTGTTCAAAATATTTTTTGTTTAGAAATGCATCAAAATAAATTATATATTTATTTTTAAAAAATTATTTTTAATATTAACAAATCAAAACGATCGGAAAACATAAAAAAATTTCATTTTAAGCAAAAATAAATATTTTAAATTTAATAAAAAAACATGTATTCCCAAGAAGCTGCGTTTTATAAATATCTCCTTGGTTGGAAAATGTAAATAATTTCAAAAAGAATTATAAATTACAGTTTTTTTAATCAAGATTTTGTTGAAGAATTTTCGATAGGATTCGTATAAAACTAAGAAATATATTAATTAATTAAATATTTTTAAGATTACAGAACGAACAAAATTGAATTTTAACTCGACGCTTCGCATTTCAGAATAGATCCAAGGAGGAGACGCCTCCTCCCTCTCTCTGTCTCCACGCCATCAAATCTCTCTTATTTATCTCAAACCTATGATTTATGGATAAGCCGTTACTTTTAACTGATGTGAGTGTTCTTACAATTCCACCTCAGCTTTTAAATAATTCATTTATTATTATGTGTCAGTGTTGAGTTTCGGCATCGGAGCTTAAGATGACTTTCTCCGTAAGACACGTAGCTACGGGTGGCGACGGAAGGACAGCCCCCAGATTTTTAAGCCAATCAGCGATTCCATCTAAAACCTAAAAGTTGCCCTACCTGCCAATACCCACTGAGAATAAAAAAAATCATGAAAGTTTCTGGTACAGCTTTCCTATTGTTTTTTAAAAATATTTTTAATGTTTTTTTTATATATATAATTTCAACATATTATATAAAAGAATCTAAAATACCCTATTTTAATATATTTTTTAAATAAAAAATTAATTTAAAAATATCATCCGCTACACCAATCTATTAAAAAATAATATAAATTATATCTTGAACTTTGTCTAATAACTTAAATTTTTAAATTGAATTGATTATTTAACATGTCATTAGAACTTTAATGGCAGAGCAGTTATGATTTTAAATCTCATTATTTTTATTTATTTGATAAAAATTAAGTACAAGATAATATAAACCTGTATAAACTTCAAACTCAAAGAATTTTCACTTGAAAAAATATATTAAAAAATCATATAAATCATATTTTTAAATTTTATCTAATAACTTAAACTATTAGAATAAAATACTCTTTAATAAAATTCATATAAATCTAAACTCAACATTCCCACTCGATCGATGTCGGCCCCCTTTAGAGCTAAGAGATTATTTTTTTCTAGTTTACTTTTTGGTCCCTTAGTTTTGTGAAAGTTGTTTAGGTCCTTATAACTAATATGTTATTACAATTAAGTCCTCGGACTAGATTTTTTATCCTCCTACTTTTGGGATAAACATCGGAGTCCTACCGACGCTAACCTTCACCTTTTGAAGAACGAAATCTACCAAATCCTTCTCACCTCCTCCAACCTCATCCATGGAAGCCATAAACGTTTATATAAAATTGATGTAAACAATTTTTTCTGATGCAAAATTGACTCTACGGAAATAGTTGTGGAGCAGTTTTGACTTTTGAGGGTGGCCCTTTTTTTTTTTCTTTTTTTTTTATTTATTTATTTAGAGATATAAAGCCAAATGAGTGGGGCACTTGGGTTGGCGGCTTGCCTTTACACATCACATCACTTGTGCTTCTCCAGTAAAGTACTGAAAGATAACTTTATAAAAATATTTTTTTATTTAAAAATATATTAAATTAATTTTTTAAAAAATTTCATATTAATGTATTGAAATTATTGAAAAATATTAAAAACAATAATATAATATTTTTTTTCAAGTTTTTTTATTTTTTATTAATATATTAAAATCATTAAAAAACAATCAGAAATAAATATTAACTTAATATTTTTTTTTCAAAATAAATACATTTTTAAAATGTATTCAAATGCAATTAATAACACAATACATGTATTTTATTTAGGTAATGTTTAAAATTATAACCGCGGTTATTTTTTAAAGTGTTTTTTATTTAATATAATATTAAAATAATATTTTTATTTTGATATTAATATATTAAAATCATAAAAAAACCACTAGAAAATACATTAACCTCATAATTTTTTAAAAATAAATGTATTTTTTAAATGTAATTAAATGCAATTAATAACACAATACCAAACATAAATTTTATTTAAATAATATTCGAGATTATAATAGTGATTATTTTCAAAGTATTTTTTACTTAAAATTATATTAAAATAACTTTTTATATATCAACACATTAAAATAATATATTATAATTTTTTTAAAAAAAAGTTATTATATTACATATGATCAATAGTTTTTTTAATTAAAATCTCAATACTTAGTTTTTTTTTTATAGAATCTATGCAAAATTATGGCCGAACATTTTACACAGTTTCAACCGTATCTTACAGCACTACCAGACAACCCACGCCTGATACGGGCAGCCGGATCTGGAGTTGTGTTGCTTGCTGGAGGGCAGTAGTATCAAACTGACGAAGTAGCTGTCTGTTTCACGGCAGCTTCTCTTTATTGTCATCACATACACAGACTCTTCGCGACCAACAACAGCGATTGATTTTAGCCTCCCACTCATCTTCCTCCATTCATTTTTATGAACTACAAGTTTCCCGATATTTTCCATCTCTCTCCCCGACAGCGACAACACCACTAGTAGTAGTGCTGTTTGCTTTGCTCTTTTTTCCCCTTCACTCGCTGCTCTTCTGCTAGGGAAATCTCACAAGACACGGACTTACGTTGGCTTGGCTTTAACTTGGTTCTACTGATCTGAAATCTGTGTGCTCTCTTTCTCTGCCTGGTCTCAAAAATCCTAAAACAAAATCCCACATGGGATTGGGGCTGATCGGCAAAGCAAGGTGGATAAAGAAGAAGATTTTCAAGTCCCAACAATCAATATGGAATCACAACTGGCTCGAATTGAGCAATCCCTCAATGCCAGGTACACTCTCTGGGTGCGAGAAGCTCTCGATGAATTGCATCACAATTTCACCATCACTGACCCCACCATTTCGGGTCACCCTATAGTGTTTGCGAGCCCTGGGTTCCTTAAAATGTCGGGTTTTTCGAGAGAGCAAGTGGTGGGGAACAACGGCAGGATATTTCAAGGCCCCAAGACTAACAGAAAAACAGTCATGGAGATCCGGGAGGCAATTCGTGAGGAGAGGGCGGTGCGGGTTCATTTGTTGAATTATCGGAAAGATGGGACGCCCTTTTGGATGTTGTTTCAGATGAGCCCTGTTTTTAGCAAGGAGGATGGCGGCGTCGTTCATTTCATTGGGGTTCAGGTGCCTATGCGGAGAAACAAAAAATTAACTGATGATGGGGCTGATGCTGCTTGTAACGAGATTGCTTTTGGTTCCTGCAGAAGAGAGGTTTGCCCTGATTCTTTGGTGGAATTAACACGCGTTTGGGCACTGGATACGGATACCAATTGTAAAGGTTTGTTTATGTGCAATTCATTTCAGTTTTATGAAGATGATTTTCCACAGTTTTGGTCTGTTAGTCTTGTTTTTGTGCAATTCATTTCAGTTTTATGAAGATGATTCTCCACAGTTTTCGTCTGCGAGTCTTGTTTCTTGGACTTTAAGGCTTTGCCCTGCTTGGGCTCTATAGTTTCTTTTAGCTTTGCCATTACTGCAATTTTGATTAATAATCATCGTTCTTATTTCTTGCCCTGCAATATTCTTGTTCAGGTTACCTAGCTTCCTGATTTGGTTCTAATCCGGACTCTTCTCACTAGTAACCTCTGGTTCTGGCTTGGCTAACATTTTATTAGTCTCGATTTATAGGAGTAAAGATTGAAGAGTCATGCGAGGCAAGCGAACTAGAGAAGCAAAGAGCTGCAACTGCCATTAATAACATCTTGTCCGTGCTAACCCACTATAGTGAGTCAACTGGCAGAATGGTGTGTGGAAAAAGGTGCAGCTTACCTGCGGCTGGCCTCATTAATTCATCTTTAAATATATCTCTTGGTAGAATCAAGCAAAGCTTTGTATTGTGAGTTGTTGCAAATTCCTAATACGTCTATGAGTAGGAAATGTCTAAATGAAGATTTGTAATCTCTTTTTTTGTGTTCCTGCGCAGGATAGATCCACACTTGCCTAACATGCCTGTAGTTTACGCAAGTGATGCCTTCTTAAAACTGACAGGTTCTCAAATTTTATGAGATCCATATTTATGACATGCACGCGCACCATGTTTCAAGCATAAAAATCTGAACAACACAGGTCATGCAGGCACTTACGTCGCTTCTTTCCTTCTATAGGTTATGATAGACATGAAGTGTTAGGACGCGATTGGAATTTTCTCAATGGAGTTGATACAGATTCCTCAATTTTGCATCAGGTATGAACTTCTTTCATATACTTGATGACATGGAAGGGTTGGAGAAACATATGCCTGTATTACTAAAGCCATCTGTACAAGAGCGTGTACATGGGTATATATAATCCAGGATGTGAAACATATGAGGAAAGAAAATGATCATAAATAATTACATATTATCTCACGATGAAACTAGGCTGATACCAGCTAAGATCTTACTCTTAACAGTTGTATTGACTGAAAAGTTTTGATTTTTCAAACTGTCCTCCAGATACAGGAAAGCATTCAAGCTGAGCAACCATGCACAGTATGTATCTTAAATTACAGGTTCGCACTTGACTATTCTTTCAATGTGTTTGGGAGGAACTGAATTTTGTTGATTGGTTCTAACTAATAGTTTTTCTTCTTCAATAATAGGAAAGACAAGAGTACATTTTGGAATCTTCTTCACATGTCACCTGTTCGTAATGCTACTGGCAAGGTACTTTTACATGAACAATTCAACCGATCTCTTGTAATCTTTCTTGATGTATGCATATACAAATATTACTAAGATATGGTGAACTTAACTATCAAAATTCCTTTGATCAAGCTTAGTCCTAACATATCTTACTTTCTCTAAAGAAGACCTATCACCTTATTCCTTCTTCCTCAAGTCACTGGCTGTCTTTAGACCTGCTGATGGGAATTAATCTAGCATCAAGTAGAGGAAAAGAAAAAAAGAAAAAGAAAGACAGAAGAAAAACAGAAGAAAACAGTATGTCTAGTAAAAGTATGTTGAAATAAGCACTTATCATGCATTATAGATTGATGCTTATATGGTATTCCTAACCCCGCTCTACCAGCTGACTGTATCTCCAAGCTCTTTGAGAATCTTTTATGTTTTATTTGTGCCTGAAATACCTTAAAACTAGATATGCATGCATTTTACCTACAACTGGAATCTTACTCCACTGAATCCATCCTCTCTCCGAGTTTTATGACTAAGCAGGATCCAAGTTTCTGTCTTTATGGTAGTAGAGGAGATGTACTATAGATGATAGCCTGTAAAAAGAATTTTTCTTCAGAATCACTAACAGTTATCACAATATATATCTTGTGGGTACAGCCTGGCCCTTGCGAATTTTAGATCATGATTCTTGGTTATATGGTTAGGTCTTGAACATGGTGAAAAATAGAAGGGCATCAAATGGTAGATCAAGTTAGAGGAAAACAATGGAAAAGATAGGCTCTGACAACTGTTTCATAAATGATCGCTTCCTTTGCTAAAGGAAACTATAATTTTTTTTTGGAAAATTGAGTTTGTTTAGATTTCAAGTTGTCGATAAATACTCTGGCCATGTTTTTGACCCACATGCATTGATTGGGTTTTCATACATTTTTGTTTCCTGCCTGATTCATAGTTAATGGCAAAATTGCGCATTCCAGCAGATGCCAGAGCAAAATTTGAATTTCGAATGCTAAGTTTTCTAGGTGTAAAATTCAAAAGGCTACAAGTGTGAGCTACTAGTGCATACTAGTTTCTTGCAAGCTGGAAATGGTAGTTAAGGTTGCCCAAACTTGTAATTGACTAGCAAACAGAGTGAGGAACATTTCTTGGACTGCAGATAATTGTCACCTCCGTTTTGTTTTCTTCATATTATGAATGGCAGAGCCTGCATGATCTAGGTCAATCTTCATTCTTGTTTTGCCTGGTTCTTTATTTTGTTTGTTTTTTCCCCCGCTTCCATCAATCAGTATCCAAGCTTTAGAAGACTAAAAACCTGAACGCTTCATGCAATATCTATCTCACTGTGCTTATCGATGTTCAGATAGCATACTTTGTGGGTGTTCAGATGGAAGAAAAATGTAAGAGCCAGGACAGACGTGGGCTGAGCCCTGAGATTAGGCAGCTTGGTGCTGTTGGTGCAGTCAAGGTAGCTGTAAGGAGCTTATCGATAGGTGCTAGCTGCTCCAAGTCATCAGATGGTTTCAATAATCATTGAAGCTGATTGTTACATGGTCCATCTTTTTTAGTTTATAATTCCGTGTAAAGCTAGCTGTATATAATGAAATTAGAGCAATAACTTGAGGCACTGGTGGACGTTTTTGGATATATGCAAATGGTTCCTTTATGTGAAAGATATCTTGAAAAGTCCATCGGACACGGTGTTCAGAATTATGGACACACTTCGAACCCAACAATTATGTTCCTTTAACAACAAGGTTCAACGCCTTCAACTCGCTCCCTAGAACCTCCTCCGATTCAGAAAGATCTGGCGCAGAGTCTATTCCTAAAAGATATGAATTCAGTCACTGATTGCAATACTCGATGCTGCTTTAATGCTGTCTTCTGTATCTCCTTCTCGTCTTAGCAGAGAAAAAAAAGGAGAACAGAGGCGATTCAATGGCGGAGCTGGAACAATATTTTTAGGGGGGGCGGACTACAAACTCAAAATATATGATCACAAAATTACAATATACTACTTAATAATTGAAAAATCTGAACATAGAAATTATAGAATAAGGTTAGTTTTTTTATTTTTTTTCTAGTTAAAGAGGCTTAAAATCTCAAGAAAAAGATTTGTTGAAGTGAATAATGAAAAAAATGCTCGATATATAAAAAAGTTCCATACAATTTCACATAGAACAAAACTATCAGTTTTCTTTCTTGTATTGAAGTTAGGTACCCAGGAAAGATGGTTAAGCTTGGAAAATAGGCAACAGATATAGAGCAGTCAAATTACATTCTTTTGAATCTACTATGTAGGTTTTTTTTTTTTTTTTTTTTGACTGTGCTTGCGAAATATCAAATATCATCTGATGATACAGAGACATGATCAATGGACAAAATTGACCTGCCAATCAGTAGCTATTATTCTACAATATTGCCTAATTTAGTCGTGATGATCTGCTTGCACAGCTATAAAATGCTCAGCAGAACTGGTACAGGGCATGCTATCTTAAATTACTAATTAACCAACCTTGCACCAACACAATCGATGTGGACAACATACCATTACCAGCTAGGCACCAGCAAGGCAATATCTGCATCTTAAGTGCAGGAAGCTTGCGTAAAAGTAACTGGACTCGCATGTGTAACCTCGAATATGATCCAAAGAGAGTAATACGAGAATTCATCAAATTTGCAATCATCCTATGTGCACAGCATATGTATTAGCATTGCATGTAGAGCCAAACAAAAGAATGTTCCTCGTTCTTTTGATTCTTTGAAGAAAAAAAAGATGAAGGCGTGATAGATACAAGAAAGAGTAGAAAACACTCACCCTTACTCTCCCAAGAGAACAGTCCTGCTATGGCCACAAACTAAAGAAAACTGAGAAGCGAAGACACTGGCACGTTGAGTTTTCAGCACTAAGCAATTGAGGACGGTTCGGTGAGAACCAATAGCATTTAGAGAACAGCAGCCAAAAAGAATGATAGAAATCAAAAGCTGCATTCCTGTTCAAGCAGAGTAATGATAGGAGCAACTTTTAGACATTGTCCATAGCAGTATACACTCAGAAAACTTGTGCTAGATACAAGAGAGGACCCAGCAGTTTTTTTTAAAAAAAAAAACAATGGTAACGCAAAAGAAATGAAGTTCGAAAGGAAGCAATGCTTAGGAATGTGTTTTGCGATGAAAACACCACCAGAGTTTGATTTGTGATGCAGAACTGGAAAGAGCACAGAACAAGGTAACTCCAAAGACAGCAAGAAGGAAACAGCGTACAGAGATAATACCAAAGCCCTATGAGCATCTTCAGAGACAGAGAAGGCCATCAAATCCAGGAAGACAAGAGGCGTGGTAAGAAACTGGTATCAAGGTATCACTGCAGTGCTACTGTTTACATGCAAGCGGCCTGCAAATGGGCTGGAAAAGTAATGTTCCCGGTATATCTATGAATAAAATTCTCATCAATATCCAAGCGAGTCCTACACTCAGACAAACAATGACTTTACAATAAGAGAGAAAACCCCTTTTCCTAAATACAGAACTTCAGAAATGGAATAGAGCCAGAAGCTAATCCTCAGTATACAACAATGCTGCTCATCTCCAGGGGGGAAAAAGAAAAAGGATAGGAAAAGAAGCAGAAGATCATAAAGATGATGACCCCGTATCTATTGAACAGCTCTTTCCCCTTCCAGCTCACTTTCTTCTTTTCAGCTCCATTCAATAAGAAAACTCATGGCCTCGGAGTGATATGTACTTCTTGACCCATATAGAGACATCCTCTGCACATACCCGGGCCTGTGGTGTTTGGAGAAGCACATCAAGAGTAGCAAACTCATGCACACCATCCTTATAATCAAGAAGAGGTGCATCTACATTAACTTTCCGTAGTTCTTCTGAGTAGGCAATGGCTCGATCTCTCATAAAGTCATGCTCTGCCACAACTGTTAGAGTCGGAGGCATGCACTTAAGAGGTGGCTGCCTCCCAGCAATAAGAGGATTAGCAGCTGGGTGATCAAGGTTGAACTCTTCCTTAGGTAGAAAGAGTTTCCATGCCAACATGCACATGGTCTTATCATAGAAATATGAGCTTGAAAGCTTAATCTCGGAATGGGTGGGAGTGCTTCCGATAAAGAAAGGAAACATCAAGATTTGTGCCACCACCTTAACTGGATCCAATCGCTTCCCAGCCTCTACAGCCTCTCTTGCCACATAATCTGCTATGTTTGCACCAGAGCTCACCCCAAGTAATACACATCTGCTCTGGTACCAATACAAAGTCAGGGGAGACCACTTCATTAAAACAGAAGGAAAAGGACAGGCCTTGAAAAAATTTTAAAAGTGACAAAAACAAAGAGAGAACAGACAACTATGTGCATATATAATGATGGAAATATAATTAGAACCATGTAGCCAGAGTGATTTTCCTGAACAAGCATGATTGTGAACAACTTAAATTTGGTATAAAGATGGATTCATCAAACAAACGACAATCAAATAGCTTCAAGAAACTCTTCTTACAATGAGAATGATACAACAAGCATCATCATGAGTTTTCGGTTCTCAGGGGAAATCCTGCCAAAACACTTGGAAAATTTACATTTATTTCAGGTACAGAAGTGATATAGCCACTGGATCCATCCAATTGGGCCAATACCATGTAATTTTCCCCTCTTCAATAAAATCAGATCCCCGTTGTCCAACATACTCCAATTTATAAATTAGATCTACATTGTATCATGGAGCTATTTACAATTGATGGCATGAGATCTTTTAACAATGCTATAATTAGATCACTCTCCTCTGTAAGACTCCCAATTCTCTTCAGCAATTTAACAAAACCACATCCCCTGTTCCGATTTCGTGTTGCCATACTCTCAAGCAACAAAACAATGCATAAAAAATATATGGATTAATAATCAATTAAATGAAATTCAAAGCATACCCATCTGCACACGATGCTTAATAGACAAGCAAACTCAATCTCCATAGGGTAAGAAAACAACAAAAAGAGTACCTGGAAGTATCTCCATGAGCAGCCAACCAGGGCTCGACCATGGAAGCCCCAAAGCTATCAAATATATGGCTTTGAGCACCCACTCTCCCACAAACAGCCAAATTAGCCTGCTTTGCTAACCAATTCAAAACCTTGAAACCATCTTCGAAAGCCCCAGGATACTTGGTCTCTGGTGCCAATCGATACCCAACAGCCACGACAATCACATCACACAATTTGGCTATTCTCCTGCAGAACGCATCGTTTCCTACCGAATCATTGCTCCCGCTGACGAACCCGCCTCCGTGAAACTGCAACATCACCGGCAATTTCCGGTGAGATATTCCTGCCGCCGGCGAATACCCACCGTAATTGGTAATTTGATAGTTAGAAGACAATGAGGAGGTGACAGCTGTATCGGGAAGGAAGATCCGGAGAGATAGAGAAGAGAAGGGGTCGACATGTATGTCTTTGGTGGCGACACCGTCGGAAAATGATGGGTTACTAGCTGCGATGGATTCGCTGGGCCGAGAAGTTATGCCAAATGGGTTGGGTTTGGTGGATTCAGGGGTTTCGATGAGGCTTTGTAGGAGGTGTTTTTGTTGATATTTGAAGATGACGCTGTAGAGTTTTACAATTAAGTTTGGCATCTCTACAGAGAGAGGAGAACGCCGGGATCTGGTTTTGCTGTTGATTAATGAAGATGGAGTTGAGGATGATGATGTTGTTGGGAGAAGGGGACAAATGAATTTAAAGTCCTTCAAAGTTTGTTTTTATTTCTTTCAGTCCTTAAATCTTACTCAATTTATCTATTGAGTCCATCTCATAAAAGTTATAATTATAATTTTAAAACAAGTTATACGATGGAAGGATCAGTCCAAAATTTCTTTTAAAAAACAAAATATAAACAACACTGTTTTAATTTTAAATAATATATATTTATATTTTAATTAATTCAAATAACAATTATTATCACAATATCATACAAACTCTAAATTATATTGTGTTTGCTTGCTGCTGTTTACTCTCCGGATCTTGCAAAACACAAATAATGTGAATAATTTATATTTTTATTAATATTTGTATAGTAGATGGTTCTTGTACTTATTTCACGCTGATCATCAGACCAACACGCAAGAAAGAAAGAAAGCTTCCAAGAAATATGGCGCCATTCAATAACCATATATCCATGCATTCTCACATTGAAAAATCAGTTGGTTTAATCGGTGGAATTATTAGTGTGTGTTTGGTAGTGTAGTAGCGGTTGTTTTTTAAATAGTTTTTCGTGCTGAAATACATGTCAATGATTTGTTTTATTTTTTAAAAATTATTTTTGACATCAGCACATCAAAACGATCCAAAAAATACAAACCACACTCAATTTTAGCCCAAAAAAATTGAAATTTGTGAAAAAACAGGTTCAACCGCAGAACCAAACAAGCTAAATTGGAGGGCAACACCGTCTCGAGATATTACGGTGTTCTTAAAAAATTAAATTTTTTTATTTAATTTTTTTTAATTTTTAAATAATTTTGATATATTAATATTAAAAATAATTTTTAAAAAAAATTATTTTAATATATTTATAAGTGAAAAATTTTTTTTAAAATAATCACAAATATTTTTAAAAGATTTATTTAAAAAGACGTTCTAATAGCATTCTCTTAAATTTTAAAATTATTTTTTTATTAAAAATTATTTTTTTATATTTTAAATTATAATAGAATCCTTGATAACAATGATTAAGAAAAAAAAAAAAAGAATTAACCTATTTTTGACGAGTGAGAAAATATAAGAAACATAATCGAAATTTAATTTAAACCCATCCACTGACCACCGATCCTTGAAAACATTAGTGCAGAATCACGGGGAGAACTTTTTGAGCCAGAAAGAGTGCACGACCTTTACAGCCAGGCCGCCGATCCTTTATCTCTTGATGTTGCCATCTTGGCTAAATTAAGGGCCTGCAATGAAGTTTTCTTCAAGGATAATGAATGAAAAAAGCCTATTCCTTAGCATCTCAAAAGCATGAAGCAAGGAAGATCCTGCATAGTTTTGTTAGTGATTGAAAATTGCTAGGACCCAGGGGCGGAGCCTCCATATTAGAGGCAGAAGATTTACATTGATGGAGTCTTGATCTAAAAGCAAAATACATGGGGCTTTCATTTACCCCAACTGGTTGCGATCCTTTCCATCTCTGAATCACTGAGATTTCAATAAAATCTTATGAGATCAGAACCCTATTTTATGCGTTTACATCCTCAGAAACGGGAGACTAATGTTGGCCCGTGGATGCATCTATTTCTACATAGATGATTGAAAGCTGTTTCTAAAGACGACATGGCAGAAGCAAGCTCAAAAAAAAAAAACAATGGCGGACTCCATTTGGCGTTCTTCAAAGTCACAGCATAACTTTGTTCTATGGCTTCAAGATGGATTAAAATATAGGTAAAAGCATTGCTAATCAGATCTCCTGTGCATTCACAGTTACTGTGTATGTGGCATTGGCTATAAAATGCATCTGCTAAACTGCTCAAGGAAGCTCTGCTGTATAAACTAAACATATATCATTCAAATATGTTGACACAGTAAAAAGTTCCACTGGCACCGGCAAGGAAAGATATGCATCTGCATCCTTGCCGGGAAACGTAGGCATGGCTGCGGCGCGACCAGGGTTGCACCACTCCCACGTTTCCAAACACGCTCTAAAGCCGGCTATGCTGGATTCATGCATGAAACCTCAAACCGATCAAACAGAACTAAGGTGAAAATTTATGTCATTCGTTTCAATCCTACATATACAATATTATGAATATCGAAAATGGAAACAAGAACAGAAGAAAGTCCCTGATATATTTAATGGAGAAAAAATTCCATTGAAAAATTTGAAAAGCCTGCTGTCAGACAAGCATTCAGATAATTTACAAGAAAAGAAGAACAAACCCTTCCTCCCAGGTCCTATCAACTAATTAGGCTAACCAGCTGGAAGCTCTTGCTGCTACTTGAATATATCAAGCAGCTCTTTCCTCTCCTAACCTCTCCATTCTTTTTCTATCGTTTTGGCTTGTATTTATTTAATAAGAAAACTCATGACCTTTAAGGGATATATACTTTTTGACCCATATAGTTACATCCTCTGCACATACCCGAGCCTGTGGTGTATGGAGAAGCACGTCAAGTGTAGCGAACTCATGCACAGTATCCTTATAATCAAGAACAGGTGCGTCCACGTTAACTTTTCGCAGTTCCTCTGAGTAAGAAATGGCCCGGTCTCTCATAAAATCATGCTCTGCCACAATTGTTAGTGTTGGTGGCATGTGCTTCAGAGGCGGCTGTCCTCCGGCGGTCAAAGGGTTGGCAGCTGGGTGATCCAGGCTGAATTGTTCCTTGGGTAGGAAAAGCTTCCATGCCAGCTTGCACATAGCCTTATCGTAGAAGTATGAGTTTGCCAGTTTAACCTCGGAATGTGTGGGAGTGCTTCCGATGAAGAAAGGAAACATGAGGACTTGCGCCACCACCTTGACAGGATCCAATAACTTTCCGGCCTCCACAGCCCTCCGTGCCAGATAATCTGCTATGTTCGCACCAGAGCTCACCCCAAGCAATACACATCTGTTCTGATATCAATACCAAGTCAGGGAAGACCACTTCATTAAAACAGAAGGAAAAGAAAGCTGTTGAAAAATCTTGATGTCACCAAATTGAATAGCTATATGTATTTTTGTAACTTTTGGACAATCTTTTACCAGGTTACTAGAACAGAATCAACTCGTAATTGGTAAATTAATCAACAAAAACAAATTGATGAGTAAATAAAACTCAAAATCAATGTGATTTTTTCATGTTAATTATATGCTTGATGAACAGAACAGGCAAGTTAATCCAAGTGGATACCTGGAAGGATCTCCATGAGCAGCTAACCAAGGCTCGACCATGGAAGCACCAAAGCTATCAAAAATATGGCTTTGAGAATCCAATCTTCCACAAGCAGCCAAATTAGCCTGTTTTGCTAACCAATTAAGAACCTTGAACCCATCTTCAAAAGCCCCCGGATACTTGGTCTCTGGTGCCAATCTGTACCCAACAGCCACGACAATAACATCACACAGTTTGGCGATTCTCCTGCAAAACGCATCGTTTCCTACCGATTCATTGCTGCCGCTCACAAACCCGCCACCGTGAAACTGCAGCATCACAGGCAACTTCCGGTGAAAGGTACCCGGGGGAGGCAAATAGCCGCCGTAATCATGGGTTGAAGGCAACGGGGAGGTGATAGCTGTGTCGGGTAGGAAAATGCGGAGTGAAAGAGAAGAGATGGGGTCGACATGGATGTCTTTGGTGGCTACACCATCAGTAAAAGAAGGGTTGCTAGCGGCGATGGATTCGTGGGGTCGGGACGATACGCCAAATGAGTTGGTAGGTTTCTGATCAGTGAGAGAAGATACAGAGAGGGTTTGTAAGAGGTGTTTTTGTTGATATTTGAAGAAGACGCTGTAGAGTTTCACGATCAAGTTTGGCATCTTTATTACTGTAGAGAGAGAGAGAGAGATAAGAAGAGGATTTAGGTGGAGACTCCCTTCGGCCACCAAGGAAAGGATTGAAAGAGTTTACAAGTATCCCATTTTTAATTTTCATGGAGCTCACGCCGCCATTGATGATGTGAGAAAGAAAGAGAAGAGAAGAATTCAATTCAAGATTTAAGCCTTTTCAAAGCGTGTGGGATACTAAAAGATATGAGAAGGGTCAGAGAGACAGAAGCTTCTGACTTGATACAGTTTCAGGTTAGCAGAGCAGGTGGTTAACTTGACTGCCTCCATCTGAGAAAAACAAATAAAAGTTTGTGTTTTTCATTGGTTGTTCATTCTTGACCGCTTGTGTTCGATGTTCGAGGTTTTGTTTTCCATGCAGGGAGCTTGTTTGGATGTCTTATAAAACCATTTATATTTTCAAAAAGCATAATTTTGCTCTTTTTTTTCAATAATTTTAATTTATTAATATTAAAAATAATATATATATTTTTTAAAAAAATACATTAAACAATAATATCAAACACATATTTAGACAAACAAGTGAGGTTGAAAATGGTTTTAAGCAGATGGTTTGGTTTTTGTTGTTTATATTTATTCATTTTTATCTTAAATTAGGTTAAAAAATTGGATTAAAAAAAATGTAATTTATAACTTTTTATTTTTTTTTAAATAGCAACAACAAAACTATTACAATATTATTACAATTTTGGTAATGAAATAACTTCTGTTTTTTAAGAGTTTTAAAAATACATTTCACTTTAAAAAAATAATTTAATGTTTTTAGGTAATTTTAATTTATTAATATTAAAAAAACCTAAAAAAATCATTTCAATATATTTTTAAAAACATAACACCACACAATATTAAACACACAAATTAACACTAAATGCAAGTTTTTTAGGCAAAAACAGTGTTTCTATCAAATTTAAAATATTTTTTATTTAAAATTAATTTTTTTAATTTTAAATTATTTTGATATACTAATATATATATATATATATATATATATATATATATATTAAAAAAATAAAAAAGTTCTATCAAAGAGTCCCGGGAACAAAGCAATCGTACTAGGTGGAATTTTATTTTGGATTTTTCAATCAATGAGGGCAAAAAGTTGCCAACTTTTCTTATTTGGTGGGCCATAGATAGGATCCTGACAATTGGTGTTGGGAAAGACATGCGGGTCTGGCTAAATTCATCACGCAATCGAGTCCTTCTCAGCAATAGTGGCCGGATAAAGTATTATTTATGAAATTAAATGAAGGACCCATTCTGAATTCTTTTAATAAAGTATTTGTCTTTTAAGGCTTCATTTTGTCCTATGTTATTATTATTTTTAAGATAACGATATATAAACCATTCATATTTTGTGATTTTTTTAGACCCTTCGCTGATTTTTGTTTTTCATTTAAGCAACTATACTTATAAAATTTAATAAATTAACTTTTTAAATAAACTATATTAATATTATTTTATATTCTATCTTATTTGAAGATAATAACATTTAAAATACTTATGATTTAAATACAAGGTAAATAAAGATATAAAACCTGTTTGTTTTTGTTTTTTTAAAAAAAATAAATATTTTTATTTTTTTACTTTAAATTAATTATTTTTTGATTTTTTTATATCATTTTAATTAATTAATATCAAAAATTATTTTTTAAAAATAAAAAAATATTTTAATATATTTTTAAATAAAAAACATTTTAAAAAAAAAATTACAAACACTCTGTAATCAAATTCAACGATGATAAGGGATTTGCTTGATTCTAAATGTTGAAAGTTACATGGCTATCTTGTTGGAGGCCCATCTGTGTGGCAAATATCTCGGAGCACCGGGGGGAAATGGAAAAACCCGAATCGTCCCTTTGTTTCTATTAATTTAGCGAAAATGCCCTTGTGAGAAGGATTTGTAAAGTTCTGCTCGGCAAAATTTAATCAACCCAACCCAGTTAGAATTTAATTAAATGGTAAGATGAATATCAAAATAAGAGTTTCGAAAATATTAAAAAAATAAAAAAAATCAAATTCTCTTAAGAAATAAAAAGTTTCAAAAAAAATTAGTGTATGAAAATATAATAGTTTTTGGGGAAAAAAAGTAAATATATAGAATGTTAATTAATTAAAAAATCCAGAAAAATCATTCACTAAAATTTTTAAAAATATTTAAGAAAGAAAAGCTTAAACTCTAGGAAAAATAATTGAAAATTTCTTCGTAACTAACATTTTTAAAAATGCTCAAGGGATTTAAAATTTAGTGTTTTTTAGAAAACATAAAAACGTCTGAAGAATATCCGTGAAATAAAAATAAATTATAAATAACCCATTTATTAATTTTTTTAGCAAAAAAATATAATTAAAATATCTTGAAAAATATTAGCCGTTAGTTTTTTAAAACGTTTCAGGAATAATTTTGTTGTTTGGAACACTCAAACCAGAAAATTTTGGAAATTCTTAGTCATTGTATTTTTTGAAAATATTTTAAAATAATTAAGAAAAAAAACACTCTGGAATTCATAAACTATAAAGTTATGAAAAAACAATCAAGAAATAGAAAATTCCAAAACTTTGGTGACTTGATCGAAAGCTTCTCCGTATTCAATATATATATATATATTACAAAAATATATTTTTATGCCTAAAATACCCTCGTACCAACAATGTCCTTGTATGTTCAATTTTAGTTTTCACCGCATCCCTTTTATGCGTTAGGCTACGGATTAAATAGATATTTTTTTAAAGATAAAAAAAAATCTAGATATTATTAATATTTTTTAATAAAAACAATTTAAATAGAAATATAACTTGATGTAACGGGTTTGAAGATAAATTAGATTATCAATAAAAATATAATTTGACTCGTAAAAATTTAAGATATTTTTTAAAATATATATATATTAAGATAAAAACATATTGGATGGACTCAGGTTATGAAATCATAATAACTCTATATAAAGCAAATCAATATAAATTATAAATTTTAATTACTAATCAACTAAATATTAAATAATAAAATTCAAAAAATCAATTCAAAAAAACCTGTAACAAATGAACCGAGTTAATCTATCAAACCAACAACTCAAGTTATAAGGTCAAAATAACCCCATAAAAAATAAACCAATACAAATTATAAAGTTTAATTTCCATTTAATCTAATATTAAAGAATAAAATTAAAAAAAAAACATAATAAATAAACACAACTTAACCTGGATTAACATGACAAACTCATAACATAAGTCATGAAATAAGAAAAACTTATAAAAAGTAAACAAAAGAAATGACTTGGATTAACCTGAATTAACTTGTTAAATTTACGACTCGAGTCGTGAAATAAAAAAAACCTTATAAAAAGTAAACAAAAGAAATTACTTGAATTAACCTGAGTTAACTTGTTAAACTTGTGACTCAGATTATGAGATTAAAATAACCTTGTAAAAAACGGATTAAAATAAATTATAAAACCCAATTCAAAATAAACTTACTATTAAATGATTAAATTGAAAAAAAAATTTTAAAAATTAACATAATAAAATGATCTGAATCTACCTAGATTAATATATAAAATTTATAACCCAAATTATAAAACTTTAATAAGTTTATAAAAACCAAATTAAAAATTTAATTCTGAGCCTAAAATTATATATATAAAAAAGAAGTAATCCAGTCAGCCTCCTGACATGGTCATAAGAATAGTATTGTTCTGAATATTATTAAACAGATTGCTGACAATGCTCGTTGGCCAATGACTAGTAGTTGCAACGACAAATCTTCAACTACTCGCCAGTCTCATCCCCAGAAACCAACCAATCATACACAAATACACACAAAAGAGAGGAGACGATTAGTATCCATGATTACAGAGACTGAAAACCACCATAGACAAGAAGAAATCAAAGCCTATTTTGAGATATTTATAGAGAAGACATGGGCATGATGAGGTCCGAGGCAACTGGATCCAAAGAAGCAGCTGCGAGCAGCTCTCGATCACGTTCAAAAAAGGCCATGTCGTCTTCAGTTAAAGTCACCCAAGCCTCGATTCCTTTACCATCTTTAGCGTCCATAATTGAAACCACATTCTTGTAATCCCCTGTAGGAATGGTTACCCAGGTGGGCTTTCCCCACCCAAAATCGATACCGTAAAACGGGAGCCTGCAGAAACTGGTGCTTACATAAAAGTCTACATTACCTTCTGGAAGCATGCTTGCTGCCTCTTGGAATGATTCACAAATAGCCATGGAAGCCTTATCTTTTCCAAGTTTCTTCAGGTAGTTCTCACCAAAATCTTGCAACCCTTTCCTTTGCTGACGAACCAGGCTTTGCAATTCAATCTCGCATTCTGTAGCACATGAAGCGAAATAACCCGCGAGGTTTCCAATAGTGTGTTCAGGCAAAGGAGGCACCGTTTTCTTGCGTAAATTCACCGATTGTGAGAGAATAGAATATCTTAAATGCTCCGAGTTCGATCTTGCGGCGTTCATTGCGCATTTCCAAATCAGGGCTGTTACAGCTTCAACTCTTGTTGGACATGTCACGCTTTCACTGACAGCTTTAACCTGAAGAGCAGCAACCTTTGAGGCATCAAGGACAACTCTCTTTGTAACGCATCTGTCACGCATAAATTCGAGAGCAGCAGGCTTTGAATGTGATATATTTTGAGGAGGAAATACAGATGATGCGTTGAATAAAGGAAGTAAGGTACTGTCGCCGGAACGAAATGCCGCAGCTGCCCAAGTCTTTATGAATGTGCTAAAGGTAACCGGATCAGCTACCTTGTGAGAGATGCAAACTCCTATCGCCAACCCGCCGCAGGCAAAGAAATTTGCTTGAACAAGCACTAGACTTCCCGTGAGTTCCTCTGGCGACTCAATCTCAATAGGAATCAATTTTCTTATCACCTCAGCATCTGGCTTTTCAAGAAACTTGGACAGAAGACAGCTGACTCGTGCTTCAACAAAAACAGCTCCAAAATCGTTGCATTCAATAGAGGCATCATCTTTGATCCTGCCAGCAAGAGGGTAGAATCGGGATAAGGTTTCGGACAGTGATCTCTTTAGCCTCTCGGATTGGTGAGCAACCGTGAATTTCTGCTGGAAGCTTGAGTAGAAGAGAACCAGAGGTTCGTATGCCACAGGAGCAAGCTGATCCAGAAGGCAAAGGTTAAACTCTCTAAGGTGATCAGGGGTTGGAGAGGATGGCTTTACGGCTTCCCTCGTAATTATCTCGACAGCCATCTTGTTCTCCTACAGGTTCCCAACAGAACTAGGTAGTAGGAGTACTAATTTTCTCACTCTGCGTTGGAGGCAGGGAGAAATAAAAAGGGATAAGGTGCAGCCTGGGTTCTGATCCGGTTGGCCAGGTCAAGAAAACAACGTATACCTAATGTGACGATGAAAGTTAAAGAACAAGGAATAATTAATAATTAATCATTATATGCATATTAGGGAACAGCTAACCTGTCAATTTCAGGGAGGTCATCTACAGATTTCGAGATGAGTTTACGTTATTTTGCTTGCAGCAGCAGCAGCAGGAGGAATGACAACTTATGTCTTCTTCATCCTTTGCCTGCAAAATAAACAAAACCTAATGACGATGCAAGAAAAATAATTTTTTAAAAAAATTAATTTTATTTATATATTTATATTAATTTTAATATATTGTTATTAAAAATAATTATTTTTATATATTTTTAAATTAAAAAATACTTTAAAAAACATTTATCATGTACAGATTATCAAATTATAAAAAAGTTGCAAAGATACCATGGTGAAGCAGGCAGGTTTGTTCAAAAATAACTTTGAGACGTTCACGGATCGACAGTGGATATGCATGATAATATTTTTTAAAAAAGCTAGCTAAAATGATTTTTTTAGCTTTTTTAACTAAATTTAACTAAAAATATAGAGCATGGATGTCCTCGCTTTTAGAACTTTGAAAATTACTTGAAAAGTAATAACTTTCAAGACGATGCCGTCAAATTAGGTTGTGAAAGTGCAATTACTAGCCAGGTTTTTATTTTATTTATATTATTCTGATTACTTAATAAGTAACTAATTTAAATATTTATACCATTTATTATAAATAATACATATATTATTCATTGAGCAAAGCAATTAAACAAAAATTCTAGTTTAGATTAAACATAGATACTTGGCCAAAGCTACATCGTAGCGAAATAATCTAATTTATTTTCAATGTAAAAAAAAAAAAATATTAAGACAATGTAAGTGTTTTTTAAAAAATTAAAACACGTAAAATATGCAACTTGATTGAAATACTAGAGTATTTTTATTAATAAAAAATTAAATAAAATCATTAAATTTAATCATCAAACAATCTAATATTGAAGGACAAAACTAAAAATATATATTTGGTTTCAATAAAAAAAAAAATCCAAGTTGAATCAGGTTAAGTTGTTAACCTTGTGATCATAAGTATAAGATTATGATAACTCTATATATATATAAAAAAAAAAAAAAAGCATGAAGACCAATTTTCAATCAAACAAATATTAAAAGATAAAATTAAAATAAAAAATTAACTTTAAAAAAAAATCAAATGTTGAAGAATCTTATCTGATAACAAAGAAAAAATTAAATGAGAATATGATATCTTTGTAGAAAGTAAAATTGTAAAAATTTAGATCTTAATTTCTAGCAAGAAAAATATTAAAGGATGAAATTGAAGAAAAAAATATAATCCAAAAAAATAAAATAAAAAAACCTTGACTTGAGTCCACCTGAGCAAATATATAAAATTTACAACTTAGTTGTGATATCAAGGTAATCTAATCAAAAGTGAATTAAATAAAATTATGAAACTTAATTACCTAATAATTTCCAGTTAAAAAAATATAGAAGGATGAAATTGAAAAAAAAATAAATTTAAAAAAAAAAAACAAACTTAAATAAATCTTCTAAACTTAAGTTAATCTCACAAAACCACAACCTATGAAATTCTAATTTGAACTTAATTAAAAATTTTAATTTTCAGTCAATTTAATGTTAAAAATAAAATAAAAAAATTAATTTAAATTTTTTATCAAAGTATAAAATAATATTAAAAAAAATGAGAAATAAATTTGATATAAAAAATAGAAAAGAATGAAATCAACAGAAAAAATAAATAAATAATTAAATTATTCTAAATAAAATAAATAATTATATAAATAAATAAGAATCAAATTTAAAAAATAAAGAAAATAGTTATAAAAAAATAAATACCGAACTTAATATATAAATAAATTAAAAAGAATAAAGTTGAAAAAAAATCTAAAATGATAAATCATTTTTTTATAATACAAGAAAATTCACATTTCCAAATGAGTGCGGATGCAGATTCCACGCGCGGTGGCTTGTACTGGCGGCTTTAGCCATGAGAGCAGTAATCTCTGAACCATCAAATATAAATCTTTTTAGGCAACGTTTGGTTTCCACACGGAACTGCACGCCCCGCCCATGCACTCACGTGTGAAAAGGACGTGTAAACAGTTATTTTTTTAACAATATTTATATTTATTAAATTATCAGATAACTTCTAAATAAATTTTATTACAATGAAAAATCATATTTTATTTAATTATTATTATTTTAATAATAATTTAGTAGTCTCATTGTATTGAAAAAATGAAAAAGATGAAAAATCCATTTAAACAAGTTTAATATTTTTTTATTTTTAAGAATAATTAAGTTATTTAATTATGTTAAAAAATATGACAAGAATAATTTATCTAAATATATTTGGAAATAACCAATTATTAGTTTTTTTTAATGGAAAAATAATTATTTTATCGTTACATTTTCCAGTACACTAATGATTTTTAGTTTTTTTTTTTAATTTTAATTATAATCCATGCATCAAAAGAAAAAATGTCAGGATCGCTTGCCAGCTTTCCAGACATAATTAAGTGCTTTCTTTGACTTTGAAAGCTCCTAGTCCCTTATGCAAAATATCAGCTCATTAAATAACTTTCCAGACATAAGTTCGTATTTGAATTGTCTGCCAGAGCTGCAACAACGGAAAACATATCAAAGCAAAAATATTTTTGAATAAAAAATAGGAGTTTCGTTAGCTTCCACTTATTTTATTGTTTTGATGTGTTTGAAGTGATTTTTTTGTTTTTTAAGTATTTTTTATTTAAAAATATATTAAAATAATATTTTTTATTTTTAATATCAACATGTTAAAATGATAAAAAAATATATCAAAACATATTAATGTTTTTTATAAGGTTACAGTGTAATTTTGCTAAGAAAACACAAAATTCTGTTAAAAAAGGAATCAAAACAAGCCTTGCCCATGAATACTTGACTCACCACCTCACTTGAACTGAGAACAGTTGCTGATGTTGCTGCTTCTGCAATCTTGTGTGAGAGGCACACCCTATTTGCCAAGCCACTACAATCAAAGAAACTTGCCTGGATTCTATGGCTGCAGGCAGGAATTGTTTTAACATTTCTGCATCAGGATTTTTAAAACGTCAGAGAGGACGCATTTGATTCGAGCCTCAACATATTCAGCCCCGTGATCATTACATTCGATGGAAGAACTGCCTTTGAGTCTGCGCCTGCGGGCGGACAAAAATGAGTTGAGGTTTGAGACAGTGAGTTCTTAAGCAGCAGCGGCTTTGACAAGGTGATCCTGATCACCATAATTCCTTGGCTAAAAGAGAAGCAGTAGAGAAGTGTAAGGAGAGAGCTTCAGGGTTCTTAGGCGTGAAGGGGCGTCGGCGTCGGAGAGTATATGTGCTTGCATCAAAATCTGGGCAGTAAACAACATCTGCAGCTCCTTTAACAATTCTTCCTGATCGAATCTAAACCTGTTTTGCTGATGCACTATGGCCAGTTGACTTATTGATAATAGTACATAAAACAGGAATGATTTTGGCGAACATTTCCAACAGATTCAAAATCATGTCCAGCTTCTCAATAAAATCAAAAAAAGTTATGATCAAATTCATATTATGAACTATGCTAAGACATGAATTTTAAAGTGCGTGATCGATCATAATCGTACAACATTTTCAATTTCACCCCTTTATTTTGCGCATATAATTTAAACAGGTAACATAAACCTCAGACAACCAATTGCATCTAAACCTTTTGTCAAGAGATTATTCGATTCGCACATGTAAGCTTACTTCATGTCTCTCTTCACCGCTAGAAGGGAGGCCATAGAAATCTGCCAAGTAGGCCAGAGCTTCCGAGTTGTTTTCACAAATTTTCCACAGGGATGCAACCTCTCCTTTAGAGACAGTACCCCAATTCTCACAATCACCAAGAAAGTCTAAGAGCTTCTGGTAGTATGAGTCATAGTTCATCACAAGGAAGGGAACTGGAAGCTCTGATCCAATTCTTTGTAGTTGAATCAGTGTTAAAATCTCAAACATCTCATCTAAAGTACCAATTCCACCAGGAAGAGCAACTACAGCAGTCCTATCTGAACAACTACTCCTAACAGCAGCATCCACCAAACCATGCTTTCTTGCAGAAAAAAACCTACATTTTATTCAGAATGGTTCATGCAATTGTTGAGTCACCAAAACTATGATGATTACGTGTCCAGTAACTGCAACATTTACCTGCATGTAAGATAAGTTTCTGATGGTAGGTAAGAATGAAAATTTGAGGCCGTCCATTCGCCAGCTTCTTTAGCTATCTTAAATCCACCTACAGGCTTTCCTGCTTCAAGTGCGCCTTTAGTAGCAGCATCCATTAGGCCTGGACCAGCCCCAGTCCATGATGTGCAGTCCAAAAGATTTGCAACCTGCAAATTACACATGTAATAAAAGTCATTAAAACCCATTACGGAAATTTCATCCAAGGTGTTTCTTGAAAATGTTTAAGGCCAATAATTATGCATATTAATGTATGCTCTATAAAAATCTAAAGGAACACGACAAGCAGGACAAGAATTGATATTACCTCTCTACCCAGCTCTAGTGCTTGCGAATAATGTGGATGATCAGGTCCCATTCTTGAAGAACCCAAATAAACAACTCCCCTTCCAAGCCTATGTATGAGTTCATAGCATCTCCCTATCTCTTTTCTGATCTTCAAACACGAAAGCCAAATTATCAAACAAACATTTAACATTTTTTCACAACTTCATACAATCAAGTAAATGGTCAGCTAGTCAAAATAGCAAACAGCAGCAACCAGGAGCACAAGATTGACCTGTGTAACCAAATCGAAGTATTTTTTTAAGGAGAATTCAACAAATATGTTCTGTTGGATAGTAAAATTTCCATAGAAATGCCCACAGTAGAAAGAATATGGCCAGACAAGGTATAATCGCAAATCATATCAATGAGACACCACAAGCTATATTCCTGATATTCCCAAGAGATAGTCCAGCAGGAAAATCATTTTGTTATACAAACAGCATGAAACTTGGATGCCAGATAGGCTGAGTTGAAGGAAAGCTTTTCAATAATAAAACTTGGAATACTGTGGATTTTGCTTCACCAACTGACCTGGACAGAAACTGCAACTGCAGACCCCACGTGAACTTCTATAGCAGCTATAAATGAGACATCTTCAGGTAACTTAAAGTGGCCAGTAGAAGTATTTCGTGGATCCTGGTTATCAAAGAAAGGGACCACCAAAGACTAGCGGAACTTATGAGCAATAAGCATAGTGCTTAAGCCTTGCATAATTATTTTACAGAAAGATTCACCGGGAGAATCTGTAACTTGTCATAACATTAGCTTCAATGGATGAAGCAAGGTAGCAGAAACCAAAATTTTGAAGTAAATGCACTCACTGAAGTGCTGAATCAAGCTAAACTAGTAGCCACATTAAGATTTTTTGATAGCTCCCTAAATTAAATCTTGACAAATAAACAAGTTTGCTGCAAGAATATCAACTCCTGGGAACTTAGAACGAGTTTCCTTATCATTTAATGCTTACATTGCCAAATAATTTGGATGTCCACTGTTTCTAAAAAATTCTACAAAAGAAGCAACAGCTTATGTTAGAACAAACCCTACTGTTTAAAATCAAGTCCTCCAATTGCAGAAAGCAATGGCATTGCCTCCAATACTTTAATAATCAAGCATCGTCTGCTCAATATAGTCACTTTACCATTTCCATACATAAACTCCATTTCCATCACTCAATTTCCAACACCAGCACTAGCTGGAAAACTACAACCTTCGTGTCGCATATTTTGTATCCCAAAACAAGTCCAAGAAATCTCCAAATCATTTTCATTCTCTCTGTCAAAGTTCTCCATTTCTATGTTGGTTACCTATCTTCTATTGCTTCCACTAACCATAGTAGACCGCCTCACTACCCATAATCTATAAAGCAACCACAATCTACTACCTAGAAAACAGTCGAAGAGAATAAAGAGAAGTTCATTACAAATTTATTAAGCATTTACAATATACTAATAAATGACACAAACTGAAAGGCCAAAGACCCTCAAGCAGAAGCAGAACATTTGTGGAGGAAAAATGTACAAGAGAACAATTAGAAAGTGGGATTACCTCGGTTGGGCTTGTTCTCTCATTAAAGTCAACCAATTCACTCTTGCAGAGTGAAACTCTTATTTTGCAAGGCTTATTAAATTCTGAGCACATAGTGCTAAGATTAAGCCTCTCTTTTCTACATAAAGGTGGAAACTTTCCGGTATTCCTCACCAAAACATGAGAACCCAGTGAACACCCAATTGAAAAACCCATCTTTGTATCTTCAATATGAGTCAAGTTAAGATAGTTTTGCTTCACACAAGGAAATGGGCATGGATGCTTTAACTGTAACTTACAAGAAATGTAAAATAGAAACAATGGAGGTCAGCTTTTGCAAGGTGGGAAATAAAGATTCTGGGTTTCATCAACTTGCTTGCTGCCAATTGCTAAATAAAGCGATGATGCCTCAAAATCAAGCGGGTTGTCAGTGGAAGTTCATTAAACTACGAGTTTGTTCCAAGTAGAGATTGATTGATAGCGGACTTTGAAGGTTGGAATCTATAGCAGACAAATAGAGAAGGATAGGAAAACCTGCAAGTTTTATTAATTAGATTCCAAACGTTTCAAAAAACTCTGAATCGTATTTTTTTTTTAATTAAGATTTTTTTTAACAATTTGTCAAATTTTATTTTCAAATTAATACTAGGATAAATAGGTACATTAGACTGAAAATGTTAGCGTTTATCAACTATTTTACCCTTTATCTTTAAATTTACTCCATTTTAGCCCACGTTAGATTTGTCTCTAAAAATTAATTAAATAATTTTATTATCTTTCTCTTAAATTAACCAATTAATTTTATGATGTATTAATCTATGTTATTAATTTTTTTTTTTTTGAGATGGATGAAAGTTGGATGGTTGTTTATACTAACTATTATTTTTTATTTATAAATATATTAAAATATTTTTTTTTATTTTTAAAAACTTATTTTTAATATTAATGATTTAAAAATATTAAAAATAATTTGATTTTAAGTAAAATAAGTCTTAAATTTTTAGTAAATATTATTTTAAGCGTAATATCAAAAATTATGGTTGACAACACTTTTTATACGTTTGTATTTTAGATAGTTTTTGTGATTATAGTTTTAAAAAAATATGGTTAGTTAGATTTAAATACGTGTTTGGTAAAAATTATAGTTGAGATTTATATACAGCAAAAAACATGTATAAAATATTTGGTAGTTATGTGGTTGCGATTGCTTTTCAAAATATTTTTTACTTGGAAATGCATCAAAATATTTTTTTATTTTTAAAAAATTATTTTTGATATCAAAACTTCAAAATGATCTAAAAACACAAAAAAATATTAATTTAAAGTAAAAAAATTAAATTTTTTCAAAAGTATTTTTGAAACGTAAAAATAAACAGAATTTTACGAAACTCAGTTACAAAAGCATGTAAAAACTGTTTTTTAACAGCTACGTTTTGAACTTAATTTTTTAATATACCCCACAATAAAAAATACAATTTAATGGATTACTATTTTTTTGCATAGTAAACACAAAAACTTCAAATAAACAATGACGTGATTTGATCATAGAGATTAAGCTGTAAATCACTAACAGTGTAAATTGACTAAAGAGCATATTTGAGAAATATGCGAAATATTAGGGACTTGATTGATGAAATTTATAGTTTGGGATGCAATTGAGAAAGAGTACATGGATTTGGAACTAAAATGAGGTTTTCTCCAAAGGATTAATGTAATAATCAATCAATTGGATATGGAACTATATATATAAACAAAAACATTAAATAAATATTATAAAATAATTTTTATCATTTAAAAAAAAATTCAAGATTTAAGATGATCCTTCGATAAATTCTATTTAAATTAACTCAATTTAATTCTTGCTTAAAAATATATATTAAAATAATATTATTTTTTTAATTTTTAAAAAATTTATTTTTAAAAACATCGTATTAAAATAACTAAATTTGTAAAACAATAATTTTATTTAAAAAAACTTTTTTAAAAAAATTTAAAATGCAAAAACACAATTAAGCACAATCCACACCCGCAGAAGGTTCCACTTTTACACAATAAAATACATAATATACATGCAAATAAGAAATGAGATCAAAGTACATGGTAGATACACAAGACGTGGGCTAAAATCAAGACAGTTCTTAGATCACCTGTGATCTGTAGCTCCTTAATGAGTTACAGCGAGAACTAACAAAATTACTAGTTTTATCCTCCCTTCATCATCAACGTGAGTCCAGCTACTAACTCCTGGTCACAGTCCCCGTGCAAATGGCAGAGTTGCCAGCTACATTGCTGCGCAAAGATATCACCACCTGAACACCTTGACGCCGGCAACCAGATAAAAAATTGGCGGGGCAACAAAGAAATCGGGCTTGGATCCATGAGGAGATCAAACTCTTGAGCATAATGACCATCTTGCTGCTCCCAGACCAATCAATGGAATTGAATAATTTATACATGTGGATTGATATCTAGCTGGACGGTGTCGAGGTGGGTATAGCACGGGGAACAAGGACTGCTTCACTACTCGCAGCTTTAGTTGCGGCAATCTCTTCCAAGCGCTTCCAGGTGGCTTCTTGTTTTGTTTTGAACTCCTCCGCCTTTGCTTCATTTTCTTGAAACTGGTGCAAGCACTCCTCGAACAGGTCGGGGTCAGTATCAGCAAAAATCTTGCGAACATTAACTGTCAAGCTCTGTACCACCTGATTCCAGTGGTTACGTCCTTTTTTCTCCAGGGCAGGGAAGATAACGGGGAGTCTAGCTTTGCTGTTCTGTCTGATTAAGTTCTCGATATGATCATTGTTCCACAAGTACAAAGCCCTTTCGGCCACCTGTAAGAGCAAGAATCAGTAAGCTCACCTTTGAATTAGGAAACCATTGCTGTGAATGATGCGGGGTCGACCAAAATCAGAATAGTTTTATTTGAGAAGAAAATGGTAACAGAAGATAATCATGACTTTACAATTGGAGCAGACATCATTACAGAGCCTCAAGAAGAAGCCTTCCCAAACCTAAGAGAGGATCAAAAACAGTTCCACAGAAACTAGTTTACATGACAATGTAACCAATCTCCACAAGCGTTACATTTAGGGAATTAAAAATAACAAATGCTGCAAGCACAACCTGAAATTATCACCTTCATACCATGACTGCTTTACTGCACACCCACGCAACTGCCAGCACATACCCTAGTTGCCACTCACCACTCAATCACCCTACCAACACCTGTAGAGCCACCAAATTAAGAACTACTCCCGTGTGATACCATCAATGCTATCACTCATAATACCATAATTGGCACACATACCATCATTTTTTCCAAGTCTAATTTCAAGGCTGCCACTGATATGGAACTTGTAATCACACATGGCCAACTGTTGAAACAAGTACTTGTGGCAAAATCCAGACAAGGGCCAGGAAACAGAAGCAAAAATGAGACTTCATATACAGATCTTAACTGCCAGAGCATTCCAAGAAAGAAGGCTTGATCCTAAAAAGGGTTTTTTTTTTTCGTTGTTCTCTGCAAATCTCAAACTCTCGAGCTACTTGATTTGTCATTGTCACCCCTTGTAGAGCGAAAAATAGCTGAATCAGACATCTCATCTAGGTTCGATCACAAACAACAAAGTAGCATTTATTATAATATTTGACAAAATCAAAATCCAAACATTAAGGGGATGGAAAGTAAACAGAAAAACAAAAAGAAGAAGAATGTTTGATGCTACTTACAGAAGCAACAGTGACTTCAACAAGAAGCACAGCTATGAAAAAAGCTTTTCCTTTTCTTTTTTTTTTCTTTTTCCTCGATTACTCTGGGCCAGAGATGAGACAAACACAGAGAGACCAAAGTGACCAAACAAAAAGTGGCTTGGGGAGATCAAAGTGACCAAACCAGCCCTTAACAATCACAGTTTCGAATCTTGTATCCATCCGAACAGTGGTTTTAATGATAATTAATAATATTATTAACATTAATAATAAAATATTTAGGTGTGTTTTTCAATACTTTTTATTGGGAACTATTTATCGTAAGGCTTAATGTCTAGCACGTATCTATTAAACATGATTAAGGTTCGGAATAGCTTCTTAGTTATTAAAAAAAATCAACAATGTTCTTGAGGGCACACAAACTTGGTTAAACAAGGCAATTACCATAAACATAATCCAGGGGACCATGATAAATTTGGAAAACCATCTACATCACAAGCCGCTTTCCATCGTGTTCTTCTTTTCTATTTTGTATTTTGACTTCTTTTTTTTTCAAGATAAATTTTAAAAATTAAGGCTCTAGGCAATTCAATCAACAACGAGAAGCTTGGCTACTAGTTTGGATCCATGCTGTATATACAAAGTGTATTTATAATCAGAGATGCATGATTCAACTCAAAGTTCAAAACTTGCTTTGTGTTTCAGACATCTTTAACTATCCTCGTTCTGAGGATTCTTTTTTTCAAGTTAAAGAAGCTTGCTTAACTTTTACTGATGCTGTTCAAATTAAACAAAGCAGGTCAAGAATCTAAAGTAGTTTCAAGATCATACTGGTTTGTTTGTAATTGGTTCTAACCAAGGCAAGTAGGATCTTAGAGGGGACAATCTTATCGTATTTTCTTTATGATCAAAATTTGAAGATCTCTAATTTACCCGTAACAATGGAAGCTAGCTCCATCTGCTACGGCATGGTGAAGCTTCGAGGAATGGTTCCATCTCCTTGCACCAGAAATGGTCTTCTTATCTTCCCTAATTTTATCTACTTTCATCTTTCTGATAGACAAGATTGGGTTTGACTTTTTTAAGCTTAAAAAAATCAGAATAGATAATAGAATAGTGTAAATGCATAATTTTTTTTTATTTACAATGCACTTCAATTGATAAAGAGTTATTTAAAAAAATTAATTGTATTGTAATATATTTGATTTCCACATATTTTAATAATTTGAACTAATTTAATAAATTTAAAAAAAAAAACTAAAAACTAAAATATAAAATATAAAAAACAACAATTCTTAATTAATTTAAAATTAAAAAATAACTCAAATAAACTTAGTTGCAATCATTTAAATATTATTATTTTTTATTATTTATAGCTTCATTTAGCATCTTCAATGGCTCTAAGACTTGTACGCATGGAAGGATCAATTTACAAAATATTTTATTAGGCAGTTAAGCAAATTTTAAACCATATCAAACACCTAAAAGAAAAATTACCAAAATAATGAATCCATCTCAATCAAAAATAGATAGTCCATGGTGATACCAACAAACATCCATGCTTCTGCTAACAGCTAACCTGAAGCGCTGCAAGTGAGTGCTTTGCGTGGCGCAACCACCATGGCGTCACTTGCAGCCTTCTGCGTGGCAATCTCTTCCAATCGCTTCCATGCGGCTTCACTTCTTGCTTTGATCTCAACTTCCTTCTTTTCATCCTCCTGAAACTTTAGTAGGCATTCATTGAACAGTTCATGATCAAGATCTTCGAAGATCTTGCGTACATTTACAGTCAAGCTACGGACAGCTTGATTCCAGTGGTTGCTAACATTTTTCTCCAGAGCAGGAAAGATGATGGGTAGTATAACCTTGCGATTTTGTATGATCAAGTTCTCAATGGGATCATTGTTCCACAAGAACAATGCTCTCTCTGCTACCTGCAAAGCATCAGTTCCATACACTGATTTTAACAATGGAAAGAGCAAAGAATAGAAGCTATCATCTCAACAAGTTCTTCAGTGAAAAACTAAACACCATGGATTATCGGAAACCCATTCACTTGTATGGAAGATGTTTCCACAATAAATTTGGTGATTCGATCCACAACAGCTTTGAAAGGACTGATGGCAAGTTCTTCTTAATGGCTGGGACTTTTTTCAAAAGATCAGGCCATGGTTTTATTTCAACATTTCATGTCTGGTATGAAGAACTAAACATGACATGTTACCATGAGCGTCACCCTTGGACAAAAAGGCACTCAAACAGCAGTAATTTATCACTTTTAAAATACAATTATCTCGCTACTTACATCAAGGAGTAATTCTAATCATTGTAATTGCAAAAAAAAAAACTATGTTACTCAAGAAATGTAAAGGCCCCAATCAATTCCAATACTAACACTTATCTATCCATTATCTTCCTTCTACTTTAACCTAAAAAAGGAACAACAACGGAAAAGATGGTGGTAAAACAACAATGCTGCAACAACTTGAAACAGAATGTCATCATACATGAAAATGCAGGTTGCCATACTCAGATTTAGAACCAGCCGAATGATTACCATCAAGTATATGTGGCCATTGAGGATCTTTCATTCAAGCAAAAAAGAACACACTTTAATTTTATAAAATGTAAACCAATAAAAATTGCTTGATTTCTCAGAGATACTCAGCAATCTATTATGAACCAAAAAACATAATAAAGCTCCAGAACCTATATTACTTTTGACAAACGGATCACAGTCAACTAAAATGTAGCTTCATCATCTGAGTACTTCTTCTATAAGAACATATAGAATTAACAAGATTTAGCATTGACCCGCTTTGATACTCTCCAGCAATTGTTACTTTGACATAGGCCTACTTTGAACCACCTACTACCAAGATATTAGCCATCAGTTGATTCAATGGATGGCTAAGCACCAAACTTTTTATATCCAGTAACCCTCTATACTTCTGTTCTTCTTTTCAAATAACATTCCTGTTGGAACACTCATGTCCAGCATCTTCTTCAGCACCTTTTCTCTTACAGAAATCAGAAGAAACCTTTACGACTGTCTCTTATTATATCTTCCCAGCCAATTTAGCAGGTGAAGATAATTTTAAAATGCTGAAAGAATAACATAACAAGAGCAACATACAAGCTCCAAGTAGATGAGACTAGAGAGGATGGTTTGTAACAATAACAACCGACTTACTAACAAAGAGGAGAGATTGGTGAGATTTCTTCACTATAAGAATGAATAAAGCAAAGCGAGGACAATAACATTCCATCTTGCAGATATGAAGCATATCCACGGAAGAAATTTTCATATTTTTCCATAAATAAATAATGAGAAGCATGTTATGATAGTGAAGTGAGTTGTGCATGTATACTGAAGCAAAGAAGTATAAGATTTTTGGAATCTTATTACCTGAAAGTGTGAACTGTTCAAACACCGAGCAAGCTGCTGAAACAGGGGCACCATGCAGCGCTGGAATTCCGGTAGCTGGGTTGCTTCTAAAACCTCCTCCAGCTCATTTAGGAACATGACTTCCTTTGAACTATTAGTGATGGGCCAGTACTTCAACAATCCTCGTATTACGGTATCAGCAAGTTTGCAGTCTTTCTCCACAAACTGTATGATGCAGTAAGATAATGGTTGGTGGTACATTGCTAAGCACCTTGGCTTGTGCAGAGGAATCATGGCACGAACAAGAAACATTTTATGTTCTTCTTTTAATGGCAGAGCAAACCCATTAATGATACTGCCTAAAATTTCTAAAAGCTCAGCAATACCATTGTACTTCTCAGTCTCAAAAATAAACTGATAGAAAATGTTATTGATAGCTTTCCTGATAAATGGACGATGCACCATGAATTTTCCATAAATGCGGTGAAGAATTGTTTTCAAGTATTCCCTTTCTCTGGGATCTTCGGAGTCAAATAAATCCAGCAACTTCAGAATGAAGGGTTGATCGATGTATCTTTTAGCCAATTTTGCATCGGTCTCGGCTGATGATACAAACCTCAAGAAAAGTTCATACACGATTTGCAAGTGTGGCCACGCAGAATCCATAGAAGGCTCATCCTCCTCCAAATCAACACCATCTACAACTTTGTTCTCACGTGGTTGAGGAGTGAATGTCCGAAACAAATTTGCAGACACCATTTTCATAACTTCTTGCATAGCAGTTTCGGAGAATTTCCCACTCACGGAAGTTACATAATCCACCAACTCCTGCAACGTCTGTCGCTTTATCTCCTTTTCCTTGAGGTTCTTCATTGGCTCAGTAAAGTCAAATACAACACAACACATGTTCAACTTTCTAATAAACAAGTTCTGCTTCTCAGAGCTCGGAACATCCTTGAATCCAGGAAGTCCTTCGTACTGAGAAAACCCTAGATCGCCATTCAACTTCGAATTCACACCTTGATGAATCTTGTTACCAAGGTTTTGTGATACATCTGGAGCAGAATTATTTGCTGCTACGGATGAGATGTTTGAATTCGCAGACTTGCCATTACTACTTCTTGAGCCAGTAGAAGTATTTGAATTGGCGGCATGGTTTCCACCATGATCGCGATTTGCAGTCGACTTAGATGACTTTCGTGGAAGCTTACCAAGTAATTGTTTGAGCATAATTTATATATACAAAATAAAACACCACCCCACCCTAACAGAACAACAGCAATGTTTCCCCAAATATCCAATCCAAATTACCAGAATTCATCAACTGAAACCAAAATCAACTTTCCCTGGAATAAAAAAAAAATAAACCATTTCAAGATAAGCTACAGCAACAAAACCAAAGTGCTGTGCCCAACCAAAGGCAACTCTATCTCCAATCTAGACTTCCAAAAAGTCAAGCAAAGAAAAGAGACGAAAACCCCTCCCTCGTTCACAAAATCAAAAGCAAACACAAAAAAAATCCTCTAATTCTCCAATCTCAATCAACCAATTCAAAACCTCTTATTTCTTCCACTTTTTACTTCTCCAAAGATCTGAGAACCCCTCCTTCTCTCTCTTCACCAAAAATCAAAAACTTTGTACTACCATGTAAAGTAGCTCTAACAACAGGGGAGGAGGAGCAACTTTCTAAATTGAACTCGAGAAAGGAAAAGAAAAGAAAAACAAAAGGAACCCTTTTCTTCTCTGTACGTATTTCTTTTTCTACTAGAAAAGGTGAAGACTACAAAGCATATTCAGCACAATCCCTCATCAAATTATAAACTTCAACCCTGAATTAAACGCAAAAAATCAGTGTTCTGCTTTTGAATGAAAACTGAGCAAAATTCAAGTACAAAAGAGAGTTGCAGTGAAGAGAAAAGGAGAATCCTAAATCTAAGAAACTTAATAAAGATGCAGACAGAATCAACTCACAGGGTCAGAAGAATGACAAAATTTTCTTCTTGATTTCCTCGATGTTGTTTGTTGACTTGGAAAATTTCCTCTCTTTTTGTTTTTATTGTTATTAGATTAGATGTGTGTATTTAATTTATTTTTAATCTCTTTATTTATTAACTTTTTTCACTGACTATGGTATTTTATTTGTATTTTACTACTTTGAGAAATTAATACCTTATTTGTTTTGGGGGGCATAATATCGTTTTTAAAAAAAATCAATTTTTTTATTTATATTTTTTTAATATTTTGTATTTATTTAACATATTGATATTAAAAATTTTAAAAAATATATATTACTTTAATATATTTTTTAATAAAAATTAGTTAATATAAGATCAAATCTAAGTAGAAATATCAATAAATTATTTGTTTAACGGTTAAAATACAACTATATTTACAAGTTTGATTTTTAAAAATAGTAAGTTGTTTATTTTAGTTTTTGTTGAGGTTATGATTATGTACAATTCAATTATGCATAAAATCTATTTTTTTTTATTTTTTTAGCAGACTCCACGTTCAAAACTCAACTTCCACCTCTAAAATAAACACACACAAGCGTTTTTGAAAGTGTAGTTATGTTTACTTTTCAAAGTATTTTTCATTTTAAAATATATTAAAATAATATTTTTTATTTTTAAAAAATTATTTTTAATGTTAGTACATTAAAATAATATAAAAATATCAAAAATATATTAATTTGAATAAAAAATATATTTTTTTAAAAAAACTATTTTAAAAATATAATGTCTTACATTACCTTAAAAAATATAAAAATACCCGAATAAAAAAAAAATAAAAAAACAAAGGTCACTGGAATTTCAAAACCCATGGCCCGTCTCTCCGAATAAAACGTCTCGGTGCCATGTCGTTTTGAGAAATGATCCACGGCTACTTTTTCTCTCTCTCTCTCTCTTCATCTTTAAGAGAAAAAAAAAAGTTAATTGTTGGAAAGAATTACTATTCGCAGTGGAGAGACATGTAATAGCTTGAAATTAAATAGACATATGCATAATAAATTAAATTCGCTGGTTATTTTATTGAAAAAAATATATAATATAATAGTTAATAGATCAACCTAGAGCGTTTAATTCTAATAAAAAAAATATTTTTACATAAAATTTGATAGGATTTTTTAAATTAAATTATAAGTACAAAACTAGGATATATATATATATATATATATATATATATATATTATTTTAATATTGGTAAATCTCTAGGATAGGCACAAAATTTTTGTAATTTTATTGGTAAATCTCCATTAGCATGTTGGGTATGTTTTTTATATTTTAAAATTTTTTTAAAGTGTTAATATTAAAAAAAAATTAAAAATATATTATTTTAATATTTTTCTAAATAAATGAAGGAAATTACATGGGAAAGAAAGTAAACTGCTCGCATAACCTAAAGCAGAGCGCGGGTCACAAGGCAAGGAAAGGAAGGACAGCGAAGCATGGCGTCGAGCTTTAAGGAAAAAGGCATAGTGCACGAAGTCCTTAATGATATTCTCAGGGGTAAAATGGGAATGGAAAGAGCGATTCCGAGGATAAAAAGTCATGGAAACAAACGTTGCTGTGGTTATCGGATAGTTAAGTCAGCAGGGTGTGCGATGACTGGCCAGGTCTTTATTAAATTGATGGTTGCTTTTTGATATGTTCTTTGATCTTGACAGGGTAGGTAAGGAATTAAATAATTACAATTATAATTTATTATTATTATTATTATTATTATTAATATGAATATGTACATCTACTTACACACAACTCAATTACACCTATAAATTTTAAAATTAATAATTATATAAATTTTTAATAGCCATTATTCTTCTTGTACCAAATTTCTGTTGAAAATATATTTTATTTTCAAAAATATTAATTTTAATATTTTAAAAAAATTTAATATGCATAGGAATCTCAAATATATTTTAATGTGCTTTATTTAGGACCGGCCGAACCAAACCACCATTCAAGGCCGCTAAATCTTTGCAGATGGGCACTGTTTATTCCTTTTCTATTCTTTTAATGAATCAAAGCTGACACTCTTTGCTAGGCAATGGATGCTCAGCGTGTTTTAAATTTTTTTTTTAAAATTAAAAATTTTATATGTTTTTACACTTTTTTAATATACTGATATTAAAATTAATTATATATATATATATTATTTTAATATATTTTTAAATAAAAAATACTTTAAAAAATAATCACAACCACAATATTAAACACTTACTTAAAATAACCGGGTTTAATTTTGTATAGTGCCAAAAAGATATAAAAACAATTAAAATAAAAGATACCAGTTCTATTATTTTAAAATTATTATAAAAAAATATTTATATTTATAATTTTATGTATATTTTTATTTCTCTAATCATATAAGTGATATATATTTTTTGTATTTTTATTTATTTTATTACATTCCAAATGTAACTTAAAAAAAATAAGGCCCAAAATCAATAAATTATCAATAATTTAATATATATGAACTTAACATGCGTGTTTGTTTTACTATCAGTTTAGTAATGCGATTTCACCGTATTTTTAAAAAAATTTAAAATTATTTTTTAAGTTTAAATTACTCTTTAGATATTTTTATATGAACAAAAATGATTGTGTTAAAAATATTATTGAGACTGACTTCGTATAATTATTAAAACAATGCACCAAAATTGTACTCTACATGATAAAAATACTTAGTTTTTTTCATATAAATTTTTCATTTATTAATACTACATAAAATAATAAACAATACAAAACACACTAAAAAAGCTGAGAAGCTCCGAAACAGAGATCAACGAGGGCCCGCCACTAAAATTATCATTACCGAACATTCGGTGCGTTTCAGGGCCCAAGCACAGCCCTCCATCATGGCCCAAATCAGGTTTTTTGTTTTTTTTATTTGTTTTTAAAATATTTTTTATTTTAAAATGTATTAAAATAATTTATATTTTTTATTTTTTAAAATTTATTTTTAACATTAAAAAATTAAAAAAAAATCAAAAAATAAAAATTAATAATTAATAATTTAAAATAAAAAATATTTTTAAAATACAAAAATAAATAGCATCTCAGCACGCACTATAAGTTGATGTTATTTTTCAAGATTTCCCGCCATTAAGAATATTTATTTGAAGCATCAGCTTCCTTCCATTTTCAGTCACGCCCCTTGTTCAAGTTATTTTCATTTGTCAACGAAATTTCCCATGTCCATCAAAAAATCATTAGATAATTGTGGACATTTTACTTCGATAACAAAGAAGAAAAGGAAAAATAATTTTTAATTATTTAGTAGATTATTCAATAGTGAAAGTTTAGCATCAAGATATTTATTTTCTATATGGTTTCAAGTTTAAACTCTATAATTATTAATATGATGGTCACTGAAATTTATATAATATTTAATTTTAAAATTTATAAAATTAATTAAGATACTTGCAAACTAATCCAATCACAAAGAAACAAGCAGCAAAACATAAAATCAATTACCAGGAATTTCCATGTTGCTCCACAAGTTCCAAGTCTAATGACTACACAACAGGAGCAGACGAAAGAGCCGACAAGTTTCCTATAAATCAATTTCCAAATTAGAAAAGGGTTGATTTAGGAAATGCAAGGAATAATATAAAAATGGTCAAATAATAATAATAATAAAACTCAAATTAATCATAATCGTAACGCGCATCACCTCTTTAGAATATGATTTGAAATATTATTTCAAACTGGGTTTTTTATATTAAATAACGTTGTTTATTTTTTAAAACTCAAAATATTATTTTAATAAAAAATATTAAATTAATATAAAAGATGACCCAATCCAAGCCTTGGATTGGATCAAAACGTGTGGCGGGAGGCTTGTAACTATGTTTTCATCAAGGGAGATCCCTTTTGCTGTGGGTCTTTCCAATATAAAAAAGATTTGGAAATGTTGTAATTGATGTTTATTAAAAAAATATTAAAATAATATATTTTTTATTTTTTAAAAAAGTTATTTTTCACATTTAACATATCAAAATAATCTAAAAATCATAGTTTGAAGACCCGATCCAGTAACCAGCCCGGTCCAAGGCTTAGATTTCGGGTTTTAATTGGATCACCGGTTCAATTTTTTTAATCAAAACGACGTCATTTTAGTTAAAAAACAAAAAAAATAAAGTTAACGAGTTTGCGATCGAGTCTTATCGGGTCAACAGGGTCACCAGGTCACATCATATTTTTATTATTTTTTTTTTCAACCCGGTCCGGTTCCAACCTCGAATTGCCTGAGTCTTGAGTCGATATGTTAGGCAGAGCAGGTTTCAAAATTATGCTAAAAACTATATAAAAAAATAATTTTTAATAAAAAAAAACAGGTATAAAATCACTCCCAAACAACACCAAAGTTGGTAGCTTTAGCTTTCAGGATTTGTGATGCTTTGCAAAGAGGATGCTTTTGACAACTTAGCGGTGAAGGATTCCTTCGGTATCTTCCAGCTTTGGTAGATAAATATATAGTTTCTTGTAGCCATGGACGTCCGTGGTGATCTTGCCTGTGAATTTAATTTTCTTGAGCGTTCTATTAACTTCAAAGTTCAAATGGAGGGCAATATTGTTTTTCCATACTTAGCACAAATCAAGACAAAAAAAAAAGTTATTTTATATCTTTTATGCAAAATTTTCTAAATAAATATCCCTGTATATTTCTAAATAAATATTTTATTTATTTTTATATTTTTTGCAAATTTTTCTATGCATTGTATCTGCATGGATAAAAGTCAGCTGATGGAAGTTCGCCGCCACTTTCCTTCCGGATTCACCCTGCTCCGTCCCTCCCACCGTCCAAGCCTTAAAAGGTAAAACCTCCATTCGAATCAACATTTAAATCCTTTCCTCTTTCATTTAAAACCATCCAAGGGCTTAGATTAGTGAATATAGAGGTATATTCTGCTTTTAAAATTTGTAAATTTAAATTTTAAAATCAGAAAAAACAAATTATTTAAATATACCAAACCAATATAAAAAAGTACATAATTAAATGCATATAAAAAATACATAATAATATAAAAAATACCTAAAAATAAAGCTCATAAAGAAGGGGAAGAAATACAAACAAAAACACATGGGAAACCCTAAAAAATGTGTTCCATGCGTGTCAATTCCTGTTTCAAAAACGTTTTTAAAAAAATTAATTTTTTTTATTTTTTTATTAACTTCAAATTAATATATTTTTCGTGTTTTTAAATTATTTTGATGTGCTGATATAAAAATAATTTTTTAAAAAATAATAAAAAAATTATTGATATGCATTTTGACATGAAAAGGTTATTTAAAAAGTAACCGCAACCACACTGCCAAACAAACTCCTACAATCCACTATGATAGAAGAGGATTCAGGTTGAGTACTAAAATATGTTTAACATTGCGTTTTGAAAATGTTTGGAAAAAATTTAATTTTTATTTTATTTTTTTATTTTAAATTAATATTTTTTTGATATTTTTGTATTATTTTGATATGGTCATATCAAAAATAATTTTTTAAAAATTAAAAAAAATTATTTTAATATGTTTTGAAATGAAAAAGATTTTGAATGAAAAACAATCAAAGTAATTTTTATTTTTTTTTAAAAATAAGTTATAACAAGTTAATTCAATGACCATCAACTCAAACTTTCATCCAGATCCACTCTAAATTAAATCCAATGACTGTATCGAGCTATTAATGATAATTTTGAATACATCATTCACCATGTATACATTTTAATTGTAGAATAGAGGGATAAGATTTCCTTTTGGAATAACTTTTCCAAAAAAGATATGCAGAAATAAAAACCATTATATTATTATTTAGAGCTGTTGCAGGGATTGATTTTTAAAATATATTAAAATAATATTATTTTATTTTTTTAAAAATTAATTCTGATATTATCCCATCACAACAATTAAAAATATTTTTTACACACAAAAACAAATAAATTCTATATTTATCGCTCGAAACATTTGTCCGTCAATACAGCGAATTCTGTGAAGAAAAATTTATTATAAAATAAAAGCAGGAGAGCACCCTCTCCAGCCTCCACCTAAAATTCTTCTAATCCTATTATCACAAGAATCATACGAGAGCACCAACCACGCTGTGCCACCTGACAATGTGGGCCCATACAATCCATATTCTATCAGGTACGGATGACACACCCTCACCCATCTTAACCACTAGTCAAACCTAGAACCCATTCTCACCGTCCCCTCCAATCTGGATCCAACGGCCACAAAACCATGAAGTGCAATGCTAACAGATCACGGGTAAAATGGGATCATCAATCTTGATCACATCAAACCTTATGCTTTCAATTATTTGTTGAGCGCTACCCCTCCATCCACGCTAGTGATTTGAGAGACTGGCCAGCAGTATTAATTTTTATAAGATTGAGTATTTTGAAAAAAAAATTTAAAATTCAAAATTCAAAATTCAAAATTAATTGTTTTTCTAGAAAATAAAAACAATGAAGAGATCAAAATTAAAAAAATACAGTGTTTGAGAGAGATGAAACCATTTTCTTTGTAGGTCTGTTTTTTAAGCATTTTTGTGTTTTTTTTAAATTATTTATTTCAATTAAATTTTATTCTTGGATTTTATTAGTGTAGCAACAGTTCTTTTCTTTTAACCTTGCTTTAATGACATGAAAAAGAAAGAAAAATCACTGCTCTTTCATAGTAAAAATATCTTTTATCTATCATTATTCACTAGCCTGCCATCTATTTTTACCAGCCTATGCTAAAATGACAGTTTAAATTGAGAGTGAAAGTATTATATAATTGAATTATTGAGTTAATTTGTAATATGTGAGTCAACTTAAATTAATTTTTTTAATAAAAAATTAGTGTTTCATTTTTTTATTTATATTAACCTATTTAGATGGGTGGTAAATTCAGATCGAATTTGATAATTTTAATTAAATTTTATATAATTAATGTGTTGTCTAGTTTAATTAAAAATCTAATATAAATTTTTTCATTACAGATCTAAAAGTTATATTCTTTTTCATCCAATAAATGATTTTAAAAAAATAAACTATATATTTTAAATTATTTTAATGTATTGATTAAAAAAAATATTATTTTAATGCATTTCAATACGAAAAACATTTAAAAAAAAAATTACAACTATACTCCCAAACATGTAATATTATAGAAGTGTGTTTGCTTTTGCTTTTAAGTATTTTTAAAATATTTTTTATTTAAAATAATATTAAATTAATTTTTTTAAAATATTTTTAATAATTTTAGTAAACTGACGTTAAAAAATTATATTAATAAATTTCAAATAAAAAAACTATTAAAAAAAAAAACTCTGGACTAATTTCAAAAACCCTTTGAAAACAAGGTAAAATTAGCACGAGGGAAGACGCGTGGAACAAGTGCATAACTGCATATCCCGCCACGAACACTGCGTGCGAAGAAAGAGTAAACAAATTAATTTACCGTCGCCAATAAAAATCACCACGTACACACGTGTCAAGTTCACCAATCTATCTCTCTCTTTCTCCCCTAAAACGTGGACACTTTCACCGTTACCTTTCACTCCCTCGATTTTTATATTTTTCCCCTTCTGTTCCTTGTAAAAATTCTCTCCCCTCTCCTCTCTCCTGAGTGGCTCCGTCGACAGGCTCCCCCCCCTTTCTCCTCCGCTCTGGATCGAATTCTCCACCAGAAAAATAAAAAAAAACAAAAACCCTTCAAAAGCACAAAAATATTAGTCTACTTTTCAGTTTTTAATTTCTCATAAAAAAGAAAATAAAAGAAAAGTCCCGTCTTTCTGTCTTCAATCGAGGATTCGATACCAAGAGACTGTCGATTGCGTTCTCGGAGAAACCAATCAGGGTTTTGCTTTTTTAATTTCCTCTCGATTATCGCTCTTGTTCAGGTTATTTTCTCTTTAATTGCGTTTCCTGATTGATCTGTCATTTTGTTTTAAATTCTATTTATTGTAAACCCTAAGTGATAACAAAAAAAATTGATTGGTTGATTCTTTGTTCTGTATAGATAAAACAGCGTCGTTTCGCTGGTAGAAGATTTTCATTATAGGTTTTGTACGTGTAGCAAGAAACTCTGTGAAATTTTTGGTTGCGTCGTTTTAGTTTGCTATCCGGAATCGAGGGTTTTCTTGCTAGATCTCTTTTCTCAATCTTCTCCTTTCTAGCTTTGATTTTTTCTTTGGTCATTTTTTTAAAAATTTTTTTTGCCTTTTGGGTTTCCTAAATATATCTTGTAAAAATACACAGAAAAGAAGTGGAAAAAAATTGGGATTAGGTTAGCGTAGAATGGCGTTGAATTTTTCGCATCGACCTCTCTTTCCTCGTATTTCCGAGGATAATGTGGTTTCGCCGATGAGGATTTCTATACAGGAGAGAGTTGAGGATCGTTTTGATTATGGAAGGGATAGGAGTGGCTCACAGGAATTGGTGCATAAGGATATTATTGATCTTTTGCCATCGGATCCTTTTGACATGGATATAAGTACCACTTTTACTGCTATCACGGGGTGGCTTGAGGATTTGGAGGTGGATTATGGTGCTTGTGGTAGTGATCAGGTTTCCACGAGTGATGGGAATTATCAGTTGTTTGCTGGCTTGAATTATATTTGGAATAATGCTATGAGGTTTCAAGCATTTCCAGGGAATGTGGGGTTTAGTTGTAAATCTAATTTAGTGGGTGGGTTTGGTGATGAGTGTCTAGAGGGGATAGAAGTGGGGAATGCATCTGTTCACGAGGCTCCCGACTCAGATTGTGACATGAAGGATGTTTTGAGTCTGGAGAATGAAATGGATAAGAATGCTGGGGTCGTGGATGAGAGAAGTGGAGAATTCCAAAAGGGTCATGTGGTTTTTTCTGACGGAGCTCCTCATCCAGCATTTGCTTTTGCTCTTGGTTATCTGGGAGTGCGGGATCTTCTTCTTGTTGAAACTGTTTGCAGATCCCTTCGTAATACTGTTCGAAGTGACCCACTTTTATGGAGGAGCATCCACATAGATCAACCATTGAATGAGAAGATCACTGAAGATGTTCTTTTGCAGTTAACTGATAGGGCTCAAGGTAACTTGCAATGTCTGAGCCTAGTGAAGTGTCCTAGGATTACTGATGATGGGTTGAAGCAGGTGCTCAAAAGTAATCCAAGGCTGACCAAGGTGAGTTCATGTTCATCTAACACTGTTCTTGCATTGATTCCTCAATCTTTATCATTGTTTGTTGGGACTTTGGAAAATGTGCTCGTTTTCCCATTGTAATTCAATTAATTGCCTTATATTTATTTTCATTGTTTGACCCAAATAAGATCACGCTTTGCTCTGCTTTCTTTGTTTTAAAATTTCTTTTTGCATGGCTGAACACTTTTGGTTGGTGTACTACCTTTGATTATTTGTTATTTACTGCTTGTGCTAATTATTCTCTCGACCTTGTTTTAAGAGAGTTCTGCGCTTGAATATAGACATGGAAGAAAATTTTTCATAGTGAATTCAGAAGCACAATCACAGCTAAAGGAAGAAAAGTTTTGGGCAATTTTTCTTATGAGCTCTTGATATTTCTGTGCCAGTTTTCCCTGTTTTGTCTATTGCCTTTTTGATTGATAAGATGCTAATATTTCTTTCCATCTCTTTTTTATCCGCAGTTGAGTGTGCCTGGATGTACAAGACTCAGCATTGAGGGCATTGTGACCAGCTTAAAGGCATTCAAGACTACAGGAGCTCAGGGAGTGAAGCATTTACGCATTGGCGGGGTCTATGGTGTGACACAGAAGCATTTTGAAGAGTTGACGCTCTTGTTGGGCCAAGATAGCCACACCCAGCAGAATGCTCGCAAGCCACATTTTTATCACAGGGCAGATTTTTATCTGTCATGTGAGGATGATCGTGCAATTGATATTGAAATGTGCCCAAGATGCCAGAACCTGAGACTAGTTTATGATTGCCCTGCAGAGGGTTGCCGGGGAAACGAGCATCCCTCTCGGGCTTGCAGGGCTTGCACCCTTTGCATTGCACGGTGTGCCCATTGTGGCCGTTGTATTAATGACAGTGAATACGAGGAAACTTTTTGTCTTGAGTTGCTTTGTTCAGATTGTTGGAAGCAGCCTCTGAAATGTCAAGAGAAGCAAGATAGGAAGATTGGTCCGCTCAGGTTTCCTGAGCTCCAAGAATCTTCCTGCAGCCTTCGTCTTCATGGCTAGAGACAGATATGCCTGCTCTTGTGTTCTGTTGACTATTCCAGAATTGATGATTGAGAATCTAAGAAGAAAAATTGATGCAGCCTTTTAGGATAAAGGTTCCTTTCTATTTTGTTTTTCCCTCCAAGTCCGGTGAGCCTCTATGGTGCAGCTGTTAGACTTCAAGTTGGGATAGGGGCATTTTCAATAGTATACCTGATTTTTTTTTCTGTTGAAAGGAGAAGCAGCAACAACAAAAAAACAGTCACTGCAGAAACATAAAAGAGAACAGATAGCAATGGATTTTGAGTGGTTGATTAGTACTCCGTGCACTGTTGGCAGCTAAGCATAACTCTCTTGTCTCCAGTTTTTCTTTTATTATCACACGTAATCAATTCCAGGGAAGAGAGGATCGGTTTCACCTGTGTGTGACGTACAGAGCTGGCATGTGTACCTGCATGGAAGTGGGGTGTGGTGCATTGAGTACTGTCAGTGTCATATGTATTTGTTGACGATGATTGGAAATGGCATATTGTACTGTGAGATTGGCCATTGTTCGGAATAAACTTGCATGATCTCTCTGTCGCCTGAATAGAGTGGTTTGTTGTCCTGCCGTGTAGGATTTCATATGATGCTGACCTCTGTCTAACCGTTACTGGTATATGCTGTGTGCAGTATCAATCCAATCCTTATTTTGCAGGCGTTTTCCGCTTGGACTGTGGGAGTATGAGATCTACTACTTTTAGTACTGATAGATTACTAGTTTCTGTTGTGATCTGATTCTTGGCTCCTAGCCTGCTTCCTTGTCTGTAGAATAAACGAACAAAATCTGTTTTCCCCTACCATGGTGGTCATGTATTAACATTGATACTAGGGGGATTGTAAGATTTTATGTGACCAACTATGGGTGTCAAACTGTTGCCTCGCCTTTTCAATTAAAAATAAAGGAGTCTGCGTTGAATATATGCTTCTAGTGGTGCTTTTTAAATCATATGTTGAAAGTTGCAAGATATTCTTTTTGGGCATCCCTCAACAAAGTCCAAGATTGCAGCAGCAGCAATATTCATCTGTTGTCTGGCCTGCTCTTGTTCTCTTTTATGCGATTTCTTCTTTCTTTGTTGGTTGCCTGCGATTAACTATGATTGATAGTATAGAATTTGAACTTGAAGCCTCATCCCTCTCAGCAAGGTTGCTATCGGGATACAAGTCCAAGATTGCAGCACGCAGCTAGCTTTTGGTGCTTGTAGTTGAATATTAGAATCAAAGTTCTTGTAATTATAACTAATTAACTAGTGAATGTGATAATCTCAAGGTGATGTGATAGTTGAGCTTAATTTTCTGACAGAAACTATGAACAGATGAAAAGCCAGAGGTAAGAGTTTCTTAAAGGAAGTACCACATCACCTGATCACATGGCAGGGTTTGGACATCAATTTACTGCCAAAGAGTATTAACACAGCAATACTGCATGTTTTCGTTTGGCATTCAATCCATTAATGCAGTGTATTTTTGTGGTTGCTGCACTGCTAGCGGATTGTTCAAATGAATTTCTTTTTTTAAAAAATCATTATAATAACTGGATAGTAGAAATAACGCCCACCTATAATGGATAAGGGTAGATTCAGCTGTGCACTTTCCTATGTTAATTTTTTACATAAACAACTCACGGGTGGGTAGCCATTTTCAAGAGCCAAATTACAAAATGGAATCTGTTTACTCATGATCTATAGTCAATTACACACTTACGCGTCTTGAGAAATGCAAATAATAGAATTCAAATAAAGATAATTTTTTATATATATATATCATGGACATACTCGGGATATAACTCACGAGTGGGTAGTCATTTTTAAGAATCAAATCAATAAAAAGAGTCCGACAACTCAAGATCTCTAGTCAATCGTACATACCTTGAGAAATACAAATGGAAAGATTCAAATAAGGAATGTCTTCTTCTTCTAATTAATTTCTTACCACTTGACTATTATCGGTTGAGTTTACTTGCACTTCCCCATGTCACTATAATCCTTACAACTGGAAATTAAACCATGGATGAGAAGAAGGAAGTTGAATGTCATTTGAAACATATAGTTCAGCAGTCAGTGCTTCTCACTAAACATTGAGGGTGTCACAGATAGAAGTTGGCAGCATACAGTACACACTTGCAATCAGACTGGAGCAAGCATTCCACACATTATGTCCGAAGACGAACCAAAGATATCTTCTAACATAAAGCTATACTGAATTAGGAGATGAGACAACATATTGCAAACACTTGCAATCGAACCTGGAGCCAGCATTCCTGGCAATTTATCAGAAGACGAACAAAAGAAATTGCCTAACATCAAGTGTTATTGGAGATATCCTACCATAAATTAATGAAGGTGTAGCAGTCTGATTGAATGACAGCAAAAAGGTTTAAAAGTTAAGAGACTCAACTGCGTCTCATTTGAGTGGAGGAGTTAGTGGGGTGCATGTTCCTTATCTTGGCTCAAACAGTTTTTGAAAGCTCTCTCAACCGCCATTTGCTTTTTTGAGCTCAATATTGCTGTTTAAATTTTGCCCACATCCATTATGGTGGCCACCTTCTTGCACTTGACAAGGGTATCATGCTCAAAAAGCTGTCATTCAGGGGACAAGCTGCCCATGAATCTGACTGTCCTTCTCTAGAGTAGAGATGAAGGCTATCTCACACTCACACCTGTATAGGACAACGAATATCCACGCCAAACCTAGCAAATTGCTGCACGTCTGTGCCATCAAATCAAGGACTGCCCAACTTAATTATAAAATATATGGAATGATGTTGTTTATATCTTAAGAATAGATTCTTATTCAGTACTAACAGTGGCAACTGGCATGGGTGTTAGATATTTCATAGCCAATTCACAACCTTCTCTCTTACCTATTTCATCCTGCTGCTCTGCTCTCTTCCAGTTGTTCATCCTCGTTTCTCTCGTTCATGGACTCCAAGTGCCGCAAATCCTTTGAACATCATGCATTGTCCATCTTATAAAAGGAGTTTGTTCCACTTGTGCAAAGCAAAGTTGGGAATGGTGATGAAACTCTTGCCAACAGTAGCTGAAGAGTAGAAGAAGAAAGGGGCAGAAGGAAACTGTCATGTATCGAGAATCGAGGGAAGGAGAGGAGAAGAGTTATAGAAGAAAATAGCAACAAGGGCGGTCTCTCAGCATGGTCAAGCAGCTTATATATGTAGGAGTGATAAATTGCAGTATATAATTTAGGACTCCATCACCTAAAAAACTCAACAGGACCTGCAATGTCCCTGCACAGGAATTTGGACTCCGTAGCTAACTTCAAGCTCTTAACGATGACAAGTCCTGTCTGTTACTGGCTGGCATATATGACTCGACCTCCTCCTCTTCACTCCCATGCAACATAGCTTTCCAAGCAGGAATCGCATTTTGGACCAAAATTCCTGTAAAATCTCATGTATTATCGCCCATTAACTTTTCCTGGGTATAATAAAACCACTATAGAAGTGGCAACAGTATAAATGAGTTTGGGCGTGACAGCCGGAAATGCTAGAAAAACCAGCTCCGGGGTAAACTTGTTTTTATTTTTTAAAATATATTTTGTTTAAAAATATATTAAATTAAAATATTTTTATTTTTTAAAATTTTATTTTTGATATTAACACATAAAAAATATCTAGAAATACAAAACAATAATAATTTAAAACAAAAACAAATCTAATTTTTTTAAAAACTCCAGTACAAACACAACCCCAAACAATAAAAAAAGAGTTAGATCTAAACAATTAATTGAGTGGGTTACTCGTTGTTAAATGGCTTTCTAAGATATGGATGATTTATCTCATTAAAATTTTTCAATAATACTAGTGTTTTCATCCAAATAAGAATGTTGTTAATTTTAGACTGCATGTGTGATTTATTGATGATTTTAAAATTAGATTTTATAGTTTATATGAATTTATTTTATTGATATTTTTTTAATAATATTATATGATGTAATTTTTGACTTTTTTTTTTCATATCTAATCTCTTGTTTTTATTTTAGTCCTGTTATCTTTTTTTTTTCTGGCCATTAAATTATTTTGATTTTCATGCCATTGAATTTATAAAAAAAAAACATATTGACTCTTGCATGAGTGAATTATTTAAGAGAGCAAAAACTTAGATTGAAATTTGCTGGTTTTACACGTGTGCAACACTCCTCATTGTCTATATACTTTCCCGTATCGATTACTATATTAATTTAGAAATTATTTATTCAGCTTTAAAAAATATTAAAACTCGCTTTTACGTCACGCACGCTCTCAATCTCTTCTACCTTAAAACCTTTCGTTAAAATAAAATAAAATAAAAATTCCTTGCTTAAACATCTTTTCTTACAGTCTTCCAAAAAGTGTGAAAATAAAATAAAATTCCATTATTAAATCCAAACCTCCTCCGAGACAGACAGACAGAATGCCCTGTTCGTCTTCTTCTCTCCTTGCCACTCTCTTCCAATCCCCATTTCTCTCCTCTTACTATAAACAAAACCCTCCCTTTCCTTCCTAAACCTTTTGAAAAAAAAATAAAGAGACCGAACATGTACTTGTCAGAGAAGCCTCGCCCTCTCGATTTCTACAAAGAAGAAGTAGGACCATCGTCTTCTAGAGACAACATGATTATCGAAGTTGTCTCTTCCAACGGCGATTTGCCACCTCTTCATCTTCACCCCATCACCGCTGCTACCAACCCACACCAGATGATTCTCGGCGAAAGCAGCGGCGATGACAACCACGAAGTCAAAGCACCCAAGAAGCGAGCTGAGACATGGGTTCAAGACGAAACTCGAAGTCTGATCGGGTTTCGCAGAGAAATGGATGGTCTCTTCAATACTTCCAAGTCAAATAAGCACCTGTGGGAGCAAATTTCTACTAAAATGAGGGAGAAAGGCTTCGATCGATCGCCGACTATGTGCACCGACAAGTGGAGGAACTTGTTGAAAGAGTTCAAGAAGGCGAGGCATCAAGATAGGGGAAGTGGGTCTGCTAAAATGTCGTATTACAAGGAGATTGATGAGATTTTGAGGGGAAGGAATAAGAATTCTCAGTATAAGTGCCCTACTCCTAAAGTTGATTCTTACATGCAATTTTCTGACAAAGGTAATTTTTGGCTTTGAGTTTCCAATTTTTCCTAATTTTGGTTCCAATTGGAATTGGGCTGTTTAGTTTGGTGTTGGAGATCTTTTTCTATGCTGCAAACTGAGACAACAACTACTGGATAGTTTTGATTGTGTGGATTTCTATTTTTGGGTGTTTGGTAATGAATTTCTTAAAATAGAGTGTTATCTAGTGTTGCTTTGAAATTTTGTTCTGGGAATTGATATTTTTGGTTGGTTTCTGCTTTCTGGAAACTAGATTACCGTGTGATATGTTTGATGTGATATAGGACATAACTAGCGAAAATAGAGCAAAACGTTATCTAGAATTAGCCCATGTCTTGGGGGCATGTTAAAATATTTTGTTTCATAGTTTTGAATTTCTAGACGGTGGAATGTATTTAGGGTGTATGATTTGAGGAGAGCTAGGGTAGGTGGCATTTGTTATGGCAGCTAGGTTGCTGGATACTGGCCAAAGGGTTATCAAAACATAGTCATGGGTTTATGATTGGCACGAGGAGAGACCAAGGTTTGGCTTTTAATGTGAGGAACTGGAAAAGTCAAGTTTTCATGAGTGAGATCAGTACTTAATGTAGGTGTTCTAGTGATTCCATGTTTGACTTGAAACTGAGGGTTGTGGAATCAGCATACACCATGTGAACCAACTTTCTGTGACAATTATAGAAGTCGTGTGGCTCTTGGGGTCCTGATAGAAAGTATAGCGCTGTGTCCTTCTGCAAGCTGCCCAAATTTGGTTTATTGTGTTACTGACACTCTGAGACAGGTGATGTAATGACTGGGGCTTGTGGGCCTGTGAGTAATATGAACATGTTGATTTTCATGGTTATGTGATTCTTTATTAGGTGTTTCTGACTCCCGTGCCACGTGCATGATTTCTCCCCATTGCAAACCAGATGGTGGATACTGATCTAAGAAGTTAAGCAAATGATTGAAGAACATGCTTGTGTGTTTTTGTCATGCTTTCTAACTTTTGTATGCATATATCTGCGTGAGAGTTCATTTTCCAGAATGCTTGTTTTGATAATCAGTAGATTTTGACTGAAAACCTGTTATCTGATAACCTTTTATGCTTTTATTTTGGATGACATCTGAACTACATAACTTCACGCCAAAAATAGATTTCTGAGGATTCATATGCAGATGTTAGGAAGTCATGGTTGTCATGCTCGATAAATTTATTGATTTTATTTTTTTGTTTGTTTGTTTCGAGGGGCAATGATGTGGGTGTTTAACTATTAGATTTTCTTCCTTTTTCCTATTTATTTATCTTAGGTGGGACCTGTGAGCAAAACTGTACAGTTTATCTTTTCGTAACTGCACACTTACCTTTCTAACCACTAATTGTTGCCAGAGGCGCCACTTTTAGTGATGGGAAATTGGGCAAAAATATTCCAGCATCTCTGTCCACTATCTTTGCTAGTGTACTTTTATCTTTTCTAGCCTCCCTTGCTTCTGATAAATTTATTGCCATATGACATTTCTTGTTCCAATGACCGTCAAGATGCTTAATTTATAATTCACAACTTATACAGAACTTTTGGTTCTGTCATTATGATTGGGTATTCATCATACCATCCGTTTGGCTTACGCAGGCTTTGAAGATACAAGTATATCATTTGGACCAGTGGAAGGTAAATCACCGTTACTGATTTCTAATCACTGTAGTTAGTTCTGTGTTTGTTGAAGACATGGATTCACCGTTACTGATTTCTAATCATTGTAGTTAGTTCTGTGTGTGTTTGTTTGTTTGCTGCCTATTTATGTTTTTGTTGAAGACATGGATCTTTTTCAGTTACTGCTGTGTGTTCATGTGTGGGTGGGGTTAGTGAATGCATATCAAGTAGCTCTCATCTGAATCAACCTCAAGCAAATATGGAAGTGGTCTAGAAGGTCAACAAGTCAAGATGCTACCCTTTTGATCATGAAATTAATTTAGCATAGCTTCAAAGGTCAAATCTGTTCTTGCATAGAAAACTTCAAAGATCAAACCTGTTCTTGCATAGAAAGCCAATTGTCAAAACTATCCTTTGCAATGTGCGTGGCCATCCCAGAAGCAGCAAACTTGATCCTGGCTGTAACTTGGCCAGGGAGATACAACCTCTTTCTTTATGCCCCAATTTTAAATGATGAAAAAAAATATTTTTAGCTGTATACAGCTTTCAGCTTATTGGAAAGCCTTGACTGAACAGTGCAATTGTTTCCCAAAAAGGCTTTTCAAAGAAGCTGAAATGTAATTGTCTATCCTATTCTCTTATACAGCAATGAAGGTGATTGTCATCCTCTTGGTAGTAAAACAAATCATTGTTCTGCTTGTTCTGAATCAAAGCTTTGAGAAATGTATCCTGCATGGATTAGATATACTTTTGATATTCTGCAGTAACCAACTACTGGATCTCAAATCTCAATATTCTCTTTCTATTAGGAATCAAAGTCATTTTATATGTGATCCTGCTTTGTATCAACACAACACCACAAGAGCTTCTCAGAATTGGCATCAGGAAGGTGCCTTATTATAGTAGTATATGCCACTAGAGTGTCACAAGGTTTCTTCAGATCCCTCCTGAATCACTTACCTCAAATATCAACATAGAACTGGGAACCTGCAATACCAGAAATAAGTTCTTCCCCGCTCTGTACCTCATAATTTTAGCCTTGAAGTTTTCACCTATCCTGACAACAATATTCAAGGGCTTTTATCCTCCAGAGACTTGCAGCTACAATCACTATTTTACTCACCCACACACCTATATGTACCACTCATAAGTTTATCAATGGTAGTTCATTTCAAGAAAATTCTGTCAAAGATATTGTAGTGATGTGTTACTTTGATTATGCATTTTGAAGGATATGGTAGAAGATAAAAAAAATTACAGTTTGCTAATATTATCATGACAAAATTGTAAGTGCAACATTGTTCTCATTTTGAAGAAGAAAGATAGGAAGCATAGTGATGATCAAAGTTCAAACATGAAAAATGGTGAATAAAGAGATCTTTTGAATAGTTCCTTAAAAGGATAAATTAAAAAAATTTGTCCCACAGCATTCTCAAACAAGTTACCGATTTTTATCACAAAATAAGTTCAGATGTTTTCTTATGCGCTGTTTCAAGTTCAGTTGGCCACTTTACCATTCTACTTGTTATTGTTATCATTTTACTTTCCTTTTCGTATTGATTTTCTCTCAAAATAGATATTCATTTTCCTCATTTAAGTTCTTTGCTACGCAGCCAGTGCCAGGCCAACACTCAATTTGGAAAGACGTCTGGATCACGATGGACATCCCCTTGCCATCACCGCGGCTGATGCAGTTGCAGCAAGTGGAGTTCCTCCTTGGAATTGGAGGGAGACCCCTGGGAATGGTAAAGTTTACTAAGATCAGAACCTATAAAACTTATTTCTGCTCAAAATGTAAAATTTCCTTAATGACTTGGCCGGATGAATTTTTTCTAAGCTCCTTGTGATCCTGAGCCACTTGCTCTCAATCGTTTTGATTGAGATGATGGAGATCTTATGTCAATTTGATATTACCTCTCTAATATCAGGTGCTGAGAGTCAATCATATGGTGGGAGGGTGATATCAGTCAAATCTGGGGACTACACAAGAAGGATTGGCATTGATGGCACCACAGATGCCATTAGGGAGGCAATCAAGTCTGCTTTCAGATTGAGAACTAAGCGAGCATTCTGGTTGGAGGATGAAGACCAGATAATTCGTGCTCTTGACAGGGACATGCCTTTAGGGAATTACACTCTTCACCTTGATGAAGGTAATTTATGAATCTACTGTCATGTTCTTATAAAATCTTTCCTCAATGTTTTTAACTGCCTGACTAAGGATTGTTAAACCTGTATGATACCCTTAATAGTTTTCTAGATTGTGAAATTCTGCACCTACTTAGTTTAGTAGTTACCTTGAATAATCTTGTTTTTTGAAGACTTTTGTTAATTGTGCAGGGTGTGTAGAGCAAAAAATGACCCATATCAGTCCAATTATTGTTTCTTTACTAGGACAGTAATTGTTTGCTTTCACATTGCGAAGGTTATTTAGAGCATTTATATTACAGGCTTAGCAGCGATCAAAAGGAAAAAGCAATTGTAGCATTATTAGGCCAAGTCCCTTCACCGTTTCGACCCAATTCTTGGACATTCAGAATAAAAATTGCAGAATTATTGTTAAACACTAATGTATATCATCTATTCAGGGCTAGCTATCAAAGTTTGTCTGTATGATCAGTCAGACCACATGCCAGTGCACACTGAAGAGAAAATCTTCTATACTGAAGATGACTACCGTGATTTTCTTTCTCACCGGGGCTGGACTTGTCTAAGGGAGTTTGATGGCTATAGAAACATTGATAGTATGGATGATCTTCGGCATGATGCAATATACCGGGGCGTGAGTTGAAGCATCTCACACCTGCTACTTCTCCTCTTTAATTGCTCACATTGCCACCATAAAGTTGCCGTTATGCCATAGCCGGGGAACTGTATTACACAATTGTACAGCATGCTGTAATTTTGTTGAATGGTAGGAGACTAGATCAAGTTTCTCTTAATCCATGGACATCCAGTGTTTGTAAATATGTATTTTCATTGACAAAAAAGTATCATTTATTTCACTGACATCAGATTTTACCACCTTTTTTAATCGTCGCCCTCTACTTTATATAAGCGCACCCTTTTCCAGGTGGGATGATTTTTGTTTCTGTTCTTCTCCCTCCAGGTGGGATGATTTTTGTTTCTGTTCTCCCAGGTGGGAACTTACCTGAATTCAACCTTTTGACTGTTGAAAAATGTGAGTGTTCAGAATTCAAAATGATCGACGAACCAGGTGAGTAGGGTAGAATTAGTTCCCGGCTCGATTGCTGTTGATATTGTTCTTTTCAGTGAATTCCCGTTTCCCTGGAAAATCAAAGGATTACAAGATCCTGTTTCTGGGGTGCATTATCTGCCACCCCTGGCGATAAGAAGAATAGAAAATGCGGGAAAGGAAAAGGAAACTAAAGTTCCTTCATTGTGATTTCAGATTCGAAAAATAGATAATGCGAGAAAGGAAAGGAAATGTACAAAAGATAGTTGCAATGCCAAGCAAATCAATTCCCAGCCCGATCGGCTGTTGATACAGTCCTTTTCAGTAAATTCCAGTTTCCCTGGAAAAAATCAGAGGATTCCAAGATCCTGTTTCTGGGGTGCATTTTCTGCCACCCCTGGCGATAAGAAGAATAGATCTTGCTTGAAAGGAAAAGGCAATCAAAAGATCACAGACAAAGTTCGTTCATTGTGAATTCAGATTTGAAAAATAGATAATGCGATAAAGGAAATGTACAAAAGATCATAGCTAAAGTTTCTTCATTGTGGATTCAGAGGATTCCAAGATCCTGTTTCTGGGGTGCATTTTCTGCCACCCCTGGCGATAAGAAGAATAGATCTTGCTTGGAAAGAAAAGGCAATCAAAAGATCACAGATAAAGTTCGTTCATTGTGGATTCAGATTCGAAAAATAAATAATGCGATAAAGGAAATGTACAAAAAATCATAGCTAAAGTTCCTTCATTGTGGATTCAGATTCGATGTACTTGCATTCATTACAAGTAAAACAGGGAAGCAAGGCCTAGATTTGCTCCTTCATTTCAACTTCGACAAAAACAGACATGAACGATTGCAATCGGTACATGCTTTTCTAGCAATGTTTTTGTGCCGATCTTAGAACAAGTGAATAAAAGATTCACAGTGACAGACACCGGAGCAGAAATCCACAAACAGTTCACAAAAGATGAGCCACCTCTACTGTTCATCCCATTCATCATTCTTGTACGAAACCAGAGTGTCAACCTTGTGTATCTGCATAATCCAACAACCAAGTCAGCTTGTAGTTCACCATATATTCTGTCATTATCCATCAAAAAGAAAATCATAATAAGGAATAACTTGATTTCCAAACTCACCTTGGTGTCAAATGAATGCAATTTCACCATTTGTGGATTGGCAATAAGTTTGGGGTCACTCTCAATCCAGGTGAATGGGACTGCAACATCTTTATCAGTGTATGCTAACACATCAAAAACACCTAAAGCAAGAAAGAGACAAATTTCGATAATTGTAACCGAGAAATCATCAAATCATAACTCAATTCATTGATCAGGAATCAGCAAATGATTCTTACAAGATTCATCAAGGCATGGCAAGTAAGTAATGCTTGATGCAATCTGACGCATGATTGCCTGGATCTCTCTCATAATTTCTTTGTCACTCTTTTCCCTTGACACTCTGAAATCATAATCATGCAACAAATCAACCCAAGACTTCAGAAGATATTATTTTATATCACATGGAAAAAGGAGTTTGGAGTCTAGACAAAGTTATTACCCTTTCTCAACAACCTCACTATCAGTCTCGATACTGAAATTCCACCTCTCCAGGACCTCATTGGTGGCCTTACTCATGATCACCAGAACAACCCTCTGTAATTTTCCAGCTTCCAGCCATTCTTTACAGAATTCAAAATCAACCATTTCAGTGATCAACAACAACACATAAAAAGGCATCAATTTTGGGAAAAGAGCACAGAACTTGTACACGAAATTCATTTAGAATCAAACCATCAATTACCTGATAACTGAGCATTCAAGTTAGAAATAAAGGATCTAACACCTTCATCTTGAGTAAGCAGCATTGGGAGCCCATATTTCTTCACTTTCACAAAACTTTCTTCTGGGTAAACCGCTCGATTGTAAAGTATACTAATCAACAATCAGCCAACCAATATTAATTGCAAAACAAATAACAAAAACAAGCAAGAAAACAGAAATTAAATTCTATAAAATTTACCTGTTTGCTGCATAACCTGAAAAGGGGATCAAGGATTAAAAACAAAATATCAGCCAAAGTTCTTGATAAAGATTCAACGAATAAATTAACAAATTGAATTCAAGAAAGGAATCAAAACGGGAGATTGAGACTATCACATACCAAAGAACTCACTAACAATCGCTGCAGAGCCACGGAGAGTGATTATGTCTTTTGCAACCGTTCTTGATGCCATGATTCTCTTTCTCTTGAACTTTGCTTTTACTGTAAAAAAAAATAATCTGGCGGGCTTTTGATTTTCTGAAAACAAGAAATGAAAGACAAATGGGTGATTTTGGGGGGATCAAAGTACAAAGAAAGATGGGTTTTTGTTTATTTGAGAATTGATTGCAAGAAATCAGGGTTGGGTGAGCGAGTAATAGATTAGTGATGAAATGTAATGTAAAGACGTTAGGGCAAGTAACGGCTAGTTTTCCTCTGAGTCTCGAGGCTGACAACAACGGCACCATTTTAATTTTTAAGGTGCGCCTTTAACGGTAGCAAAATGGGATTGGCTTTTTGTTGATATTCTTTTTCTTTCAAATGTTGCGACAGTGCGCTCGTAGGGATTGTCTCGGACGCCATGTCGCTTGGTGAAGCGGCTACATTGTACAAAGACTGTATTTTTAAAAAAATAATTTTTTTTATTTAGAGTTAATTTTTTTTGAATTTTATGATATACTGCTATTAAAAATTATTTATAAAAAATAATAATAAAAATATTATTTTAATATATTTCCGAGTGAAAAGCATTTTGAAAAATAACCGCTACCACACTCTCAAATATCTTCTAAAATTATTTGAAATTATGGTACATGATATTTTTTAAAATAAATTTTTATTTAAAAAAGTATATTAAATAATTTTACTTTTTAGAGTTTTTTTATTTTTGATATTAACACATCAAAATTATTAAAAAATAATAATAAAATATTAATTTAATATTTTTTTATGATAAAATTACTTTTAAAAGAACATCTAAAAATAAAAACAAAACTTATATTGAACAACCTAAAAGGTGGAGGCTGCAGGGTTGGGCAAGAATTAATAAATGTTTGTTTTTGAATTACAAACTTTTTATAAATTACTTTTTATTTTAAAATTTTAGGTATTTTTGGAGGATTTTGATATAATAATATTAAAAAATATATATCTTTGTGTTGCATTTTAATTATTATTTTTTAAAATTGTATCAAATAGCAATTAGCCATAGCTCTGTCTAAAGATGTAGGCTAGAATATGTGTTTATATATTACGGGTTTATATGAAAATGAAACTCAAGGTTCTATTTCACTCTCGAGCCTTATTAGTTAATTATATTAATTTTTTTATATAAAACTATAATTTATAAAATATAATTAATTATAGTTAATTTTTTTTTTATTAATATGAATATCTAAACCTGTTTGTATTTATTTCAACTAATTTTTTAAATCTAAAAATTAACGAGTATGTAAACCTTCAATGATGATAATTAAAAATTTTGATAGTACATATTAAATATAACATATTAGTTAATTATATTATATTAAACTGTAACTTATAAAATGTTATTAATTATAGCTTAAACACCATAAAGATTCTTGAATATAATTATATAAATTGGTTATTTATTGACTTTTAAAATTGGAAACACCCCATTAATATGTTTTTAAAATAAGAAACTCAGATAACAAAAACATTAAAAAATATATTCAAATCAAAATAAAAAAAATACATAAACTCGATTAGAAATAAAATGAATTGTTTTTATACACTTGAAATACATGTAAGCCTGCCACGTGTTAATTTAACAACAACATTAGCATATACTTAGTGCAACTTTTGTTTTTTATTCAATGATAGAGAAAAGATTATTTAGTTAATTAAATAATTTTTGTTTTTTACACGTGGTCCTTCATATAATTGTATTTTAAATATTGATTTTATAAAAACAAAAAAAATATTTTTTTATTTATGAAGACATGTTTTTCATTTATTTTACATGTAAAAATTCATATCATAATATTTTTAATCAAGCATATATTTTTTAAAATTTATTTAAAAAAAAAAATTAAAAATATATATTTTTTAAATTTATTTTTTAAAATTATAATCACAAAAACTATTATAATATCAAATACACAAATCAAACTGTATTATTTATATTTGATTAAGAATTTTGTTTAAATTGTAATATTTGATAATAAAAAAAAAAAGAAGAAATTTAATATTTGATGTTAGGTAATGTGAAGGAATTCTAACAAAAACCCTAAATTGAGAAATTAAAATTGTTAAATGAAAAAATGTAAACAATATTTTCACTTAAAAGCAAAATTAACACTAACCAAATAATTATCAGTCATCGCTACCTGACGCTAACACGAGCAGCGCGCACAGCTACAGAGTCACTGCGTTTACTCTCCACACGCCTACGGCTACCCAGCACATGCCTTGCTGAGGTAAAAAGATGGAGGATTTAACTGGCATGAGGTGAGCCACGAGTCTATGAGAGAGGAGAATCCTTGCTGACAAAACCATAGCCGTATAGAATGTGAACCCCATCCAAGACCACTAGCTGATCAACGGCCTCAGATTCACTTGATCATCTCTGTGCATTCTGAAGCCTTACTATTATATTCCCCGATAAAGTAAATGGATTCTGTGGGCATAATGTCAGGTCAATGGATTCCTAGGCGTGTGGGGGTTCACAGCACGGGTTTTCCCACCATCTCTCATCACAATTTGCTGTTTAAGTTGGTGATTGATGAGGGAAAAAGAAAACGTGTTTCATAATTGTAGTTTGAGTTTGAACTGTATGTGTCCCATCAAGAAGATTCAACAAAGAAGAAGACTGATATCAGTATCATAGTCAAAGAAAACAGGCTGCAATATCCCGGTTTCCCAGAAAGTAAGAAGCCAACCTGCAATGTATTTGTAATAGAGAGAGGCCCTGCTTCTTGGATGTTTCGAGTAAAGGTAGAGGAGCGGGACGAATTGAATTACAAGTGGATTGTTCATACAAACACTAATCGGGCCACAAAGACTGCAGACGACTAATTTAATCAACATGAGTGTACTGGACAAATTCTGATGATCTGGATATGCTTGCTTTCTCAGATAGGACAAGAACCGTGATAGTTGGACTGGTGCTTATCATTGTTGTTTGCGTGAAGGGCTGCCATAAACTCGCAAAAAAAAGCCATGTAAAAATATAAAAAAGCCCTAGAAAGAAGGAAAAGTTCTTCTCGAGTGGATATTGCTGTTGAAAAAGCACTACACGGTGGGTAATCCCTCTTGATACTCCGCCATCCCGAATAAAATGATTGAAAAAATAACATATTTGTAATGGGAAGTATATATATAAAAAGAAAGAAAACTATTTCTATTAAAGGCTAAATTGTATCTGGGAAATTCCAAATGAATTGTATAAAACGAAAATAACAGGTCATAGTATAGGAGCATTTATGTCTGCGTAAACCACACCTGTCATCACATCGGCAAAACAAAAAATGAAATTCAGGAATCTTATCGTCAAGTAGATTATTCTATGGTGGGATTAAAGAATTACGTGTAAAAGAAGCAGGGAGAAACAAAACTTATGTCCTTCAAATGGCAACGTAATTTAAGAGATCCTGATTCCCGACACTTAAAGGTACACGTGCTTCTTACCTGCTTTGGCAGGCAGGGTTGCTTTTTTTCGAGACTAGGGTGTTTGGGAGTGTGGTTGATGTTGTTTTTCAAAATGCTTTTCGTGCCGAAAAGCATGTCAATAATATTTTTTTATTTTTTAAAAATTATTTTTGATATCAGCACATCAAAATGATCTAAAAAGTACAAATCATACTTAATTTTAGTAAAAAAAAAAAAAAATTTTTGAATTTTTTCCAAAAGCAGGTTGAGACTCAATGCCAAACCGGCACTGAAGCGGGTCCATTTCTTCCATCTAATTTCGGAGAGGAGATTGTTAGTGTCATTTCTGTTGTTTTGTTGTCTCTGTCTTCGTGTCCCAGAGCAGGATGTCTTTGCAGGTCTTAAACATTGCCTAGACTCTCTGTGGTCGTTTTCTTTCTGGGCTGCCTTTTTTCAGCTTTTGTCTTTGATTTAGTTTGGGTGAGAATTTAGTTGAAATGGGGATTTTTGAGCTGGGGACTAGAATGGAGATTTCTGTAGAGATTGTCTATGCAGCATTTTCCATGTTGTTAGTGGCATGGTTGCTGATAGACATCTTGAAACGAAGGAGAGGTGGTGGTGATTTACGCTGCAGAGAACTCGAAGCAGTGAAACAATTTACAGTGCTGTTTACTGCATTCACTGTTCTTCCTAACGTCATAATCTCGATCTTGTACCTTGGTTTTGGATTTTATGAGTATTGGGAACTAAGAATTATCACTTCTAAATCTGTTTTCTTATCTATGACCTGGATTTTAGCTACTCTAGTTGCTTGCTATTCCAAAAACAGAACTCTTAGAGAAGACAACAGGTTGCCCTTGGTCATTATTCTTTGGTGGGTCTTTTACTGCATTTTTGATTCACTCTCTGTTTCCATTCATTTGATTACCCGTTTCAGCTCCATAGAATTACCTTATCCCTGGCCTGAAGCTAATATTGCTGATTTTGCTTCCTTACCACTGTTAGTACTGCTTTGTTTCAATGCTGTAACATTCAGTTGTAGTACCAAGACACATGGTGACCTTGAAACCCCATTGCTCCAAGAAAAGCATGAGAGTTTGTTCAAAGATTCAACTTGTTATAGGAATGCTGGAATTTGGAGCAAACTTACTTTTAAATGGCTAAACCCGCTGTTTAGTAGCGGAAGGATAGAAAAACTTGAGCTATCTCATGTTCCTCCAATTCCTGCATCAGAAACGGCAAAGCATGCTTCCTCATTGCTTGAAGATTCGTTTGGAAAAAATAAAAAAGAGACTTTGAATTTGCCAAAAGCCATAGCATTTGCTGTTTGGAAATCCCTGACTATAAATGGAGTTTTCGCAGGTATCTCTTTGCTTAATCTTGCATCAATCTATAGATTCTGTTTAAAAGGTTTGTTGTGCTTAATTCTGTTCATCTTCTGCAGGAGTAAACACAGTTGCCTCCTATACGGGTCCTCTTTTGATCACCAACTTTGTTAATTTTTTGTCGGAGAATCATGATGATTCAGGCCACATCCATGGGTTGGTTCTTGCATTCATCTTCTTTTTCTCAAAGACAGTTGAGTCCGTAACTCAGCGGCAATGGTACTTTGGTACTCAGCGTATTGGCATACGAGTAAGGGCAGCTCTCTCAGTACTGGTTTACAAGAAATCTTTATCAGTGAAGTTTGCAAGATCAAGCAATGGCAAAATTATAAATATGATTAATGTTGATGTAGAGAGAATAGGTGACTTCTGTTGGAACATCCATGGGGTTTGGCTGCTACCATTCCAGGTGTTTTTAGCCCTTGTTATCCTGTATATAAACCTTGGTGCTGCCCCCTCAATTGCTGCTCTCTCTTCTACAATTCTGGTGATGGTGAGCAACACTCCTTTGGCCAGTAAGCAAGAAAGGCTCCACTCCAGGATCATGGAAGCTAAGGACTCAAGAATCAAAGCAACTTCAGAGACTCTCAAAAGCATGAGAGTCTTAAAACTGTATTCATGGGAACCAACATTTTTGAAGAAGCTTCTTCAACTTAGAGAGACTGAGAGAAACTGGCTGAGGAAATACCTCTATACTAGTTCAGCAATAGCCTTTCTGTTTTGGGCTTCGCCAACTCTAGTTTCTGTTGTCACTTTCAGTGTCTGTATTTTATTGAAAACGCCTTTAACAACAGGGACAGTCCTCTCAGCTCTTGCAACATTCCGAATTCTGCAAGAGCCCATCTACAACCTGCCGGAGCTTATTTCCATGATTGCTCAAACTAAGGTCTCGATTGATCGCATCCAAGATTTTCTAAGTGAAGATGATCAAAAGAAGCAGATTCCTTACCAAACTCCTCAAGCATCAGACATTACTATCGAAATGAAGTGTGGAGAATATGCCTGGGAAACAATTGATCAAAACTCAACGAAAACTACCATCAAAATTACCAAAAACATGAAAATAATGAAGGGTTACAAGGTTGCAGTTTGTGGATCAGTTGGGTCTGGAAAATCAAGCCTACTCTGCAGCATACTTGGAGAGATTCCCATGATTTCTGGGGCAGGAGTCAAGGTTCGTGGAACAAAAGCTTATGTTCCCCAGAGCGCATGGATTCAAACAGGAACTGTGAGAGACAACGTGTTGTTCGGCAAGGATATGAGTAAGGAAATCTACGAGGATGTTTTGGAAGGGTGTGCTTTGAACCAGGATATTGAGATATGGGCTGATGGAGATTTGACTGTGGTGGGAGAGAGAGGGATGAATTTGAGTGGAGGACAAAAGCAGAGAATTCAACTTGCAAGAGCTGTCTATAGCAATTCAGATGTTTATATCCTAGACGATCCTTTTAGCGCTGTAGATGCACATACTGGAACACATCTGTTCAAGGCAAGGATCTTCCTAATATTTTTCTGCTTTTTATTTATCTCTCGTGCAACTTTACTTCCTTGTCGGTATTCCCATCTTGTTTTCTTCATATTGGAATATTTTTGTGCAGAAATGTCTCATGCAACTCTTGTCTCAGAAGACTGTTATATTTGCTACCCATCAACTGGAATTTTTAGATGCTGCAGACCTTGTTCTGGTACATAACCCGAAACTTCAATCAGATATTCAAATATATCAAGAATTTAGTCATCTCAAGCTTCTTTATCCATTACTTTTAAATGTGTATTTATAGGTGATGAAAGATGGCGTGATTGTCCAGTCAGGAAAATATGAAGATTTGATTGCAGATCCCACTGGTGAACTTGTTAGACAAATGGCTGCCCATAGAAGATCAATAAACCAAGTGAATCCACCCCAAGAAGATAACCCATTAACAGGTGGATCATCTCAGTTAAATCAAAATGAAGTCACAGAAGAAAAATTTGAAGGGCCAACTGGTACTGATAGATTTTCAAGGAAAACGCAAGAGGAAGTATCTGAAACTGGCAGAGTGAAATGGAGCGTTTATTCAACCTTCATTACTTCAGCTTACAAAGGAGCCCTTGTTCCAATCATCCTTCTGTGTCAAGTTCTTTTCCAGGGACTACAGATGGGTAGCAATTATTGGATTGCATGGGCGACAGAGAAGAGTCACAACGTCACCAGAGAGAAGCTGATTGGCGTATTCGTCTTGTTGTCTGGTGGAAGCTCCATCTTTATATTGGGAAGAGCAGTTTTGCTGGCAACAATTGCTGTTGAGACTGCTCAGCGTCTTTTCTATGGAATGATCTCTTCTATTTTTCGAGCTACTATCTCATTCTTTGATGCTACACCTTCAAGTAGGATCCTCAGCAGGGTTAGTTTTTTTTTTATTCCTAGTTCAATGCTCTTCGCTTTGTCCACCATCTTTACATGCTTCCGAGAAAAAAACATTTTTCTTGTGTTTTTGTGCTAGCAGTCGTCTACAGATCAAAGCACAGTAGATACAGACATCCCCTACAGATTGGCTGGATTGGCGTTTGCCCTAATTCAGCTGTTATGCATCGTTATCCTTATGTCTCAGGTGGCTTGGCAGGTCTTCCCTATCTTTCTTGTCATACTAGGAATCTCCATCTGGTATCAGGTAAAGCGAAAATTCTGCTTCAACTTCTTATCATTTTTTCATTAAATTAAACCATATCATCCCGATGAAGAGATATTTGGCAGCTTGGCAGTATCATGTGGAGAAACATAAATATAATTTGCATTAATTTCTTATTTGGGTGATCTCCCAAAGCCAAAATTCACTAAAATACAAGAACAGTTCCTTATCATTTATGCCGCACCGGCCAACGAGAAAATGCACGAATATTTTTAGTCCAAACCTTAGATGATTCGTCCCATTCAACTCATATCTAAACATTGAGGTGCTTAATCAAAATTTTCTGCAGGCTTATTACATTACAACTGCTAGAGAATTAGCCAGGATGGTTGGAATCAGAAAGGCTCCTATCTTGCATCATTTTTCAGAATCTATAACAGGAGCAGCGACAATTCGCTGTTTCAATCAAGAAGAACGCTTTCTGATGAGGAGCCTTAGCATAATTGATGATTATTCTCGCATTGTCTTTCACAACTCAGGCACCATGGAATGGCTGTGCATTCGGATCAACTTTCTCTTCAACCTTGGGTTCTTTCTTGTTCTGATCATCTTGGTCAACCTTCCTAAATCAGCCATTGATCCCAGTGAGCTCCTCTTATCTCACATCTTTAGTGATCCAACATCACGAGAAACTATGCACACCAATTTGCAACCATGAATATTTGGAACTTTGTAAATGAATATCACAAATAGTGCCATGTCTCGTAAATGATGGAAGGGCAGATACTGACATAACTTGAAAACAGAACTAACTTCACCTACTAGATTCTATTAAGGAAGCTTCAGAGAAGAGAAGAAATGGAATAATGAAATTTGTCTAGTAGCACATATTTGAATCAACCATCTGTAGTATATTTATTTTTCACTGAGAAGTGAAAACAAGAAAACAAATCAAAGACGATGCTATTGCTTGTGATCAATTGCTCACTGTTGTAATAATCCCTAAGCATAGTTGTGGTTGATTGTTGATAGAACATGGAAATATAGACCAGTAGAAGCATATTTACAACTTTCACTCATTTCCAGTTCTTTCATAGAAGCTGAAACGTAAACAATTTTATTCTTTTAGTTTAATGGTTGGTTGAATGGATCTCAGGCTTGGCAGGGCTCGCAGCTACCTATGGTCTGAACTTGAGTGTTCTTCAGGCTTGGGTTATATGGAACTTATGCAACGTTGAAAACAAAATGATTTCAGTTGAAAGAATTCTACAATTCACTAACATACCTAGTGAAGCTCCTCTAGTGATTGAAGATTGTCGGCCGAAGCCTAAATGGCCAGTGGATGGAAGAGTTGAACTTATAGGCCTTGATGTTCAATATAGTGCTTCTCTCCCAAAGGTTCTCAAAGGGATAACTTGCACCTTCCCTGGAGGAAAGAAAATCGGTGTTGTGGGCAGGACAGGAAGCGGAAAGTCTACTCTGATTCAAGCTCTCTTTCGAGTGATCGAGCCCTCAGGAGGACAGATTCTTATTGATGGACTGGATATTTCCAAGATAGGTTTGCAGGACTTGAGGTCCAGGCTTGGTATAATTCCTCAGGATCCCACATTGTTTCAAGGAACTGTAAGAACTAATTTGGATCCTTTGGAGAAACATTCAGATCAAGAAATCTGGGAGGTAGAATCAAAACTCTTTCTCACTGAAATAGGATTTCAATATACGTCGTTCACTCAGCCAATCTGCCATTACAGGTTCTCAACAAATGCCGCCTTGCAGATATAGTGAAACGAGATAAAAGACTTCTTGATGCACCAGGTACATATTCCATTCATGTAACGAACCTTTTAGTCGTTTTTCTTTCATTTTCAGTTTTTTATATTCAATTTCTTGGGTGTTGAATTCTGGAATCTGGGAATGGATCAGTTTTTGAAGATGGAGAAAACTGGAGTGTTGGACAAAGGCAGCTTGTTTGCCTGGCTAGGGTGCTGCTAAAGAAGAGGACAATTTTGGTGTTAGATGAAGCCACAGCTTCCATTGATATAGAAACAGATAATATCATTCAAGGCACGATACGAGAAGAAACAAGTAGATGCACAGTCATCACTGTGGCACATCGAATACCCACTGTCATTGACAATGACTTGATTTTGGTTCTGGAAGATGGTAAGGCAACTTTTCCAACATTATAAATTCCTGTGCCTCTAGCAATAGATTAAACTCACTTCCAAGAATTTAAGGTGTTTGCTACCATGTCTACAGTTTAATGGCCCACTAATTCTATTATATGGGAAACACATGGATCTGAAAACTCGAGAGCAATTCTTTTCTTGATTTTGGCCTCGAAACGCAATAACGAAATATTACATGGTGAGAGAAGATTACAGTGTCTGTCTGGAATGAAAAGGAAAAACGGAAATAAGAATCCCAAGATGCTCTATTTCCACAAACTCCATCATTAACATTAGAATTCAGAGAACATAAAGTAGCATAGCGAATCATCAATATGTGGCATGGCTTGTACTTCTTTTATATTCCTTAAATCATTTGACTATATTTCTGCCAATTTCTTGATTAATATAGGCAAGGTTGTTGAGTATGATTCCCCAGTGAAGTTGCTCAAGGACAACTCTTCTTCATTTTCGAAGTTGGTCATAGAATTCTTGAGGAGATCAATCCAAGAGTAACTACCGTAAGGATCTATCTTGACAACAGTGGAGATTAAGCACCTCAGTCTTTTTGTCCTCATCCACAGGTTATAGCCCGGTCATATATTTCGTTACTATTCGATCAATTAACATGGCAATCGAACCCTGAGAAGTTCTAGCTGGAGAGGTGGGCAAAGGTCTGAAGAACCACGGAAACCTCTACCATAATGAGAAATTAGATCATGGAATCCTAAAGATGAAAAGATACTTGCTCTCTAGCTACAAAAGACGCTTGTTCCAAACAGAAGTTTGAAGGGATTTTTCAACGAAAAGATAGAGTGAAAGCTTCAGCAGCGGAAATTAACAGAAGTTTCGAAGATCACTGAAGCACATTCCCAGTCCTTTCACTTCAAATTCGAGTGCAGATTTGCTGATCTTTGAATATCCGTTTATTTCCTTGTTTGATTTGTTGCTCTCATCTCATACAGGGCATTTCCATGGCTGCTCAAATCAATCATGATCCAAGACTTCCAAGCACGCCTTCTGAGCGTTTGGAATGCTAGGCATGAACAAAGATATATTCATCACAGGCTTTCAGCAGAGAGCATGAAGCGGATCATGTCCCAAGTGCAGAGGCAGAAGAAAAAACTGGAAACCTCTGTCCTCTAAGCACATATTATTCATGTAAATTAAAAATAAATTAAGAGCCGTGTTTTTTCCTGAAAGTAATTGAGGATGCAATGCTGAGAAGCAACACCAAAAGTCATCGGGTTGTTCATCATGGCATGATTTCTGTTTCAAGAAATTTGTATCAGTAATTTCCACTTCTCTTCTTATACCCTGTTTGTTTAATCTATGAGAATGGGATTCAGTAGTACTTGGTGTAATTAAATTTGGAGGTGGAGGATATCGATCCTCATTGGCAATCTTCTTAGCAAGCTGGTGTAACAATTTCATTTATGGTAGGCTCCCAACCGCCAGGAAAGCTTAAATTTTTTGTTTGATCGAACTAATCCACTGGAGATATGGGTGAAGATCAAAGTAAATGGATGTGTGAAAGGAAAGACCAACACTGCTGGTTCTGCCAGGAAATAATGACACACATCAGTTCATTGTGGACACCCCAGTTCCGTGTGGTCGTTTTCAACCTAGGCAGAAAAATTTCAGGCATGTATAATGACTACTACTATGCAGACAATGAGAGATTATGACAACTACATGTCTGCGGAGAACGAATTGATACAGTGGCTATCATCAACCCACACCAGTATCTTTCTGGATCTGCTAGGCAAATTTGCTCTGAGCAGGTGAAAGGATTTTAAACCCCGTAGAAACAAGTGTTAAATCTTGTACTGGACTAACAATCAGTAATCGAAATCGAGAATCAATTATCGCACAAGAACTAGAAGTATACGAAAGAATAAAGCTAAAATTATTGATTCAGAAGAAAAGAAATCTGAAGATGAACAATATTAATTATTCAGTAATGTTTTAATGATAATAAAAAAAGTATCAAATAAAAAATCTGTAGTAAAACGAAGAGGAAACAAATAATATTTGCATTGCTCTTCTTTCTCCAAATCGCGGACGTGAAAAACGCCAACCGTTTTAGTTAGTTGGAAGATCTGGGTCTGAGAAGAAACCGTTGATAGATGGCATGATCTGGGGGGTTTTGTTTCGGACAAACTTCCTCAGACCATGTTCTGCATAGTTCTCACCCTCCTTAAAGTTGTCGAGCACTCCTGCAGCCCTGTTCTCTTTGGTTACCCTGAGCCACCGATTCATTTCAATATACAATATAATCAGCAAAACCACACACTCAATAATTCCTGAGATTCATCAACATCCAACCAGCATTACCTCACTTCAGGATTGGAGCATATATTCCTCACAAGTTGCATCGCACAAATCCCAACTGCCACGCCAACAGATGCGAAGAGTGGAAACACCTATTACATGTTCATCAAAAGAAAATCAATGGATCTTTATCTAAAAACCCTCAGACCTTAAAAACTGTAATGAATAAAATCAAGTGCAAGAGATTTCATTTCATATGGAACGTTTTAGTGTCTTCTTTTTATTTATTATTTCTGATGATCAAAATTAATTAAAGAGAAAAAGAAACATGACTGCAATGTTACGGTTGGAAAGCATACCTCAGGCCTAATCCATCTCGAGGAAGCCATGGTAGAATGACGGCAGGAGATGACAAAAAGAGAACCCCTCTTCTCCAAGATAGTTAAGCTTCGAGAGAAGGAGAAAACAACAATAGGAGAGTCTGAAAGGGAAGTTATTTGTGATATTAAGAGATTTTTGTGTTGGAGAGAAACGGCCTAAAATTCAAGAGATGGAATAAAGTGCGTGAGGTGAGAGGAAAGGAAAAGGGACAGGTCAATGTTGATCAGCAAAAACCCACCTGCCATTAAAGAAATTACTTGCCTTTTCTTTTCCTTTACTTCATAGCCTGGCGTTTCAAGTCCACATGCACCGCCTCTCTGTCTCCCCGAATATTCTCTCCATTCACTCCTCGCTGACCAAGAACGCCGCACCCTTCTTGATTTGCTTTCACACCGGCATTGACTATACTGTGGCTCAATTGAATTAGTAATAAGTTAATGGTATCTCCGAATAAAGCAAAGGTGGTGTCGTGGTGTAGTTGGTTATCACGTCAGTCTAACACACTGAAGGTCTCCGGTTCGAACCCGGGCGACGCCAAAATTTATTTTAATTTTTTTATTAAGTTAAAAGAATTTCAAGTCTCTGTTTAGCAGAATAATGAAATAATTCTTTTTATTGGATAATTTTCAACTTTCTCTTGAAAAATTGGTAGCTTATCGTGTAATTTCTAAAATAAAATTTATGAGGATTCGTTTTGAAAAAAAATATATTAAAAAAAGGAGAAAATATTTGATTTGAATTTATTGTAATGTTTTAATAACGAGGACAAAGACAAGAAATATACCCCTTATACATGTATGCTCAAACAGCGCATGTGTGTGTGATTTTTTTATTTATAGTTGAGTGTGTTTCTTAAGCTATTGGTCTGAATGAATCAATATTTATCTTATAATGAAAAAGTTACTGATTATAAGGTTTAATTATATTTTTATAACTCATTTATATTGGGTAGGGCTTATGTTGATACCCTACATCCTTAGATATTACATAATATCAAGTCGAGATGATATGAGTCTAGTTCACTTTCAAGACCATTGCTCTAAGACATGGCTATGAGAGGAGCACAAGTGAGAATAAACCTAACGAGTTGTCAAACTTAGTGCTCCTACACTTGGGTGCGTGTCGAGTCCAAGTGGACAAAAGTCTGGCAAGCTGTCAGACTAACTATTATTGTGCGTAGGTACTATACCGATCCCAAGTGAGTGTAGGGCTAACAAGTTGTCACACTTAGCATCCTTGTGTGTGGATGCGCATTGAGTATAAATGGACATGTGTTTAGTGATTTGTTAGACTCATCTTATTTAGGCTTGGTTGAGCGCCAAGCTCAATCAAGGAAGGTTCCAATGACCTTCTCAACCTGCCAACTTGTGAGTTGGCTGCGTAGCAAGCCTAATTGGACATAGATCTGATGTATTATTACATTTGATGTTCTTGAACTCGACCATGTGTTAAGCTTAAGTGAGCAAGGGTTTGGCTCGCTATCATACTCGTTGCTCGGGAGCTTAGCTTTGTGCCAAGTACGAATGGATAAAGACTTGAAGATCATTATATGCTCCATGTTAGGCAACAAAGCTCCATTTACTTATTTTTATGAATTTTAAATATAAAATGCTAATGTCAGGGATAATTTGCCATTTATCCCCCATTGATATTAATGTTATGAATATCTAATCCCCTATTAAAATTAATGTCAAGGATATCTCATCCTATATTAATGTTAATGTCACATATATTTATAACAACAAGTGTTACAAGGGTTGAAAAGCCTCTTAAACCCTTAAGAAATATTTTTTATACATGATTTGAAGAGTATATATACTCCCAAAATCACACAGGTAAAAAGTTTATAATTTTTATTCTCAATAAAAATACATTCTTAATTTTATAGCATTTATTATATAAAAACTAAGAACAAACACTTTTGTTCTCAAGAATAAATACCTTATTTTTTCATTTATTGTACCCAATTACTTAAAGGTTAATAATTTTATAATGCGAGGGTTCCAAACTATTAGATTTAACGTCCTCGAACTCGACCATGTATCAAGCTTAAGCAAGCAAGGGTTTGACTTGCTATTATACTCGTTGCTCGGGGGCTTAGCTTTGTGTCAAATACAAAAGGATAAAGACTTGGAGATCATTATAGGATTTATGTTAGGCAACAAATCTCCATTTGTTTATTTTTATGAATTTTTAATATAAAATGCTAATGCTAGGGATATTTACCTCTTATCCCCCATTGATAATAATATTATGAATATCTAATCTTTTATTAAAATTAATGTTAATGTCATAGATATTTATCATAGATAAGTGTTATAAAGGTAGAAAGAACTTTTAAACCTTTAAAAAATATCTTTGTACATACTCCTAAAATTACATTTTTGAAGAATTTATAATTTTTATTCTCAATAAAAATATATTTTTAATTTTATAGTAGTTATTGTATCAAAACTAAAAATAAATATTTTAATTCTTAATAATATATTCTTATTTTTTTTATTTATTATAACCACTTACCTAAAGGTTAATAATATATTCATGTGAGGGTTCCAAACTCTTACTAAAATAGATCAGATTACGGGCTCTCTATATAAAGCTACAAGTTCCTAAACAAAAAAGAATATATTATTTGGCTAAAACCTGTAACTAACACACAATACAACAGCTAAAAAATATATTTATAAACACTTTAGATTTTAGAACATTAAGGATTGTTGTATTTACTTGTTAAATATTTTATATTTTTTTACAGGATTTAATTATTTTATATTTAATTGTGTATTAAATGATAATAAGAATTCAATACTTGCATGAACTCGATATTTATTATTTTATTGCTTATTTATCATTAAATATGGTATCATATTTATTTATAAGAAATACTCAAACCCGCTTTATTGACATTTCTAACACGTGTTGATAGATAAAGTAATTTTTCTCTGGATGTAAAAAATAGTCAACAAATATTTTTTTTTAAATCACCGAGATTGTCCTCCGAATCATGCTACAGAGCAACGGTAGAGCAGGAGGGAGTAGTAAATTCCAACTTGTTTACCCAGTCACCACGCAAGCTGAGGCTCATGAAAGCTGATATCAGCAAGCAGCAGAGAGCTCCAGCTGTCCACGACCAGAACTCTCTTTTGATCAGGGGCCGCCATCTTTGAGCCGCCAGACATCACTCCGAAGTCCGAACAGTCCCCCTTCTAGAGCACTAAAACTCCCACTCTCATCAAGGGATGTGCAATACAACTCCCTCCTGAACCACGTGTACTCATAATTAACCAACCACTCAAAAGTCAAAACTAACTTCAGACAGCACAAATGGCGTGAAGTTACTTTCGTGCCGCCCACGACAGAGAGAGGAGGAGGTCTTCGTTATTGATTTCTAAAGTGCAGAAAAAGTATTAAAATAATATATATATTTATTTTTTAAAATTTATTTTTAATATTAATATAGTAAAACAATTTAAAAAATTAAATTTTAATAAAAAATAAGTTGAAATTCAGAAAAAGAAGAAGAAGAAGAAACGTTAACGTAACGTAAACGCAACTCTCTCATGCACCTTTAAAGCTCTGTTTCTAGTAAAAATCTCTCTATCTGTTTTCCTTTTCTACCAACAACAATGGGTAAGAACAATGCCCTCTTCACCCCGCGATTTCTCGTTTGATTTTCTCATGTTGTTTTAATTTTATTTTTCTTTGGATTGAATTATTTTTTTTTGTTTTCTTTAACACAACAGCATCCGACAAGAAGATTAAGATCGGTATCAACGGTATTTTTCTTCATCTTTCTAACATTTTTTTTTTTAACATGCATTAATTTATTAAACAATAAATAAAATAAAATGTGGATAGGATTTGGAAGGATCGGTCGTTTGGTTGCAAGAATTGCTCTTCGAAGAGATGACGTGGAACTTGTCGCTGTTAATGATCCTTTTATCACTACTGACTACATGGTAAAATCTTATTTTTGCTGTAATTGTTTTCTTTTAATGGCAATTTGAAACTGCGTGATGTTTTTTTAAAAAAATTATTTTTTTAAATTATTTTTTATGTTGTTTTATTGTTTTGATGTATTAATATAAAAAATAAAAAATATTATTTTAAATTATTTTTTTAATGAAAAACATTTTAAAAAACAGCTGCTATCATATTATCTAACACCCTCTAAATACTATGTAATTTTCAATATTATATTTTTTAAATATTGTAATTATTATTTTTAAAATATATATATTTTTTGTTTTTTAATAATTTTGATGTACTGATATTAAAAATAATAAAAAAATTATTTTAATATATTTTTAAATAAAATATATTTTAAAAAAACATCATCCAACACAATATCAAACATTCATTAAGATAGTATTTGGGATTGTGGTAAGTCAATAATTATGGTTCTTTAAGATTTTTTTTACTTGAAAATATATCAAAATAATATATATTTTTATTTTTTAAAATTTATTTTTAATATTAGTATATTAAAATATTTTAAAATAAAAAAATATATTTTAAATACAAAAATAAACATACTTTAATTTGGAGAAAAATTCCCTTTTCTCGGTTTTGTTTTTATTTGTTATCAAAATGTTTTGTTTTTCTTTGGGTCGTAGACATACATGTTCAAGTACGATACAGTTCATGGTCACTGGAAGCACAGTGAACTCAAGGTGAAGGACGAGAAGACCCTTCTCTTTGGTGAGAAGGCAGTCACTGTTTTTGGCGTCAGGTAAAAATAAAAATAATACTGTAAATATTAATAGTAAAATTTATATATCTTGCTGTTTTCTTCTTCTTTTTTTACTGGGATGTGATTTGAATTTTTTTTTTTTTTGTAATGTTTATTCCTATTTCTGATCGGTAGAAACCCAGAGGAGATCCCATGGGCTCAAGCTGGTGCTGAGTTTGTTGTTGAGTCCACCGGAGCTTTCACTGACAAGGGCAAGGCTGCTGCTCACTTGAAGGTTTCTTGTATTTTCTTTTTCTTTTTCTGCTTTAATTTAAGACAGAATCATCCAGAATGTATTGAATTAGAATCTGAACTATGATTATAGTATTTGTTTTTCACCTTAAACAAAATTTGTTGGTTCAGGGAGGTGCCAAGAAGGTTGTTATCACCGCCGTCAGCAAGGATGCGCCCATGTTTGTTGTGGGTGTCAATGAGAAGCAGTACACACCGGATCTTGACATCGTCTCCAATGCTAGCTGCACTACCAACTGCCTTGCCACCTTGGCCAAGGTATTTATCTATCTCGACGAGTTCATTCATTTGTAACTAACCATAGGTAATGGGCTACTTATTTAACAATCATCATCTTTGCCCCATGATTTACAGGTTATCCATGAGAGGTTTGGAATTATTGAGGGTCTCATGTCGACAGTTCACGCGATTACTGGTGAGCTTACCTACAAGTTATATATATATCCTGATTTATCTTGTTGGTTTGGCATTTGGGTTTGAAAATATTATCGCTCTGATGCTCTATATCCATGTAATTCAGCCACCCAGAAAACTGTTGATGGTCCATCAAAGAAGGACTGGAGAGGTGGAAGGGCTGCTTCCTTTAATATCATTCCCAGCAGCACTGGAGCTGCCAAGGTAAGGATTTTTTTGGGGGGGAGATCATTGTTCGCTTATAGTTTATTGCGGAATCAATGCTCCGACGGACCTTATTCTACCTCGTGCTTTGTCAATCCCACAGGCTGTTGGAAAGGTTCTGCCAGCACTTGATGGGAAATTGACTGGAATGTCCTTCCGCGTTCCCACCGCTGATGTCTCCGTTGTTGACCTCACTGTCAGGCTTGAGAAGAAGGCAACATATGAGGATATCAAATCTGCTATCAAGTAAGGCGCTTGTGAGGATGATCTTCTAGTCAAAATCTTTAAGCTTATCTATATTCTGATTTTATTCGTTTACTTTGATGATCTTCAGGGAGGAGTCTGAGACTAACCTGAAGGGTATCTTGGGTTACATTGAAGATGATGTGGTGTCTACAGACTTCATTGGTGATAGCAGGTAAAGGAAACGACTGTAATGTTGTCTTCGTAGACTACATGGATTGTGCTGGCCAGAACACATGATATCTTTCTTTCTATTGGCTCCAATGGTTGTGTTTCACGCTGCAGGTCAAGCATATTTGATGCCAAGGCCGGAATCGCTTTGAACGACAACTTCGTCAAAATTGTGTCTTGGTATGACAACGAATGGGGCTACAGGTACATCTCTTTCTTCGTTTCCCGATTTAGCATTCATGCTCCCTTTGCAATTGTCTCCTCCAAAGGGTTTGAAGGATTTGCAGCAACTGATACATGATTTCCATTCTCACAGTGCACGTGTGATTGACTTGATTGCTCACATGGCCAAGACTCAAGCTTGAAGCTGAAGCAAGAATGAAGATTTGAGGCACTTTTTTCTGTAATGTGGTTCATAAGTACAAGGTTATTATAGATTATGTCTCGAATGTTTGGAAAATAAAATAAGAATTGAGTCTCTGTCTGTGTCTTCTGACATTGGTTCTGGATATTAAGCAAGGGCTTTCAAAGCCATACCCAAGCTCTTGAAATACAAGCATCAGATGGTTTGTTTTCTTGTTTCTCATTTGTTTTTCTCGCACTCTCCTTCCCTCTGCTGGTTTGCTTTCTTATTTTGATGATGGCATTAAAATGTTTGGATCATGAACAGAGAGGCTCCAGCAAGATGCTGAAGAGGACTTTTGTACTAAATTTATGAGACTATTCATTTATTTGCCCACCCAACATTACGAGAAAGAAATATTTATGATTTATTGTCAGATTTTAGACTAAACATGTATTTGAAAATATATTAATCTTATTATTTACTTCAATTCCTTTAATTTGTGATTCCTTATGAAAATTCTTATTTAATCAATTTATTTTCATATCCTTTTTTAGGAAATTTTATTTTAATATTTTTTATTTTATTTAATATCTTGGAATAAAAACTTCTCAAACATGATTGATTTCTTTTTTTTTTAAAAAAAAAAAAAAAAGTCTGTAAAGCTTATCCAATAAGCCCAAGCTCGTGCTCGCCGGTTGCTGCAGCCTAATACCATCATAGTCCAACATCACAAAGAAGCGCCGGAGTTTCTCCGCATAAGCTAGCTCTGGTGTTGCTGGCGGTTCAGCTCTTCAATTTTTCAGGTATCTATTTTATTCTAATTGTTTATAGCTGTTGGTATTTTATTAAAAAAACCAAGACAAATGAACATGGTGCCAATACTAAGAAGCTTTCTTAGAAACGCCCGTCATCTTTTTAGTCGTTCTTCTTGTGTTTCTTCTCCACAATCATCTTCCCTGTTTACAAGCACTACATTTTATCATCAAGAAAAGCGTCTAGACCCTAGAAATCAGTCGAGTGCTAACTTAGTCGCTGCTAAAGTTCGTGTGGGAAGCAGTCCTGATGAGATTCTTCTGTCTTGGGCGCACGATAAAGTGTCTAATAGCCTTGTTGACAAATTGCTCTTCCGCTTTGAGGATGATCGGAAATCTGCATTGGGTGTTTTTAGATGGGCTAGATTACGCTCTGGCTATAAACATAGACCCAAGGCGTATGATATGATGGTGGACAATCTGGAGAAAATGAAATAAATGGATCAAATGAGGGCTATTAGAGGAAATGAATCGAAATCATCTAGTTACACTCAACACTGTGGGTAAGGCCATTGAATGGTTTTCTGGGGCAAGAGAATGGGAAGATGCTGTGAGGATGTTTGATGAGTTGGGAATTTTCTGGTTGGAGAAGAACACGGAGTCTATGAACTTGTTGCTTGACACCCTTTGCAAAGAGGGCTATGTTGAGCAGGCCCGCGCTATCTTCCCGGAGCTTAAGTCGCATATTTGGCCTAATGCTCCCACATTCAACATTTTTATCTATGGTTGGTGTGAAGCCAATCGGGTTGACGAAGCACTCTGGACTCTCCAAGAGATGAGCAAGGGTATGCTCGTCACCCTTGTGTAATCAGTTACTCCACCATCATCTTATTCTATTGCCGCCAATACAACTTTTACTAGGTTTATGAGCTCCTTGATGAAATGGAAGCACAGGGGTGCCCAACATATGCTGTTACCACCACCACCACCACTGTTTTTCTGGCCATGTCACAAAATTTTGAGGAGGCTTTACAACTAGCTCAGAGGATGAAGTCAGCTGAATGTAAACCTGATATGACATCTACCTATAACTCCATGATTGCAATGCTCTGTCATGACGGTCAAGTATCAAAGGCCCTTGCTCTTCTCAAGGAGATGGAAACGTTGGCACGTTGCAAGCTTGATGGCCAGGCGTTCTACCCATTGCTTAAGGCATGCTTTAGAATCGGAGACATGAATTTGTTGATTCAATTAATGGATGACATGGTGAAAAAGCATCAGCTAAGTCTTGATAGATCAGTCTATGCTCTTTTAATTCGTGGCCTTTGCAGAGCAAACAAATGCGAGTGGGCTTGCCGTCTGTTCAAGGAAATGATCGGTAAAAATAGAGTACCAGAATATCAAACATGTCATTTGCTTTTGGAGGAGGTCAAACTAAAGAATATGTATGATACTGCTGAGAAAATTGAAGATTTCATGAAAAAATTATAAATGCATGGCACAAGCTTCCCTAATCCATGGTGAACATCTTCGAATCTTTTCTTCTTCATAAACTTATTTTTCTCCCATATAATGTGGTATACTGATACATGGCATTTTAGCTTGGTGGTGCTCTTTTTGGTCAATTTACGATGCCTTTACTGAGCTTTTTTCTTTTCTTTTTCCTTCTTCGTTCATTAAAGAAGAAACTGGTGTTTGGTAGATTTAGTTCATGTTTTTGCACTTGAACTGTTAATCAAGTCAAGGTTTGGATCACGATTACAAAGACATGTTCTTGATAATGAATCATATAAATCAATGAATCACAGGATTTGTAGACAAATTCAAAAGGCTAAATTACCCAAAATTATCTTGAACGGGTCGAATTGAACCTAGCTCTTGACCTTTAATTTGTTTTATTTAAATACCTCCAACTATTCATCGACTATCTTCTTTCGAAAAACTATCAATAGGCCCTCCCATGGCTTCCATCCAAAAACATGTTGTGAATGTTTCGACACCCTTATCAGAGCATGATAATTCAAATTTAGAAGGTATTTACTTCAAGTTTAATAAGGAATTTTAGGTAATTTGGGGCAACCCCTTGTGTGGGGGTTAATGCACAGCGACAATGGTGGATGATGAAAGCCAAAGGGGTTGTATTACTACCATTGATGGCGTGCTCGGTACATTAAGCTGGCTACTCGAGTTCTTAAGTTTGATATTCAATGCACCTCTGGTTTTAGTTCTATAATGCCCATGGTTTATTCTTTCTAGTAACTTGTGATGGTTGGGTGATGAGAAGAGGACTCGTCAGCTATATTTTATATTCTGAATTCACCGATTCTTAGCACGATTCCGGTCTTTTTGGCCTCGTTGAGAATACCCTAACCAAAAATGTTTTGAAGGCAAGATTTCCCATAAACACGTAACATGCTAATGATCATATGGCAGTGGATTGAAGATAATAATTCAATTTTCCCTCTGCGTGATTTGAGCTGCTAGTTTCGGTTTTGATACTGTGGTTTTACCCTTCGTTTTGGTTCTACTAAGAGGCTGGTCCTCGACAACTCTCCGTTATGATCCTACAATCCAATTCCTGTTTTTAGTTTTAAGGTTAAACGTCAGTGGAGCTCATACACTTAACTAAAGATCCCAGATGACCTAGCTTGTCTCTTCTCTTTGAATCCATCGAGTTTCGAATGATTTGGTAGATTACTAACTTGAGATCTTTGCTGTTTTGTGCTTGCAATCTAGTACATATCATTATCAGCTGGTTTGACTCTTCGGTGCCCATCGAAGATGCAGCGTCACATGATCTTGTCTGTGTGATCAGATAACTCTTAAATAATTGTAGGAAAACCATATCTCGTGATCCAATGTTGGTGACAGGTGACGAGAAGTAAAACAAAAACAAGAAGTGACTCGATGGGCCATGGAATTGCTTTCACGAGGATGTCCTCGGAGAACATGAAGCCAACCATGTGCAACATGGGCCAGTTTTCGAGTATTTTATCAGGTAAACCGGTAAATCTTTTCTTACTGTTCTTGAAAGCATATTCCTCCCGTAGCAAAGCCTCCTCCTGTCTATACATGGAAGAACTCAAACTGATTGATAGAGAATTCATTTAAGTTACTTCCATAGAAAAGAAGTCTTGACGTAGATGATGCTTTCTTCATGTATTTCAGAACGGAATTTAATCTTGATTGACACATTTAAATTGGTCTGAGAATCTAAGCGAGGTATAGATTAATTAATTATATTTTAAATTTATTCTTTGGATGTTGAATATTATAAATTTTAGAGCTGTTAAAAATTTATATAATCGTTAACTTGAGAGCCCATGAGATTAGTCGAGATATACGTAAATTAGTCCGGACATCTATATTAATATAAAATAGAGATCACCAATTAACCCCTACAAGAAGTTAACTTTAAGGGGTCTAGTTCAACTGATCAGATTTTGAATTTGTTTTCTATAGATTATTAGTTTGAGTTTTACAAACTTCAGGGTCATTGAAAGCTTATATAATTATTAATTTTTGAATCAATAGAAATAATCGAGGTACACATAAACTAGTTCAGATATTAATATTAATAAAAAGAAAAAAAAAAAAAAAGGCTGATAAAACGCCAAATAATAGGTTGAATGTCATGCACCATATTTACAGGCCTGGTTTAAATATTCAAGGGTCGGTTTGGTGAGCCGGCAGTGATTCGAGGTGAAATTTGGATTGGCTACTTTTTTTTTTTTGGTTTGAAGTAGAGACGGAGTGATTTCTGTGCGGTCCAATTTGTTGTCTTCTTTTAGGAATGCTATTTGGAAGTGTTTTTTATTAAAAAAATAATTTTTTTATTTTTTTATTTTTATATTATTTTTGATGTATTAATGTTAAAAATAATTTTTAAAAATAAAAAATTATTATTTTAATATATTTTTAATAAAATAAAAATTAAATTACAAAAGCTGGTGAATGGAACTGCTGCTGCTCTAATGGAAAATATCAGTCGGCATGTTACACCAACCACATGGTCGGTTCCAGCTCTTACAATAAATTGACAGCCATTGGATCATTCCATGAGCTATCCAATCAAAGGATATGATTTGCTTGTACTACAAAATCAATCAAGGTTACAGATACATGCCAACTATTGTTTAAAAGTATTTTTTATTTTAAAATATATTAAATTAATTTTTTATTTTTTTAACATTATTATATTAAAATTATTTTATATATAAATATATTAAAATAAATTTTTTCATATTTTTTTTTATTTTGTACATCAATACATCAAAATCATAATGAAAATAAAAAAATTATTAATTTAATTATTTTTAAAGAAAAAAAATATATTTTTAAAAATAACAGAAACATAAATTGTTCTGCCACCCCCACCTGATTGTGCTGCTCTTAAAAGCACTTTATTTTAAGACAACAGAATCAACAACCGACACTTTCCTGTGATCTACTTAAGCAGCTAAGTTTCTAGCTGGATCGACACTAAAATGCAAGGAACCAGCGAATGAAAGGAGAGAGCTTGCGACATAATCACGGGGGCAACTCCTAGAGCGAGAGGAAAAATTAATGAAACATCAATTTGATTGACTGATGGTTTGTAAGTAACTGGGTGGAGGTTTTTTATTAGATTAGCCTGACAAACTCGCATTAACTGCAGAGTGAAGCCATTAATGAATGTCCTTTGTCTGTCACTGTCCTTGACCATAGTTAACAGACCGGATAATGAGTTGCGCATCCTTGCTTGGCTTTCTTCGTCCACTGATGCAAGTTCTGACAAGCTGGTGGCCTGGCTTGGGGGGACACACACATGTATGTTTGTATGTATGTATGTATATGGCCTTAAAATTAATAATGATATAAGCTTTTAATAGCTCTGAAAAAACTTAAACGCATCATTATTGAAAAGCAAACTTAAGAACTGAGTGCTGGAACATATATTAGTTAAGGCCATGGATGCTTTGAGTGCATGATGCAAAATTATAATATTGAGGGGGAGGGTGTTAAATACCTTGAATAGCGGAGGATTTGATGCAAAAGGCCAAAGGTACGAATGCTATGTGAATTCGGAGAGAGTGTTGACCCATCCGTCCCTCGTTTCCTTGAAGGAAATGGAATAAAAGTTTCTTTTTCACGGCCAAAAGGAATCTAAAGCAAGCTCCTTTTCTCCACCACGAGAAAGAAAGAAATTTCCCAAAAGGCTAAAAATCAAGTGGTCATTTTCTTTATGTTATCTTCTGCAAACAGTTGAAAGGCTGGTATGGCTTGGCCTGTGTATCCTTTCTTCATTTCCTCTACTTTCACAAGATGCTCTTCTTCGTTCATTGCATGTGTAGCCTCGTTTAAGAGACAGTTGCCCTCTTTGCCTCCTGTTCCCGATATATCATCTGGTTGGCTGCGGGTTTTCTTTGATAGTTCTCTGTTTCTTCCTCTGTGCCTCGTTTAACTCCCACGAGCTGTGATCTAATTTTTATTCCTGAATTCCAATATTCCTTGTCCTTGCAACTTTCCCAAAAACTTTCTCACATAAAAAGAATCAATTCCACTTTGAAAGGTTGAGCTAGCAATCATTGCTAGCTGATGGCCTTTCACTCTTACCACTTTTGCTCTCGTTTTCACAACTTCCCGCTGGATTCTTGAATTCTATGCATTTTCTTGATTAAAACATCTGCTGGGTACTTACTCAAGTCTACTAATTATTACTGGTTTTTATCATCGAATATAGGCAACGATGCCACCTTCGCACTTTCCTCTTAGGTGGGAAAGCACTGGAGATCAGTGGTGGTATGCGACACCCATTGATTTTGCAGCTGCTAATGGCCACTATGACTTGGTGAGGGAACTTCTTTACCTTGACACGAATCTCCTCATCAAACTCACTTCCCTTCGTCGGATTCGTCGGCTAGAAACTGTTTGGGACGACGAGGAGCAGTTCAATGATGTTGCCAAATGTCGTTCTCATGTAGCCAGGCTGCTCCTGCTAGAATGCGAAACAAAAAGAGGTCACAACACTCTCATTAGAGCTGGATATGGTGGTTGGCTTTTGTACACTGCTGCCTCAGCTGGTGATGGGAGCTTTGTCAAGGAATTGTTGGAGAGAGACCCTCTTCTTGTTTTTGGAGAAGGAGAATATGGTGTTACTGACATATTTTATGCCGCGGCCAGGAGCAGGAACTCTGAGGTTTTCAGGCTCTTGCTTGATTTCTCTATTTCACCACGTTGTGGCCTTGGCTCTGGAGGAGAGTTGGTAGAGCAGCAGAGTGAGAGTCATTCGGAATTTAACTGGGAGATGATGAATAGAGCTGTCCATGCTGCGGCTAGAGGTGGGAATTTGGAGATCTTGAAGGAGCTTCTAGGAGATTGCTCTGATATTCTGGCTTATAGAGATGCTCAAGGGTCCACGGTCTTACATGCTGCCGCAGGGAGGGGGCAGGTCGAGGTAAGGCCTATTCTGTTTTGTGCTTTTTCAGTAACTCTAGATACTCGTTCTTGCACTTCTAGTTTCATGGTCAGAAGCTTTACTGATATCTTATTTTGCTGGTGCATGGTTGTCATTCCTTTCCTCTTTTCTGAGTACTTGTTCCAAGTGCATTAAGTTATTATGATGTAGAAAGGGCAGTCATCTAATATTAAATGACTGGTAGAGAAAGATTGATTTCCCCCATTTGAGGAAAGGACCTGTTTGTGATGCTTTTGATTAGAATCCTTGATTGCTCCTGGTTTAATTCCCTCCCTTGTTTCAACAGTTCACATTTTTCATTGGTTTTAAGTGAATTTCTCCACCTATGTTCTTAGAATATGTTAAGACACAGGTTTGCTTTTGCATATGAGTTGGAGTAGGGAGGATTTCATAGGTTGATATTTATGACTTGCAAATCCTGAAACTGCTAGTAGCATAGCCAGTGAAGCATGAAGTTAGAATTAAGCTCTGCTTATGGGTGATACCATTTTTTTACCCATGAGCATTTACTATGCTGATTGTTAAATTTTATCTGACTTTTCTCAAATAGTACTTAAGACCAAGGATTCAATGAGTTCCTCAGAAATGAAACAAAGCCGTACGCAATAGTGCAGTTACATGATGCCATTTCCATCCGAATTTCCATTTCTGAGACCTGCCATCCTTGAAAAACATGTCTGTCGGTGTACCATTTGGATTTTTGTTGTTCAGGTGCCAATTTTATCATTAGTTCATATTTTATGAGCCTTATTCAAATCAAGAACCTTTACTTGTCAAATAGGTATGAAGCCTTTTCTGAGAGACTCCCATATTGCTGTTAGCCGCAACACATACATTGGCAAACGTCCCATATTGCTGGTTCTTACAGTAAGAGTAGTCCACTCTTTTTACTTCTTGAAAGAAATGGCCAACAGATTATAGGAGTTATCTTTTCTTTTTTACTTCTGTTTGATGGACTGGCTGTCAGATGTCAGGAACGCTCCTATCTACTCATGTGGAATCTCATGATTGGAAATATTTTATATCTAGAGCCCATCTGCTGGCATGTAATTGCATACTTATCGCGAGTCCATTTCCGTTGCTATTGCCCCTTCATTTTTTATTTTGTGCTCATGCAGGGACGAATCCACTTTGTTCTTGATGGTGATATCCCTATCCTTTGGACCTAAGAAAAATAAAACTTACAGAATAATCTATCCTGTTCGTGCAGGTGGTTAAGGATCTTATTAAATCCTTTGATATCATTGCCTCCAAAGATTATCAAGGGAACACAGCACTGCATGTGGCTGCTTACAGGGGTTACTTAGCTGTGGCAGAGGTTCTGATACTTGCATCTCCCTCACTCGCAACCTTTACAAACAACTATGGAGATACTTTTCTCCATATGGCAGTGTCAGGTTTTCGAACCTCTGGTTTTCGAAGAGTGGATTGGCAGATTGAGCTCATTAAGCAGTTAGCGAGTGGTAAAATTGTGAATATCAAAGATGTCATCAATGTCAAGAACAATGATGGAAGAACAGTTCTTCATTTGGCTGTAATTGAGAATATTCAGTCTGATCTGGTGGAACTTCTCATGACTGTACCATCAATCAACTTAAATATCCGTGATGCAGATGCCATGACTCCTCTAGATCTCCTCAAGCAACGACCGAGATCAGCATCTTCTCAAATCTTAATAAAGCAGCTGATTTCAGCCGGAGGGATCTCTAATTGTCAGGATAACATAGCTAGAAGTGCTATGGTTTCCCATCTGAAAGGGCATGGTATAGGAATGAGTCCTGGCACTTCTTTTAGAATTCCAGATGCAGAGATATTCTTGTACACTGGTATCGAGAACGCATTTGATGCCAGTTGTGATGACACAAGTGTTGGTGACAAATCATGCTTTAGCGATCCAAGTGATATTGACATGGGTAAATCACTGGACAACAAAAAATCAGGTTCTGTAAATAATACTGCAAGGCGTCTCAGGTCTCTCCTTCAGTTGCCCAGGAGGAAAGAGAAAAAAGCTGCTTTTATGGAATTAGAAGATGACGACCCTTTGAACTCATTTAATTTATGCCAAACCTTGGAAGACCGTCCAATTCCTCTCCGGCAGAGATACTCAAAACTGTTTTCCTTCTCAACCAACAAAAGGACATTTTCTGGAAGGAGCAGTCTTCCAAGTCCATTAACTAGAAAGAAATTTACCATCGGGCTAATGCATGGTGTTATTCAGGCAAAACAACATTTAGCCGTTTCACCTTCAAGTCCCTTTCCAAGGTCATCCCTGTCTTCGCCCATTTCATTGGATAAAGAAAAGGACATCGATATTGCAGGAACCTCATACTCAAATCAGCCATTAAAACATAAGCAAGCATCCTTCAACAAAAAGTTGATGAACCAGTACTTCTGTTTTGGTGCACAAGGCCTAACAGTGGAAGATTCAGGGACAAATCAGAGCTACAAGCATGCCACTCCATTAGTAGCCTGAATTGATTGTAAAAAGACTTGGGAGTTTTCTCAGGATCCTCAGAGAGTAGAATTTTTGTTTAGGAATCCAAGGTGTTCTTTCCACATTTAGTTTTATTGTGTGTGTGTGTGTGTGTGTGTGTGTGTGTGTGTGTGTATACTGATTGTCTTAGTCTGAATAATGTTTAAAGGAGTTTTATTAATAAATATCGAAACTCTGCTATAAATTTCTTAATTCACAGTTGAACTTTTTTCAGTATTAACTGTTTGATTCTAACAAAACTGACTGTGGAATCGAACTCATATATTCAGGAACGATTTACCATAATGTTGAGTGGTGAGCTTGCAAAACAGTACTATGTCATATGCTTTAATGTCCTTGCAGATATATAAAGCTGATGTTGAAGTTGATTGAAACACACTTGATTCAGCGACAAGTTAAGAAACAAGACAACAACATGGCAATGACATCTAATTATAGCTGACTCCCTGCGCACTGCTTAAGACATCAGTCTCCCCCATATACGCATCTTTCTAGCTTATTGATCTAATTATATCCAGTTTTTTGGAGGAATTTTCGATCAACTAGTGGCTAATATATATATCAGTATCAAATTAAAGATTCAACATGCAATTTTCAAACATGCACGAATTTCCTAACGAAGCCCCTCCTGTGGATATAGATACCACACAGGATAAGGGTATGTTGGTACTTTTAACGGTGGTGCTCATGTCCCTCCACGGATGGCTTAGTTAGATTCAAAATCCGGTTATGAAGCGAAATAGCATCCTGAGCCACCAACTGTCACGAATTTGCCATCTTTGTTCTGAGGATCATTGTTCTGAGGATCATCTGATAATTACATCATCCTCCACACTATCATCTCATATACAATTGCGTTTCTTTGTGCTGATTTCATTAGAGCTTCCTGTATATACAGCTCGAGGAGAATTAAAGGATCCACGAGGCCCTAAGATTGCTTGGATCAGCCAACTGTCCTGCGACTTTGTTTTGTTAAGTTAACTCGCAAGCTTGATTGTAATTATGGCTTACAACGAGTCACGGAATGATGCAGCAGCAAAAGAGAAGGCCATAGATGATTGGCTTCCAATCACTTCCTCTAGGAAAGCCAAATGGTGGTACTCAACCTTCCACAATGTTACTGCCATGGTTGGTGCTGGTGTCCTTAGCCTCCCCTATGCCATGGCTCAGCTTGGATGGTATAAATGCTTGATTTTCTATCATGATCGGACCATTTTTAAAGATGATATTGAATTAATTTGGCTGCTAATTAATCGGTATATATATACGTAGATCAATATATGTGTGTGTGTGGGAGCATATCTGATACATCCTTGTTCTGCATTAATGAAATTACAGGGGACCAGGAATCGCCATACTTGTTTTGTCATGGGTGATCACGTTGTACACTCTGTGGCAAATGGTCGAAATGCATGAGATGGTGCCTGGCAAGCGATTTGACAGGTACCATGAGCTAGGGCAACATGTGTTTGGAGACAAGCTGGGTCTCTGGATTGTTGTACCGCAGCAACTAATTGTACAAGTTGGAGTAAATATTGTCTACATGGTTACCGGAGGAAAATCATTGAAGAAGTTCCATGATGTGGTTTGCCCCAACTGCAAAGACATCAGGCTAACATACTTCATCATGATTTTCGCCTCAGTTCAGATGGTACTGGCTCATCTTCCCAATCTCAACTCCATTAGTGTTATCTCGCTGGCTGCAGCAGTCATGTCCTTAAGGTACGTACACAGGTGCCCAGCCATCAAATACAAATGGCTGTTGCAACTAATATCTTTCTAACAATGTTACAGTTCCCATGAAAGCATAATTATTTAAATCCAATCAGACCCTTCTTAATTTGGATATCATGATGATTGCTTGCAGTTACTCTACAATTGCTTGGGCTTCCACGCTCAACAAGGGGGTTCAGCCTGATGTCGACTACAGCTACAAAGCAAGAACTAGAACAGGAGCTTTCTTTGACTTCATCACTGCCCTGGGTGATGTAGCCTTTGCATATGCTGGTCACAATGTGGTCTTGGAGATTCAAGCAACAATCCCTTCTTCTCCAGAGAAGCCTTCCAAGAAACCCATGTGGAGAGGAGCTTTCCTTGCATATCTCGTCGTCGCCTTCTGCTACTTCCCAGTTGCCTTGATTGGATACTGGTGTTATGGCAACAGCGTGGACGACAACATTCTAATCTCACTGCAGAAACCATCTTGGCTTATTGCAGCTGCTAACATGTTTGTTGTCATTCATGTTATTGGAAGCTACCAGGTGCTCTTTCTTCTTAATATTATTAGTAATCATCAGTTCTTTTTAATATATATATTCGTCTCTATGCTCCAATCTGCAGATATATGCAATTGCAGTGTTCGACTTGCTGGAAACTGCATTGGTGAAGAAACTCCACTTTTCTCCGTCTTTCATGCTTCGCTTTGTTACTCGCACGGTATACGTTGGTAAGTGCAGCAGCTTCCAGGCCACTCTATTTTTCTGTCAGCAAGCAAGCTACCTGTTCTGAAAACCTCTGTAAGTCTGTATCTGCAACTTTGGGTGCTAAATCTTTTCTTCGACCTGGTTGCTTCAGGGCTCACAATGTTTGTTGGTATATGCATTCCATTCTTCAATGGCCTGCTTTCTTTCTTCGGAGGATTTGCTTTTGCCCCAACAACATACTTTGTAAGCTCTCAACCCTACTGCATATTTATGTTATAATTACTTAAAAAACTCTACTGTTTGCAGCTCCCCTGCGTCATGTGGCTTTCCATCTACAAACCGAAGAGGTTCAGCTTCTCTTGGACAGCAAATTGGGTATGTAATCTTTAACCACCTGCACTGCATGCTTCACGCACAAGTAATCAATAAGTTGGTGTAGTTTGTAAATGAATAATAAAAAAGATGTTTATCCCATGTTCGAAAGAAACACTTCCTTCTAATATTTCTAAGTGTGGGTTTATGTTGTGTGGTAAATTAAGTCATGATGGACAAACTATTTTATTTGGCTTTCTAATATTATTATATGGGTATTTATAATAACAAAAGATAACATTTGGAACTTGAAACTTAATATGAACAATTGTACTGTTTCATGAATAGTCATATTGTCATATTATTTGATGAATAGTCATACTGTTTCATCGTTATGTTTCAAGTCTATAAAAGCATATTACTATAAAGAAAAGATACATAACAAATACATACATTTTTTTCTTGGTCTTATCTTTTTATTTTTAAAAAAGTTTAGAGGGTTTAGTTGTATGCTGGAGATGTTGTCTTTATATAGGATAAATAAACACCTTAAAAATAATGTTTTTGTCACGACCCGAATCCCGGATCCGTGACCGGCAACGCAGGAACGGTGTCGAAAGGACACCTCACCTACGCTAAGCCTCAGAACGGACATATCAAAAGAATAATTTATTCAAAACTACGCAGCGGCTCATAATATTCAGAAATATCGTATTATTCAAAACTGATAAAACCGAAAGATAGTTATTAAAACAAAAATAATAATTCATAATACTCATTACATTGTCAAAATCCAAACGTAATTAAAACAAGGTAATAGTGGAGCGTCTAAGACATCAAATCAAAACTGAAAGGAAAGCCTCGCGAACAAGCAAGGCATACCGACAAGAACTGAAGAAGCGGAAACACTCAACAAAGTCCCAGAAACTAGGAACCTGAAATAATATTAAGAATGAGGGTGAGTTCAACCAACTCAGTGAGGGGAATAACATTTAATATACATTTCATATATTTCAGATATTATTTGCAAGATGATTTATCTTGATATACATATACATATACTTACTAAACATATTATCATAACGTAGCATATTATCATAACGTAGTGGATTACATGTCAGAGATCAGATGACACCCGAAGGTGACCAGATGACACCCGTAGGTGACCAGATGACACCCGTCGGTGACCACTGTGGGATGATCAATCGCCACAGGCTGATGCCTCTCTCATCAGCTAGGTATACAGAATACTGTGTGCACACAGGCTAACTATTCTCCGTTAGCATGGAGTTACTGACAAGTCCCATATCAAGGCATAATAGATATTCACAGAATCATCAAAGAAATGTATATCATATCAAATAGAATTTACTTTATCAGATTTCGAGTGCAAATTCAAGAATAAATGAGTACTCGAAAAATAAAGCAACATATATAAATATTCAAGAAATTTACTAGTTGTACTCATTGTATAATCAACATACATATTTATTTATATTATATGCATATTAAAGATTATTCCACTCACCCGGAAAATACTGAACTAAAGGAATGTCAGGCAAAAGACCCGAAAATCCGATTAAGGATCGTTAGGAGAACCTACAATAAATATATGAAATATACTCAAAAACAAATCAAACAAAAGATACCAATGCATAAAATAAACCGGGCTTAATCTCCTAGGTTTAGGGACTAAAACGACAATTTTCCAAAACAGGGACCAAAACGTAATTTTACCAAATTTGAGGACCGAATTGTAAATATATATATCCATACTGAAATTATCCATAATTCGTCCTTATCTTTGTCCAGAATCTTGAATTATGCCCCAAGGTCCAAAATGTGATTTTATCAAAATATTAGGGGTCAAATCATAATTTGTCAAATTGGAGGACCAAACTGAAAAATATCATATATTCTTAATTATACTGAAATTTTGTCCTTAAATCATCCTCAGTTCTGTTCAGAACCTCAATTTCTACCCCAGGGACCAATCTGTAAAATTTCCAAAGTTGGGGGACTAAACTGCAATTTCCACAAATTGAGGGACCAAACTGAATTTTCGTCATCTTCAACCTCAAAACCAGAATTTCAACAGATTTACCTACTGTTATCCCCTGATTTCTAACACAATTTCACCATTTAAACAAAATCATAACTCAAAATCATTATCCTTCAATTCAATCTCTCAAAATCAACTAATTAATCAAATACCCATAATAATCAACTCCTAACCTTCAAATTAATTCATCAATTAACTCAAAATACAAACTTCAAAACTCTAAAAATTAATCAAAACCGAAATTTAACATATTATACACTTAAAACCATAAATCTTACCTTTTTACTTATTTCCTCTACTTCTTTTCTCCTTTTTCCCTTATTTTCCCTTCTTTTCTCTTCTTCTTCTTCTTCCTCCCTTCTCTCTTACGGTTTGTTCTTCCAATATTCAGATCCCTCTTTTTTTTTTTTTTTTTCTTATTTATATTTATCAACTATTGGTCAATTACCACACTACCCTTCAATCATTTATTCTTACTCTTTAAGCCACTAAGGGCTTTATCGTATTTTCCAACCAAAATATTACAGTTTTCGTATCCAATTTCATATCTGTTTCCGTTATAAACTTTCTTAACACAATATTACCTTGAGGCTTGAGCTGATTAATTTGATTTTAATTCAAAAATATTTTCCAGGTCTGCGTTATACTTGGCGTTCTCTTGATGATACTGTCACCCATTGGTGCCCTGAGGCATATCATCCTTACAGCCAAGGACTACGAATTCTTCTCATGAACATCTTGCCAAAAGCGATCGCAGGGGCAGGGCAAATTCGGAGAGAGGGTGTCAACAATTATTTTGCTGGTTGTGCCCTTGGCAGGAAACTCGAATTTAACAATTCTGGAATTTATGTTGGGGTTTCTCTTCATAACCATCAATTTGATATGCAAATCCATCATTGGCTAGGTCTAGTAGAAGTGATTTTCTGTTATGCTAAGCAACACGTTGTTGCTTAATTTTAGGTACAAAATCAAAAAAAGTTGTACATAAAGCATCAAAATAGATTTTGATATGAGATATGCGGCTAGCCATGTGTTGATCTTTCAAGATTAGCTGGTTCAAAGTTCAAGGTGGAGCTCGATCTTCTTTCTTAAAGTTTCAAGGTTGTTTGTCCATCGCTTGTATGGCTCATATACCATGCATCAAAAAAGGAAAGAACAGCACAAACGTGGAGTTCTTGTGTTTCTATAAATCTATGATAAAAGCACAACAGTAGGTGAAAATTGTTTCGAAGTAAACTTTCTCATCTGATCCTAAAGAACCTCAGATGTTTTTAAATTGATGTTTTTAAAAAATGTATATAAAAAATATCAATTTAGTATTTTTTTATTAAAAAATATTTTTAACATACAAAGGTAAATACGCAGAATTTAAAAGCATATGAAAGGCATTAACCGTCAAATTGTCTTGAGAGAGAGAATCTCCTTTCTCTTATTAAAAGTTTAAAACTTTGACATTTTATATCCGAGAAAACATGAAAAAATATAGAAAAAAAAATCCCCCCCCCCCCTAATTTTCTTGCAATGCCACTGGTTCAGGTCCTGATCATATTTTTTTTATTATTAGGTCTTTCTTTCTGTATAAGCTACAATCTGAAGCCATCATCCATCGTCTCAAGCTGGGAGATTTACTATCTCAATAGGTGATTTTTTGTTCCCCCTCTTATGTTTTTTTTTTCTTTATTATTTTTCATGATTATTTATTTATATTTTTAATTTTCACATAAGTAAAAACAAATAAAATTTCTTTCAATCTTAACCGTGTGAGCGGAATGTGAATACGTCGCAGGCAACTCTATGAATCGACAGATCAAAATGGTGAAATGGATGGGTTTTTGTTGCGCTTGCAAAATGAACTGAAAGAAGACGTTGTTAAAGAGGAACCCAATCTGCATATCTATCCAAGCAAAGATGTGGACATGTGAGTGGTTTATTTGATTGCTGTTTCTTTGTTTTGCTATTAATTTGTTTCGACGTGGACTGAAAATATCTAGGATCTTGAATTATGATGAAGAAGGTTTGAAAGAAGAAAATCCCCAGTACTCCAACAGACAAATCTCTAAAACTCTCCTTGGAGCCATCTGAATTCAACATCCAAATTGTGTGTAAATGGCTATTCTTTTGGGAAACCATCAGAACATGTGACACCCTTCGGACGATGTACTGATAAGTTTGTGGTCAAATTCAACATTGATAACCTTTCAGATGTGGAAAACGATGATGGTGAGCATGGCCATGGGAAACTTGAGGATGAAATTTTTAAGAGGGCTTAACCCTTGCAAGAGGTGTTCTTGATAGTCCATGGATTGCGACCAGATCCTGGTTGAAGGTTCATGTATGAGAGGATTGAAGATAGGGTATATGATACTTCTTACTGCATAAACTATAAAGTGGTTCTTCTTACCTCCACTTTTCGTGTATTGCACTAACATAATTCTCTCATTGTTTAGTTTAATGCACTTGAAAATGGGATTAGAAAGTACGCAACTGCACTTTTCACTTCTGGGCTGATGAGGAACCGAAGGACCCCACAGTTGAGGTAACTTTGCTGCTGTTTGCTTTAATGATATTTATGTATTTATTCGCATTCAGATGAGTAAAATCATTTCAGCATTTAATACCATGGTTTGCTTATCTTTGATGGATATAAGTAACTGTATAGGGACCCTGACATATCAATTAAGTTATTATTTCTTGTATCCGGGGGACCCTGACATAACAATTATGTTTGTATTTCTTGTATCCAGGTTTCTTCCTTCACCCTCTTCTTTTATTGGCCTTTTATTTTGGGCTAAAAAATAAGATTATTTTTTAGTTTGCCTTTGATGAATTAATTGCTCTCTAAACTCTTCGCTATGCTTTATGTTAAGAACTTTCATGCGTATAAAGTTGTGCATTCATGCATCTGATTTGAACTATTGTTTCAGAGATATATTTTCTGTTGGAATGATTTGTTGTGATGGAGAAGGGCGTCCAAATGAGAAGGTCCATCATGCTGCAAAGCAGGTAGAAGAAGTGCCAGGAGTTTCCTTTATGCTATTCATTTGCATCAATCAACTTGGAAGGGACATGTATATTAGGAATTTCATGATCAAGTAGATTTACTTGCTGGTATCTTTAAGCAATACTGCAACGATGCCAATTGATGGTCTGAAATATGGTCTCTTCGGAAGAAATCTGTGTGTCAGGCAATGTGATAAACATAACTGTATTGGCCTCTCCAAAGTCCCTGCTTGGCCAAGTTTGCCCCTGAAGGGGTTGTGTCCAGGATAAAGCAGGACCAAGTTTTCCCAATCCCTTGATTTGTAGTCAAAAGATCTGACAGACGAGGTGTTCTTGGATATTTTTGTCATATGAAAGATGGTCACAGGGAAGAGACGACTGTTACATGCCAATCCTGATTATATGTGCCATATCTTTGCAATAGTAATATCAGCTGTGTGTAGCTTTGTCTTCTGCATTACACGGGGATATAAGAATAACACTGTTTCTTGTGCTTGATCATACGCCACACATACCATGTTTCATAGCTGTTGCTGGCGTGGATGGTATAGATGATTCACTTATATGGGATTAAAATTGTAGAGCATTTGACAGAAAACATGGAATTAAAATAACTACTTTAGACAATAATTCACTTATCTGTCAATGTTTTAATTCATAAGTCGCATTAGATATAATATTAAATTGAGCACTCGCATTTGCTCTCTAGTATTCCTGCAACCTTTCAATCCCAAGGAAATAATTCTTTTGTCTTGAAAGCTTATTACTTCGGGTCCTTTTACCACAACAGACAGCTTATTATTTGAGCTTCTGTCTGAGCTGCAAGCATACGCAGGCAAAAAGTTACCATAATTACTTATACTAGTATGATTTTTCTATTCTTGAATCTAATATCATGCTTGGGTTCCTTGCTGTCTCTGGAAATATCACGCCATACTTATTGGCGCTGTTCTTAGATGGGGCTATTACTTGATTCTGAAAATTCAGAGATTAAGAAAGGGACTGTAGGCAGGAGCTTTGATGAGTTGTTTTGTCTGGAAATAATGAGAAGGTAACTATTCAAAAAATGGTGAATTTTCTCCAGAAGCTCTTCACATCACCTCAATTCCAGATTTTCCCATCCTGCCTTCAGTCATGAAGTACTTTATAAAGGTCAACATAATGCCAAATACCTGATTCTGTACAGTTCTAGTCTCAATTTCAAGAAAATAAAACGCAAAATAGTTTCCAAAATGTAACTGACTGGTGGATGATGGATTCATCTTCTTCAAAACCTTTAACCGTGTGCTCTCTGGCGCAGGTGATTTCCTGGTTGAAGGGGAAGAGCAAAGGAAGTCCTTTTGCATAAACCCAGGAACACAGGCAAAGGGACAAGGAGGTGGCCCCTTTGCTGAGCTCAAGTACCATGGGAGTCCTGACAAGATGAATGCTTCAATTACTATAGGCATACAAATACTGGACCTAAACTCAGTGAGGGATGTCCCAAACTCGAAATGGCACAAAGCTGGAGCACAAGATCAGAATTAAAGATCCAACACACCGAATGTTCAATTAATTGGAACAACAGTGGATTCTGGAAACTCGTTTTCATAGATGATTTCCGCATGTTTGTAAATTAATTGCATGGGTTGAGTGATTCATGACCACCGGGATCAATCTTGTTCTTTTCTAACAATCAAACTCAGCGTATTTGGTATAAATACATACTGTATTATATTCATTCACTTCACCTCTCAATGTTCTATCTTCTCAACCACTTTCGTCCCTGCAATAGATCATCAAGGTAATCACGCAAACACAGATCCTAGTAATCACTTGATGTCTGCTAAACAATTTCATTGATTAGATAAATGTTCTATCTTCTCCTAGCCCACCTATCAGTATAATTACAAACCCCCAAATTACAGGGCAGGGCATCATGACACATGTTAAACCCACAATTGCGAAAGCCAATTCAGACAATACAGCAACCCCCTAGAGAATCCCCGAAGAACTCTACCCCACTTTCTTCTGTGCTCGATGGCTTCTCTCTCTAATCCATTCTACCCAGAGATTCGAAACCCACAATATGCTAACCAATATTGCACTTCCAATCACAACCATCCAAGAAATCCAAGCCCATGCAGGAATCAAACCGTGAGCTCCTCCATTCAGATAAAACACCCCCATCTTAAACAAACAGACAGGACCGAGAATACCTCTAACGACAGAGTAGAGGGCATAGAACGGAGCCGCCAAAAATTCATGCAATCTTGTAGCGGCAGGAACATCAGCTTTCCGGCTACCGGCAATGCTCCAGACATTTTGGCAAGCACTTGTAACCTCGGCAAGTATGAGTAGCAGAAGAAGTCCGTGTGCTCCATAATGGATCATATAACGACAAGTGACAAACACATATAACGTTGCTAAATGGTGAAGTATGAAGAGAGTTTCATCAGGGAAGAATACCATGTAGTGAAGAAGGTCTGCCAAGAAGTAAGCCATACTGAATTCAAGGACTGTGTTTTCTAAAGCAGAGTTGGGATCAGCAAAGGCACCTAAGGTCTGGCTGTGTAGTAGTGCACGGACAGCCATAATAACCGCAGGACTGCCATGAGCTAGGGACATGAGGCAGCTTGAAGCTTCCTTTCGATGTTTCAGTTCCCAGTTTCGAAAAAACACAGAATAACCTAAAAAATACATGGCGATGAACCCAGCAAAGAATCTGAGTAGGGTTGGACACACGAGAACTAGAGCATCCATATCACCCGGTTGCAGATAATTAACACAGGATCGATGCTTTTTGAGAATTCTGTTATCACCAAAGAATCCCTGCTGACAACAACAAAAAAAAGAGCTGGGAATTCTTTGAAGAAGGAGGGCTTCGAGGGAAGGAAACGAGGGAGGTGTGAGTCTCTTTAAGGGGGAATAATATCTTAGAATAATATCTTAGCGTGCATTCCCTGAATTCAATTCTGTCACTGTCAGTTTTCTAACATACCATAAATACAAAGCAACAATCAAGGTTGGGTGATGCCATGATTTTTACCAGGGCAAGCACAGGGGTCATGAATTTGACATGGAAAAGGAAAGGCGATAAGAAGAATAAAGTTAGTGTTCCACAAGGAAAAGTAAAGTAAAGGTCGGTGCCTGGCTTAGGGTGTAATGAGCCCTACCTTACCACCTTGTTCTTTATTCTCTCGAGCATATTCGGATATTTTCCACGTAGGAATTGCACCTCTTAGATTTTAGGCATAGCATGATGATCAATCGGAAATTAAGTAAATTGAAACTCTTATTGAACCCTAATGCCTTCCTCAACACTAAGACAAGACAGAAGGAGATTTTCCCAAATCCAAATTCTCAGGTGCTAAATTCCACCCCATTCAATCCGAGATATTCACTCCCATTACTGTTTAAATATTATATGACTGTTTGAAGGTATAATCATAGTTGAGATCCACACATTAAAATGATTTTAAAAAAATAATAAAATATTAATTTGAAAAAAAAATTAAATTTCTTTTTAAATACTTTTAAAATATAAAAATAAACAAGAGTTCTGAAATAGCCAATAAAAAACGAATCTTGTTCACTGGTTTATCTTTTAACATACGCTGATAAACACCATATTTTGTACTAATACCAAAGCAATTACACTTCCATGTGCCAGCCAATGCCTAGGAAAACTGATACATGTTCTCTATTTTTCCGTTTCATGGTTGATTCTATCAAAATTTGTCATTTATTACACCGTTATATTATGCCACAAACTGTCTTGCCCAAGCTAATCATGCTCTAACTTGAATCGCGGTTCCAAAACCACCTGTATGAACTTCAAAGTGCAGAGATTTCACGGTTTGGCCAGACATGGCATGTCACTTACATCACCATTCCTCCATCGATTGTCAACACCTGCAAGACAGTAATATCTAAGTTAGCGACCATGGAAATGGTACAGGGGCAGGATGACCTTCCCTTGGCTTAGCCTTGCGATGGATGCCAAAGGCAGGGTGAGGCGAGCCATGCCAAGGAGCTCTTATGAACACTTGGTTTTAGCCAATGGAACTCGTTACAGTCAGTTCTTGGCCATGGCATGGCATGGCAAGTAAGTGCTTAGACAAAGCAAGTTAAGAGCCCCGATAATAATTTAGAAAAGCAAGTTAAAACTTACAAAACAAGGGAAAACGAAACAGAAAAGATTCAAAACCTGTCCAGTGATGTAACTGGAAGCGGGGTTAAGAGCCAGGAATTCCACTAGTCCTGCAACCTCTTCTGGTTGGCCATAACGTCCTGAAAACATGGCAATTATTATGAGTCTCATCCGAACAAAATTCTATGAGATGTTCATGAAATTTTTTTCAGCTAATTAAGGTTCAAATTGTTGAATCGGAGATTAAACTAATATTGACTCGTCATTCAATTGAAGTATAGAGCTGGATAAATATTCACATATACTACTAGAAACAAACATAGATTTGATGAACCCTGTAAGATAGCCATATTAGCTCATTGCCAAAAGCAAAAATAATGAGGGCTTTCATATGGGTTTCACACAAATGCTTCTCAAACACCTTGAATAATTTGCAGCAGAAACTTAAAAGGCCAACATCGATATGAAACTTGATAAAAAGTTACTCACTAGGAAAAATATATTCTCACCCAAGGGTATTGTTTCCAAGATTTTCTTTTCGATGTCATCTCCAAGCTTGGAAGTCATATCAGATGCAATGAACCCTGGGGCAACAGCATTTACCTGGAAAATCATCTTAATTAGACCTGGTTTTCATGCAAAAACTTGGAAAGTGCAGAACTTTAACAAAAAGAAAAAACTCCTGAAAACTCACATTAATATTTCTGCTTGCATATTCCTTTGCAACACTCTTTGTCAGGCCAATAACACCTGCCTTTGCAGCACTATAGTTGGCTTGCCCAACATTGCCAACCAAACCAACAACTGATGCTATGTTAATAATCCTTCCCTGCAAAATTAAAAAATTTTACTTACCAGAACTTGTATAATGTTCTCATTCTGTTTATCATTTAATTTCTGGGAATTATTATATATGAGGTATTAGCTACGAAGGAGCTGAATTAGTTGATAGTATCCTTAAACTTGGAGAAGTCAGTGTGCACGCATACACCCATTGGAAACACTTATGGTGGCAAGTCTTAAAGTTATTTTTAACTTCGAGACATAACTCTATGCTCTCAGTACAAGTTTCATTATGAAGAAATGGAATTCCGGTCTATGATAGCTTCTCAACACCAATCTGATGCTGTTGAAGCAGAATTATTAATAAGAGAAGTGCATGATGAATGAAAGAAAATTAAACTTGCAGGGAAAAAAGGCTCAATACTGTAACAAATTGGGCATTTAAGGGCACAAACATGTCACCAGACAAAATTAGTGAAGGGCAATGAAGACCAAATAACTTGAAGATGGGAATACGAGCTTACCTTTCTCTTTTTCATCATAATTTTGGCAGCTGCCTGCAAAGAGCACACAATATCAGCATGATTAAGATAATCGCAATCATAAGATAAATCAAACTAGTTGGATCTTAATGCACACACCTGCGTGCAGAGGAATACACCGGTGAGATTCAGATCAATAACCTCCTGCCACTGAGATTTCTTCATTCTCATCAACAATGTATCCCGTGTAATTCCTGAAATAGAGGTATGTGGCATTATGAGGACTGAAAATGAAAACAGAAAGCAATAAGGAAAGATAGAATTATTATTAACCTGCATTATTTATCAGTATATCAACAGTTCCCCATGCATCAACAGCCTACAAATGTGAAAAATCATTAGCATCACTATAAATAATATTCATGATTAAATTCAATAAACAGAAGGTAACATTTGCTCACAGTTTTCATCATTGATTCCACATCAGCCTCTTTTGAGACATCACCCCCAAAAGTGAGGGCCTGGCCACCATAAGCCTCGATCTACAAAATTAGCAAATAAACTCAGTGGTCATTTCAATCATGCAATATGAATTAGTAACAACTCCATTTCCGGCAAACAGAAGGGACAACTGCACATTCAGGAAGTGAACTGAAATCTACAGGTGTGATAAAAAAAAAATGAACAAACTTGGTGAAGTTGTTAAACTAAACATCACAATCTCAAACAATTTCATCTCAAAAAAGTAAATCATATTATATTTTTAGTAATTATTTACTTCCATTTCAAAAAGGTCATGGAGCATAGGCCATACAACAAAAGGGTAGACATTTGGCACGGCAACAAAAGAAAGAAAGCAATGGATTCATTATTCGCCAGCCACATCTGGTTACAAAGGAGCTAATTCACATTTTGAGCTCTTTAAAGTATGTCAGTTTAACACTTAGTGGAAAAGAGTTGATTGGCAGCAAAAACAGGATTAATTTTCGTATGGCCAGAAATCATCAGAGGTCAGCTAACGCTTAAAATAAATAAATAAATAAAAACACCATCAAGACCTTGAACCATGAGACACTAAATACAAAACTGAACAACGCCTTGGTATTAAAATTTCAAAAATCAGAGCGATAACATTTTTGTTGTCGAATACATATCAATAAAATCACATCAATAAACACAAATTTTCAAGAAGTTCTCCTAAGATAACCTTAAACTCCTAAGTTTTATAGCAAGTATCAGTCACCTACCTCTTTGGAAACTTCCTCAGCTTCTTTTGATGACCTAGCATAATTTACCAAGACCTGCAATATCAGACAAACAAGATATATCTGTAATTCACCATTTTCCAAGATAAAATAAAGCAAGACAGGAATTTTTTACTAACCTTGCAACCTGCTTTTCCCAGAGACAAAGCAATTGCTTTGCCAATACCTCTAGAGGCTCCAGTCACTACCACTACTGGCGATTCCACCTTCTGCGCCGCCTCCGCGCTCGCTGTTTCAACAATCGCGACCTGAGCTCTTACACCTGCCACGCATTACAATCGATCAACTACCATTCAATAAATAACAGCGACACACTCCTGTATCCCTAATTTTGAAAGTAAAATAGATACCAAAAGAGGAGAGTGAGCTCCTCGATCCAGACTGGAGAGAAATGCTACGCCCGAGTCCACGGGAAACAGGAGCCAGGGGCCGAAAGTGAGCAATTCTGGTATCAGCGGAGGTGCCGAGATGAGCGGCTGATTTGAAGGCGACAACATTGGATCCGGCAAGGGAAGCAGCAGCAGCCATGAGAGGCCCAAAGTGTCTCCTTAGAATAGAAGAAGAGGAATTGGAAGGGTAGAAGACAGCCAGGGAAACCAAAACGATTTGCTTGGCTTTTTATAGAGAAATGTGATCGTTTGTTTTGTAGCTGAGGGCTTGCCCTTGCCTTGCTTTGTTAGCTCCGGAGAACGTTATTAGAGTGGCGATACACTCGAAGCTAGTAGATTAATTGGGTATGGTTTTTTCCATTATTTACCAAGAAGCCAGTGAGAGAGCATTTTTCAATTGCCATGGACGACGAGACAAGATGAAGCTGGCAGTGGCTTGCGATGGCAAACAAGTAAATTAGGTACCTCAGGAGCGCTTTTTTTTACAATTAATCGACGGCAGATTCGGTTGATCCGCGGAAACTAATTCCCACCTACTTTTCCTTGGTGCGATCGACAGGAGGTGAGTTTTTTTAGTTTATAAATTAGTCCTTATGGTTTATGGAAATAGATTATTTAGTCCATTTATTGTAAGAAATATTTAAATTGTTGTTAGCCAATTAGAACTGAGCATTTCCAGTTCGGTCTGGTTTTGAACCAAAATAAACAATCAAATTCAATTTTTTTATTATTTTTTGAACCGAACTGAAAATCAGTTCAAATATTTGATTCGGTTAGTTTCTCTTCCAAACCGATTCGAACTGAAATTATTTCAATTTGTTCATTGTCCCAAAAAAATCCCTACATCAAAAAATACAACTAAAAATCTTTCTTGTTTGAGCATTTTGATGCTCTATACCCCGATCGCCCACAATGAAAACAAGAGCCTCCAAATCCAAAGCTTCTGCTACGCACAATAAAGAAAAGATGTCATGTTTGTTAGCTAAAACTTATATGAACAAATATGTCCAAATCCTCAACCACACAAGCCAGCAAAAGATAAGAAACATAACAGGAAAAAAAAGGAAGGAATGAAAGGGAAAAAAATCCACTACTTGGCACTTGCCCACATTATGCATGCACCCCATAAAGCCTGTAACTTTAGGTTTACAGAGAGTAAAGGAGAAAAGAAAATCAAAGCATAGCAGAGAGAAAAATCAAAGTAAAGAGTAAAATAAAAATAAAGGGGGAGATATGCAAAGAAAAGAGGGGTGGCGGCTGATAGTTGAATGTTACTTTAGAGTTAGAAAACATTCTATTTATATATTTTTTTTTAAGTACTGGCTGGTTGAGCCGGTTCAGTTCAGTTCAATCGATTTCAGACTTTAGATACCGAAACCGAACCGAGCTTAAAATTTTTTGTGATTTTTTAATCAATTAATTTGGTTTTTTTTTGTTTAGTTTTTTTAATTATTTTTCTTCTGATTTTCTTGATTTATTGATTTTTTTGCTCACTTCTATAACTAACAGTTATCCATGCAACAAAGAGTAGTTTGGGTACTGGTGTTAAAACTGACGGATCTTTTATCCATTTAACGGTTAATGAATTATTAAATAATTTTTCGTTATAGAAGAGCTAATTAATTTGTTTGATAAACTGAAGGGACTAATTTATAATTAACCTTTTTCCCCTCCATTTTTTCTTGACTTTTAAAAGGAACAGATGCACCCATGAACTTCACGGTATGGGCCATGCTGGGCACGACACGTCAGATTGGGCTATGATCTTACGGTACACGGGTTAGCCTTTCTATACAGGCCCATGGGATGTTTTGATAAACTAGATGGATTAGATAATTCGTTTTCGAAAACTGTAGAATTTAATTTATAGTTAACTATTTATGATTTATTTAATTAATATCACGGCATTATTTCTCATGGAGCAGTTATTTCTTATTGCTGGCCTCGCTTGTATACAGAAGGTGGAAAAAAACAAGTGTCAAAAAGTTAAGACGGCAGGCCGCCTTTTGGGGGCAGCGGGTATCAATTACCAAGGTAAGGTCTTCGACCATTATAGCTTTCTTAGTTATTTGCTATTTAGCAAAGTTAACTCTTTATGATTTATTTAATTAATATCAAGGCATTATTTCTCACGGGGCAGTTATTAGTTATTACTCATTAGTGACTTCTTTTTGTACAAAATATAACAATTATTTTTAATTTAGTTTGATTTTTATCTAAAAAAATAATTAAAATAAATTTTTTAAAAAATTAAAACCAGTTCAAATAGACCGGTTTTGATTTAGTTTTTTAAAACAAAATCAATTCAAACCAGTTTGACTCAGTTTTTTTGGTTTGGCTTGTTTTTTCATGGTTTGTCTTGGTTTTTCATTTTGGCTCAGGTTTTTTAATTTGGCTCGATTTTTTTCCGATTTAATTATTTTTTTTATTTTTTTGGGTTTGGGTTCGATTCTGTTTTTTCGGTTTTAGATTTATAAAACCAAATCAGTCAGTTTTTTTAAAATTTTAATTGGTTTAATCAATTTTTTTCACGGTTTGGTTTTTTCGATTATTTTTTTCTAGTTTAATCAGTTTTTCAGTTTTTTTATCCCCAGTACAAAAGGTGATGACTGATGTGAAAAAAAACTTTATTATTTTTGCGTTTCAAAATGATTTTTTTTAAAATTAATTTTTATTTTATTTTTTTCTATTTTAAATTATTTTTTTAATGTTAATATTGTTTTGATGTGTTGATATAAAAAATAATTTAAAAAAATAAAAAAATATTATTTTAAAATATTTTTAAATTAAAAAAAACATAACCACATTCTTAAATATCAAAAGTTAAAACTGTAGACTGTCTTTTCTTGAGCAATGGTATCAATTACCAAGGTAAGGTCCTCAACGTTTATAGCTTCTTAGTTATTTGCTTTTTAGCATAGTTATTAAATTCAAATTGGCAAGTAAATGATTTACTTACATGTGGATAGATTAAAATAGATTAATTTAAAATAATATATTTTTTAATTTTTTTAATAATTTAAATTTAAGTTTGATTAAATTGATCGGATTAAAATGCAAGACGAACAGGATTATACTAAATTAATTTTAATCTAATTTAATTTAAAACGAATTACAGGCAAAATCAATAAATTATTAAATTCACATGCTAAAGCGGAGTTTAATACCTATAACCTTGAACTCCAAACACGGCAATTCACCGATTGCCTTCTTTGCTGTAACTTCTTTTTTTAAAAAATGTTTGACTTCTCTAAAATCAATACATCGGGGAATGGTAATAGATGGTGAGTCAACGTAGAGAAAGCGAGTTAATCAGGGGCCAAGAACTCTGATATTGACTTCTAACCAAGCTTGGTCCTTATCCAAAGTGATGGGTTAACCATCACAACACCACCTGATTAGGTTATAATATCGCAGCCGAAGATAGATTTCAACTTTTCCGGCCTTCACCGTTCACCCCCGTCTCCTCGGACAAAAAGTTGCGGCATGGCTCCTTGGGGGCAGCTCAGTCAGTAAGATCGATAATTTCTTGAGCTGAAAACAAGGGTTTGATTACTGGTTTTGCTACAGTAGGATTAATACCACAGATTCCCCAGATCCATGGCCCTAGGGTTTGCTAGCTGCTTGGGATGGCTAAGAAGAAGAAGAAAGGGCTGCATGAGCATCAAAGCGTTACTGCAGCTCCTTCCACGGTAACCAGAATTTAACTTGCTTTGCTTTATGTGGACAATGCTTGAATGCAAGGCTTGTGGCAGCCAAATCTTGGCAGTAAAGAGTTGTTTTCATGATTGCTCAAGCCTTTTAAGTCTTCTCTGTCACCTACCAATTAAAACGACATCATTCTCAATCTTTTCCATCAGTGGCCATGGCCACTGATAATTTCGTCGTTGTGTTGACTTCATACATCATCTTCTACGCTGTCCATGCCACGTGTTTCAAAATGTATTCACTCAGATAAAATATTAAAAAAAACTACTGTATTTATTATTTTATTAGCCCTGGAAGATTCAGTGTTTGTATCATCTAAAATAAATGCCCCACGTCATTCGATTATTTTTTTTTTTTAAAAAAAAGATTTTACTTGGAGTTCTTATTAATACCCATATCGTGACTGTATATTTTTAAATTTTAAAGTTTTTTTTTAATTTTTTTATATTAATGCATTAAAATAATAAAGAAATTAATGTGAAAATTAAATATTTGTCCCACTAGACAGTTTCAATCGTCAGAATCTGGGATCACACATTAAATTTATTGTTGTTAATTATTATTTTTTCGTGGCCCCCAAAAATGAACGATTCAATTAGTAGCTATTACGTATTATACCTGTACAATACGAGAAAAAATAAATCCTAGGAATTATGTAATTAATTAATTTAATTTTATAACAACAAAAAGACATCATGGTAAGAATACGTGAAACTAAAGTACTAAAAAATGCCTATCAAAGCACGTGACCACTTAGATTTATCCTTAAATTAATAAATCGTGTGTTAAGAATTCTTGTATTATACTGTCTTACAACAAATAGAACCAAGACAAATAAAGAAAATAATAATTAGAAATAAATAATTTAGAAAGGAAGAAAAAATGAAATATCCATCGAAGGGAATTGACTGAGAAAGAAAGAGAAAAAAATACATGTGAAATTTTGGTGTTGGTGAGAGAAGGAAGGAAGGAAAGCAGCAAATCCAAGCAGCTCTGCAACAACAGCCTAAAAGAAATTACGATTATTATTATTATTATTATTATTATGAAATTTCAAATGCTGGAAAAATTCGAAGGAAAGCGACGCGCGATCTGGCTGTGAATTACCTGGAGCATAAAATGCGTTTAGATCCAGAAAAGGAAGCATTTTAGGCGTTGTAAACTGGCATTTAATCTTGGAATTCGAGATCTTCTTTGAAGAAATTTTGACTTGAATATATATATATATATATATATATTTTCTGTTTCTGGTGAGTGAAGCTGCTGCTGCTACTTTGCTCAGTTGGCTCCACCTCACTGACTTGAAACGGTGAGTTTTTGCTTTGTTTCTTCGGTGGAAGGGTGTTAGAAGTTGAGGATGAGTTGAATTGGAGGGTTTTGAGTGTGATGGAGTGTAGTATTAGTGTGTTGGGATCATGATGGAAAGAAATCTAGGGTTTTGAAATTGTATTTCGAGATGAAGGATTCTGTTTTATTCTTGTTGTCATATGGTTGTTGAGCTAATTACTTTTGAATGTTGCATTTGCTTTAATTAATGTGATGGTAAATACTATGCTGTGGCATTTGTTTCTGAAGATTTGGTGTTAAATTTGCATGCGTGGGGATTGATTTTCGTTGTCTCGGGTTGCTAGAAGTGGAGCTAGTTTTGGCTAGTTCATTTGTTTGGTTCTTCGTTGGATGTTCGTTTATGGGAAATTTGATTGGAAAAGGGGTTGTTTTGGTATTAGTGTTGAGGAGAGGTTGAAGTGATTAGTCTGGAAGTTTATTTGTAGTGGAGGAGATGCCGCCTTCTCCGGCATTGAGATACTCTCCTGGGAGAGAGCCAAGAGCTGACAATCATAAGCGAGGGCGTAGCCTTGAAGGTGGATTGCTCCTCAAAGAGAAAGATGACGATCTTGCTTTGTTCAATGAAATGCGGTCTAGAGAAAGAGAGAGTTTCTTGCTTCAGTCAGCTGGTGACTTTGAAGACACGTTCTGTAATTTTCTGTTGAAGCTCTGTTCTTTCATTTGGTTCATTGTGTTATCCTTTCCCAATTATAAATGTTTCTTCTGGTTAATCATGCTGCTTGCTTTGTGATCGAATTAAATATTTTTACGCAGCTTCAAAGTTGAGATACTTCTCAGACTTCAAACTTGGAGTTTCAATCCCTGTTCGAGGAGAGAATAGTGAACTTCTTAATATAGATGGGGAGAAGGATGACTATGACTGGTGGGTTATGGTTTCCTATTTGGAAACATTTTACTACACCATCCTAATTTTTATTTCTCTAGCAAACAGAAGGAAACATTTAAGTTTTCACAAAGGGAAACTTGTTTTTGTGTCACAGTCCGCTCATGTCTCACATATTCGATTTATATGGATAAATTTATCATAGATAAAAGTATCAAGTTTTCTAGGTATACAACGAGTCTAGTTTCTAAATGTACAAGCTACTAGTGCCATTGATTGAATTATTAATTTGCAAAGACAAGCTGAAAAACAATAATTTTATAGGAATTATTTCACATTTTCTCTTTTGCATCTTGCTTTAAAGCTGTTAAGAGTGCTCTTAGCTGTTTTTGGTTTTAATGAATTGCTTGGTCGTAATAATTTTGTAGGTTATTAACTCCGCCTGACACCCCACTTTTTCCTTCTTTGGATGATGAGCCGCCACCAGTTAATGTTGCATCCAGGGGCAGACCACGTAGTCAACCCATTTCCATAGCAAGATCTTCAACAGTAAGTCATTGACTGCCTTTATGGAATACAATTTATTTATTTTACTACCCCTTAAGGTTTGGATAAAGAATACATATCTATCCATTCTCAATTGCCTGTAAGTGAGATGTGTGCATCCATATATAGATGGAGAAGAGTCACAGGAGCAGTAGGGGGAGTGCAAGTCCAAATCGCTTAAGCCCTTCCCTGGGTTCTGGTAACAGCACATTTCAGTCAAGAGGAAGGCCGTCATCAGCACCTCATTCTAGTCCAACTCCCACTCAACAGCCTGCCACTCCATCACGTAGGCCATCTCCCCCTCCAAGTAAAGCCTCAACATCTGCTCCTAGGTCTTCAACTCCAGGGAGAATGAGCACAGGATCAGGGGCGAGGGGAACTTCGCCCATAAGGACAGGTAGAGGGAACTCTGCCTCACCAAAAATAAGGGCATGGCAGTCAAATATCCCTGGTTTCTCCTCTGAAGCACCACCAAATCTTCGTACTTCTGTAGCTGATCGGCCAGCATCATATGTAAGGGGTTCCTCTCCAGCATCCAAAAATAGTAGGGACTCAGGCTCAAAATTTGGCAGGCAATCAATGTCTCCAGCCTCTAGAAGTGTTAGTTCATCACACAGTCATGATAGAGACCCAATTAGCTCACACAGCAAAGGTTCTGTGGCATCATCTGGTGATGATGATGTGGACTCTCTACAATCCATTCATGTGGGTAGCTTAGACCGCTTGGCTTCGAAGAGAATTGGTGGCTTTCCTAATAATAGAGCTCCTGCATTCTCCAAGAACTCAACTAGAATATTTTCCCCAAGTTCTGCTCCAAAAAGATCCTTCGACTCTGCTATTCGTCAAATGGTATCTCGATGCCTATTTCACTTAATCACACTCTTTTCTGTTAAATATTTACCAGTGATATTTTTTGTGAATATTCCTACAATAGTCACCCAACATGCTTGACTCTTAATGGTGTGATATTGATCATTTAATTTGTAGTAAAACTCACACTTGAAAACTAAGTAGTTCATTTGCTTGTGGTCCCTTTCTTCTCTTCTCACAAAAGAAGGGAATTTTATTCGGAAGTGAATATATTGCTCGTGTAGGTGCAGTACACATTACTTCACATGATTCTCACAAAATCACATGCCATTGCGTTTTGGGTAAAATCAAATTTGCCTTTTCTAGAGTTAGGTTATACACAAAGATCTCTGTCGTACTCAGACACCAAGATGAGCTTCCACGTGCCAAAAAAGTAAAATATTGACAATTTTGATAACTCTTATCACCATAAATCCTTTTATTAATTGTTCATGATGCTAAGCTCAAAACTCTCCTCAGATTTATAAATATTTAAAATTGTCATGAACACCATTCTATGACCTATCTTGAATCCTTGATAACTAAAATTTGTAAGATTGTTATCAGTAACAAACCCTACCATCAAGAACTTACCCCCTTTCTAATGCCTAAAATTATGTGGGATGCCATCATAATTCCTAAAAACATGTGAGGTTTCAACCAATCCTATAGGAGTTCACCATTCTGCATGCATCCTCTCCCCCCCTCAACAAAACAAAAGAAAAGGTGAAATGAGAATGTATTTTGAAGTGATGTTGAATAAAAGGGATCTTTTATAATCTTATCCAAATGAATTAAAAAACAAACCTGTTAAACTGTGATGACGAAATAGTATCATGTCCTTTTTTACCTTGGTAGTTTGGCAAATTGTTTCTTCATTTTTTAATATTTGGTAACCACGCCCGGTACAACAAGAATGTTCTCTGTATTTGGTGGTCAGCTTCTGCGCAGCACTGAAATAAATGCTTCGCGATAAAATGGCATGCGTTTTTTGTTTGTATACTCTGAGCATAAATGCTTCAAATTGCAGATTTGGAGTCAATTGTAATTATGCATTTTCTGGTTTGAAATGGTCCCACCAACTTGTTTATTAATTAAAATCATGTAATTAGTTGAAACATTTTTGGTGTGATCGTGCTGTTATCATTACTACGATAATGCAGGTATAAAGTATCCGGTTTGATGAGTGAGAAAAAGTTTAACAATGAAGATAGATTGATGAATTCATATAACAGTTAAATCACTAGTTACTGTATTTTATGAATCGGATTATATGTGTTAAAGTGGTGTATTCAGCCAGTTTATTTATGGAATTTTCCTAGAAACCTTGAGTATTTTATAGCTCCTGTGAAAATATCCAGGCATGCTTACTTTCACTCTCCTCTCTTGTGCATTCATAGTTTCTTTAGAAGTCTGGTGCATGGATCCTTTATTTCATCAATGTTTTTGTGTAGGATCATCGGAAAAGTCCTCAGAACATGTTCAGGCCACTTTTATCTAGTGTCCCCAGCACTACCTTATATGGTGGAAAAGCAAGTTCTGCACATCGTTCTTTGATGTTGAGGAACTCTTCTGTTACAACCAGCAGTAATGCGAGTTCTGATCAAGGTACCAGTGCTGCACCAGATACCAAGGGAAGTTGCTGCCACCAGGAAGATATGGCAACTGAGAGTGGCAAGGTACCATACCCTGATGCTCTGGAAGAGGTTTTTGCCTTTGACAAGGCAGATGCATTAAATAAGGATGTCAGGCATGATGCAGATGATAGTCTGCATTCTCGGCTGCGTGACTTTGACAGAGACACCACAATTGAACATGAGCCTGGTGACTGTGAGGAGCTCAGACACCATGACATTGAAATCAGTTCTGCTTCTGACACTATATGTGTCAAGGCTGATTTTTCAGAAGTTGATAGTCTAGAAAACACAAAAGTTTGTTCAAAATGTGGTTGCAGGTATCGTGTTATTGAAACCCTGGAAAAGGATGTAAATCTATGTCCTGATTGCTGTAGGCAAGACAGTCTTGTGGGTGCTGCTATTCCAGACACACTAATTGTAGCCGATGAGAGCCTCCCAGTGCCATCTATCAAGATATCTAAAGAATACAAGCAATCTGATGAGCCAGATACCCAGGTGGATGTGCCTGAATTTCAGCCACGAGTTAATGATTTGGAATCACAATTTGTTGATATGGTTGATGCAAGGGTTTCCGGGCATGAAGACAGAGTTAAGCAAAGCAAGACTTCACACCACGAGCAAAAGCGATTTTATTCCCGAGAAAGTTCTCTTACTAGGTCTTTAATGGAGGGAAATGAACATGGTACCACAGGCCATCATGAAACAGGACAGCCACCTGCTGGTTATAGCCTTCCTGGTGGAGATGCTGGAGATCATCAATTGCAGCACTCAAATAACTATCCAAGTTTGAAGGCTGGTGTTTCAGAAGGTGCTGGCATTTCTGTATTACTCAAGAGGTCTAGCAGCAGCAAGGGGCCTGTTGTTCAAGGCAGGACTTTAGTTGCTTCTACCATTACTTATGATGATTTGTCTTACGCAAGAGACAGTGCAAATAGTTTGAGAAGCTCCATTGGGTATGGCAGTACATCTGCATCATCCTCCATTGATTTCAGCTCTGGCAGACATGCGGAAACACGTGTTCAACGACAGTTAAGTGGCAGGAAATCTGACCTGGAGAACTACAGATATGACCCAAACTCAAGATCTCAAAGCACTGTGTCATCTTTTTCTGGAACTTTAAGTGATGGTCACCAAACTCTAGGTATTGCAACAAACAGACACGAAGAAAATGTTGAGGTTACTGTTGGCAATATGAAATATGATAGGTTGGAGGAAACTCCTGTAGCTTCTCAAAGGATATTGCTGGCTTCAGAAAATAAAGAACTGGATGTTTCCCGTATATTTTTTACTGGTGCAAAGGTTCCTGAAGAAGATTTGTTTGAGCAAAATGACAGTAATAGGAAAACTGATACATCTTCCCCAGATTTGCCACATCATACAGTTGGCATTCACCTGGAGGAGAATTCAGTAGTATCATATGAAAACGGTGAAGATTTGCTGAACAATGCAGGGGATGTCTCAGATGTAGAAGCGTCAGCTATTCCTCTAGAGCCTTCTGTTGAAGCCAAACATAGCATGCTGAATACTAGTCTTGACAGACTGGATGTTACTGAGGTTACTACTCATAGTCGATTGGCTTCAATATCAGAAATAGAAGCGGAGAACAATTGTTATGGTACTGGGTCAGAGAATGATGATATATCGACAAAATCAAGGAGCACCATAAATGAAGTTCAGGATCACCCGGTCCCAGCATCTTCAGATAAGGAAACAGCTGCTTCTGTTTTGGAACACAACATGCCAGATCATGCAGATGGCATATCAGGTATGTTTAATCCTGTGTTGTGATTCATGTTGATCACGTATCTGTTTGTAGGTTTGAACACAGTTGACTGGAACATTCTTCCAGTTGATGGAGTTGAGACCTTTTTTATTTGCCTTAACAGTCTGATCTAAACATTTTATGTTAAGTGGTTTGTTTTCTGGTGAGAATACAAGTCATGTTCTGCAGTTGGTAAAGTTAAACATTAATGCAATGTTAGTTGCCATTCCTATGTTTACAAAATGATTTTCCAGTTTCCACATGCTTTCTACATATTTTAATCTAACGTCAGCTTTGAGATGGGACTAGAATGTTGTGGTTTGATTCTCTAACGAGTTTTTTAACTTTTGACAGAGGAGTCAACCATAATGGTCGACTGTCGAGGAAGGAGCAAGGCAAGAAGCCTGTCCCTTGACGAAGTAACCGATGCGACACTTTTCTGTAGCTCCGTTGTTCATGATCTGGCCTACCATGCTGCAACTATAGCCATCGAAAAGGAAAGTTCAGAACCATTGGAAGGTTCTCAGCCAACAGTTACAATTCTCGGAAAGTCCACTGCTGACAGAAAGGATCCTCGTGGAAGACCTGCTGGAAAACGAACTTTAAAATCCCAAAAAGTCACGCAGAGGCGGGCAGAAACAGATGTCAAACACTCTGCCAACGAGACCGAGAACGATGAGAATTCCACTGAATCCATGGTGCGTAATGTTGGGCTTCCCAACGAGATGGACAGTATGAAGCCTCCGAAGCTGGAATCCAAGTGCAATTGCACAATAATGTGAATCCTTCACTCACGCTGTGTGACTCTGCTACCTTCTCCAGCTGCATGGAGAGATGACAAGTGCTTGTATGCTAATAGTTTTTGTGTTCGAAGGGCTGCATGGACCACCGCCAATTCATTCATGTTGATTCCAATTTATTTGTAAGAAGCACCACGTTGCGGTGGTGACATAATTGTAAAGGTTGTCGTTAGGTTGATATCAGTGAGGCAGCGAAGATTTGTGTTTGCCATGCCCCAGGTGCCATAATCTTGTTACTTATCCCGTCCGATTCAAGTGCTTCGGTAGAAAAAGTGTGAATGAAACCCTAATTTTTCCACTTGTCATAGTTACCTCCATAGCTTTCTTGTAAGGGAGGCACAAACCTCTAACACATGTTCACGGTGAGAGACGGCATTGCACATTTCGAAATAAATGCTGAGGCAGATTCAACCCGCGGTGGCTCGACGCGCTTGTACAGGCGGCTGTAGCCCTGAGCGCAGCAATCTTTTAGGCGGCAAACACAAACCTTTTAAAGAAACACTATACTTGAATCAAATCCACTGGAAGCACTGAGATTGGTAAATCCATCTGTGGGTAAATTAGAAGGACCCATGAATACTGGACTCACTTTAGCTGAGAGCGGCTGCGGCCCAGCATTTTGTTTATTTTTATATTTTAAATAATTTTTATTTTTTTTATTTTAAATTAATATATTTTTTAGTATTTTCAAATATTTTGATATATTAATATCAAAAATAATTTTTAAAAAATAAAAAAATATTATTTTAATATATTTCAAAATAAAAAAACACAACAACCTTACATGCAGGTGATGTATGATGCAACAGGAGTACGTTTACAGGCTGGACGCCAAGCAGAGGTTTGATGCTTCTCTATCCATTTTTCACATTGAAACGGTGGCTCTCTGTTTCTTTGTTTCGTGTATTTAAACTGGATTTCTTCAGGTCTTGAATCAAAACTCCCTGCTGAACATCCTCTGGCGGAGAGCAGACCGCTGCGCGAACTTCTTGGGCTCACCCCTCCTCAGGTTTGGATTATTGCATCAGACAAGTTCCTTGTAGATTGCCTAGGAGGATTCCTGTGGTGTGTATAGGGTTTATTTATGCTATTTCTATCATAAAGAATGGAGGAGGAGATGCTGTTATCTTCAAATTATTTTCATGTCATAAGCTTTCGAGAGTTTGAATGGTGAGATTGTAAAGAATGGAAACGCCTCTTTTCCCTGTGATTTCTGACTTCGGGAAGCAAACCCGCCTGCCTGAATTTCTTCCCAGCTTTGGGGACTGTCCCTTACCTATCTGTGAATAGTAGTGAGTTGCAGGTTTATTTCCAAGAAACATAGAGCTCAGGAAGCTGTTAATGAACTGATAATCCTTTTCTGTGAGAGGTTGTTGCTGGTGCTTTGCTTGGTCTTGTCACCGCAATTATTGTCCATTTGATCACATTGATGACTAATCGTCGAAGTTGATGCCTCACGAGATCAGAGATGTCACATATCATAGCTGATACTCAAGTTCAGATCGCTCGATAGGACAGAAACTTCGAGACCTGTAATTGTAGGTGGTGCTTAAAAGTTCAAATGTCGAGAACTTGAGATTGTGTTGTCTCAAATGCAGCAAAATGCTCTTCCACTGAACTTCCCTTGTATACAAACTGTCTTCAAAAAATGGCAAATATTCATGTTTAGAATAGTGTTTTATTACATATGAATCCCTACAGATACTAGCAGAGGAGGCAAAAATCTAGAGGCGGCATTAATGAGAGCTTTTTGGGAGGCATAACAAATTCTGCAGACAACCAATGTCTCTTCAATTGCTCAAAAGGATCTTTCCATAAAGAAGCGGAGGTCACCACATAGCATTCCAATGGGAAATATACACAGCACCAGTGTAATTGTGCTTTCAAGTGGAGGACTTCGCCCCACATGCACAGAAATCCTATGTCTTCTACGCATGTTTCTTATATATTGAGTTGTTATACCTTCAATATTGCAGAAAAAACACTTTTCATTTCTAAAATTGGATCATCATCAAGACCTGACTTTGCACGCCAAGCAATATGTTCATCGGGCCTAACTAAAATTGCTCCTTTGTCAGTCATTTGACACATGCTCCACCATGAAGATGAATTTGACGATTTGTTAGCTTCTGCAACATCTATATAGTTCTCCCATGGCGCCAGTGCTGTCTTACTCCTCGCTTCAGCTCCTTTAACGGTTTCAGGAGGCCACAGTATACAAACCTTAACAGAAACTTTGAATTCCTCAGCCACCTTCAGGGCAGCAACAGCAAGGTGGTAGGACTTTTCAAGTGGTGCTATGAAGAGTAGAAACTCAACTTTGTCCCCAGGCAAAAGATCAAGTGTAGAAATGCATGCCTACAAAAACACGCAGACATGCTAAGACACCCACATGTGAAACAGTATGTGTTTCCATATAAAAAGGCGGATGCAAACATACTTGTGCAAATACAAGCTGACACTTAAACATGCTAAAAAATTTATTTCAGGTTACCGGATACAGCTCCAAAGCTCCTAAATTTGCAACTATTATTATACAGAGACAAAAAAAGACAGAATGTAGGACGTCGAAATGCCAAAGTAAAATTGCATTTCCAGTGTCATTGTAATTGTATCTAATTACAAAAAGAAGCACATACCTCACTAGAAGAATTGGACAACATGCGCACATTCATATGAGGCAGCCTTGACCCTGGATCTGAAGAAGGGATATAGTCCTTCCGACAACCAGTTGGTGGTTCTTGAGCACCCACACTGTCACTGTCAGGAATGAGTGCTCCTTCAAGGTACCTGAACCCAGACAGGTAAAAAAAGAACTTTGTTGAATTGGCTGGATAAATACATTTTATCCTGAAAAGAAAAGGCATAAGAAATGAAAGAAATTTGAGTTTTTGAAAAATGAGAATTGTTTGTCAGTCTTTTGCCTATATCAATGGTCATATATACTGGCCAAGGGACAAGCAAGATGATCCAACCATCAATCTTTCAAGTTCACCATATGGAATAATGACGTCAAATAACAAGCATCCATTAATTGTCAATTAAATTGGCAGGATATTAAAGTTAAAAATTTGGAAAATAATGGTGAAGCTTGTAACTTGTCTAATTTGAATACTTTTAAAGACAATAAGGTAGAGATAGAAGTACCTGCAATGCACATCTACTTAGAAATTTCATCTAGTTTACAATTTCAGTAGTGATATGATGATTGATGAGGGATACCTGAAGCCAAGATCCTCGGCAGGAAACTGCAGCTGAAGGCTCTTTCCCTCTTCAAATAAACGCCTTAGTTTAGCAAGCCTTGAAGACCCCAGTAGGTTTTTCTCATTTAGAAGAAATTCTGAAAGCTGTGCACGACCTATTGTGAAAATTCCATCCAAAATTGCCCTCTGTAATCCAGATGGCAAAATGGAACCAACTCCATCAGTAATGGTTTGGTGCACTGCAAAACCAGAAAAAGGTACAAAAAAAAAATATGTCATCAATGAGCATGATTTTTTCTTTTTCTGAAGAGAGTTGTAAAAAAGGAGGAAAAGAAATCAAGTCAATCATGTAAAAATGAATGGACATTAAAATGTTCTTCATTACATTGATCAAAAGGACCAAATACCACTGCTAATATGCCAAACAAGAAAAAAGGAGATAGCTGTTCTAGTTACCTGAATTTGCAACACTTGGGTCAAGACCAAGTGTAGCAGGAACTGCCATGGCTGCCCTGAAGTTTTGGACGCTAAGTGCTGTGTTAAAAATTGCAATCTGAGAGAGAAGAAAAATGAAGGTCAACGATCCTTCCAAAGTTCAGAATAAACATATAATGGGACAGAAGTACAAAGACAAAAGCAATACCGGCCTACGTTCTGTTTCGTAAGTATGAAGTATCGAAGATGGTGCAATACCCTTTACAAGAGCAGCTATTTTCCAGGCGAGATTATGAGCATCCTGAATGCCAGTATTCATTCCTGCAATAAACAAAAGAACCTGTGTATGTTAGACCACAATAACCGGTGCATGTCCACAAAAAGAATCTGGCAGGTACTAATTCCTGATCACTATTAGCAAGACATGCATAATGAAATTATAACTAATGCCTCCCAATCATCCTGGTGTCAGGAGAGATAAGTTTATGGCCAGGGATTGCGGTCTTTCACTCTTTCATCCACTGAAAAAAGTACCATAAAGCAAGATTACCACAAGCTACAGGGTGAAAATTTTGAATTTCTTTACTTCACAAAACATGGGAACCCACCAAAACCACCAGCTGGGGGGAATCGATGAGCAGCATCCCCAGCAAGTATTATTCGATTGTCGCAGCTCACAAACTTTTCTGCAACTTCAGCATGCATCACCCATGGCTTTATATCAATCACATCAATGTCTGAAAGCTCTTGACCAACCAATTTCAAGATGAGGTGTTTGCATGTCTGCAAGTTGAACATTTGAAAGAAGTATTACTGGCATGGAGAAGACACCCTGAAATTACACCCTAAATATTATTACCGCAGAAACTAATCTCCTGGCATCATTCTAGTTGTCCAGCACCAACATAGTGAAGCTCTACTTATTATCAAACTAACGTTATTAAACTTTCCTTCACGCTTGACCTCATTAAGAAAACAATGAGGTCAATGAAAACATCTCATCCATAAGCCCATCTTAAATGAATTAACATTTACCTCGAAGCTGAAATCATCAAGGCTCTGCTGGGGTGGATAGAATGGCATCTGTGAGATAATAACCAGAATGTTAGTGCAGTGTGCACATTAAAGCAATTTAAACTGACAAAAATGTATTCAAAACTTTCACTAGAGCCTGTATACCTGCAATACGAATTCTCCTTGCATGAGATCATGAGCAACAAGGACTCCAATAGCTTCGGTATTGAAGATAAAGAACAACATTCCAGGTCTCTCTTTAAGTAAGTATTGTCCAAGGTCTCTGCTTAAAAAATGAACACTGACAAGCTTTTGCAGGTCTTTTTCACCTCTCAGTTCTATTCCTGCAAGCTTCCGTATAGTACTTCCTGCACCATCTGTTCCAACAAGGATATTGCAGCTAATATTTCTCTCTGTGTACTTCCCTTCCTTGAGATGAGAAGCAGTTACATTTACAGATTGACCAGTGGCATTGATCTTTACACACTCGTGCCCCATTAATAATTCCCCACCCCTGAAGAGCTCATCATTAAGCCCTTCAGGTTTACAATTATGGAAGTAGAGGTCTTCTAGCTTCTTTAACAGTAATCCAATTAATTTGTACTGAGAGAAGTGTGCGACAGACACTGGGCTGACAACTTTTTCAAAATCTGTTGACAAACAAAATCAATCAATCTCTCTAAACCTTTAAAGAAAAATCAGGAAAGCCATGAAAGGCATATTAATCATCTTCATTGGTCTGGTCCTATGACTTGGGGTTTTCCAACACCAGCAAATGCTATAAATATGGTGACCGTCAAGGAGTGATGAATAACATGCCCTCTGCTCAAGTCTATGCAGTAGTCCTACTATGTAATAATTAAAAAGCTGCATGTTACATGGCAACACTATTTATGCAAAAATTGGCCAGACCTTGAGGTTGCATATGATCCACTGACCCAAGAACTGGACCAGTGAGAGAAGTGCAATATACGAACTTCCTCCATAAATCTACAGGTGGTTGTGACCTTTGAATCTCCTCCGCAAGGCCATCCAACTTGCGAAACACCTACCAACCAAAGCATTGCCATAAATCTGAAATTCTTTAAAGCAACCAAATTCAATGTCTATTCCATGAAAAAAACCAACCTCCATAGACCGATTGTTGATGAAGTGTGCCTGAGGATGGTGTGAAAAGGACTTGCTCTTCTCCAAAACAGAGCATTTTACCCCTGCAAAAGGCCATCAAGTATATTGCAAAACTGATTCCATCTACGCCAACAACAAAGGAAAAAAAAAAAAAACACGGCAAATGCATGAACCATTTACCGCGCATAGAGCATTCGAAGAACAAAAATTTACCAGCAGGAAAAAAAAACAAACAAACAAACAAAAAAGCCGAAAAATAAAGAAAGAAAGAAAAGGGAACACAGAACAGAATTCTCCATGCTAGCAAACTAACCAAGAACCCTCTATTATTTAAGCAATTTAGAATCCCATTTCAAAGAAAAAAAATGAGCCAAAGATTTTGAATACAAAAACATAACCTCTCAGAAACCCCGCATCAAACACTATCCTAACATTGCACCCTGCACTTAATTTACATACAATGTTCCGCCAAACGATCCATCCTAACAGCCAAGTTCATATGTTTTACAACTTACTGTACTACGCTTCTTATCACAGCCTGGAAGCCGATAACAAAGACACACAAGATATCAGAGCATTGAAGTTGTAGATTATTATTAAATTATAATTATTGATCCACCTAGTTTTGTAAGAAGAATGGAGAGAACGAGACCGACTGGTCCTGCACCAACTATCAAAACTGGAAGCACTGAATCGTCGTGATCTTTAAAGTGTGAAAAGGTTCTGCATTGAATGTGGCAGTAACCATATTGGCAAAATGATGGGTATACTCTGATTCTTGGTTTAGCTCTGTACACGCTACTGAACCCTTTGATGAACCCTAAAAACCCCATGACTCCGAATGCCAAATGACCTTCACTCCACTCACAGATTGGTCATTGAAATTTGACTGATTCGGTCACGGTACAATAAAGGTCTGGGATTCTAATATAAATTGCCCTGATAAACTGGGTGTCATCTTAAGTAACGTTATGGCAATCACGTTATGTTTTTTGAGCGGTGGATTGAATGAACGACCAGCATACAGCGTCATTTCACTAGCTTTCTTTTCCTTTACTTGCCCAAACAGATATGAATGTGAAAATTACTAAGGTATAATATAGTTTTAGTAAATGAAATAGAACATTAATAGTTATACCCGCGATATTCCGGATTAAATTTTTTAATATAAAAAATATTTTAAAAAATAAAATTTAAAAGTATTAGGTTTTTCTACAACGTTATATCTAAGAATCTTGAGTATGGCTGCAACGCTTGACCCAAGACTAATATTTATAATATTATTAATAATATTAAAATTACATGACTTAAATTTAAGTGAGTCTGGCTACAACACCGGACTCAAGAACATTTGATGTGGATCTGGATATAAGATCGTGTTATAAAAGTATGATAATTAAATAAATTAATTAAAAAAAACCAATAGGAAAAAAAAACTAATGAAGAAAAAAAAATCTGAATTAACTCGGTTAATCAGTCAAACCTGAGATTCGCGTCATAAAAGTTTGATAATTAAATATATAAAAAAAATTGACGGGTTTACCCAGAATTAACTGAGTTAACCCGTCAAACCAAGTAAACTCGTCAAACCCGGGATACATGTCATGAAAATTAGATAATTAAATAGAAAGAAATTTAACATTAACAAATTAAACTAAATGAAAAAAATTAATTAAAAAGAAAAATAATTTTGGGTTAACTCGTCAAATCAGGTTAACCCCTTAAATCTGAAATCCGTGTCATGAAAGTCTGATAACTAAATAAAAAAAATTTAACATTAACAAATTAAAAAAAAATTCATCGGAAGAAACATAACAAAAAAAGAACAAAAACAAAGGTACATATTTTTAGGATATGTTATAATATAATAATATAATATAATTATAATAATAAGGAAAGTTAAAAGGTGTGGGGAAAGCTACAGTGCTTTCCCTGCGCCTTTTAAAATATTACTTAATCAGCGCTATGTAACAAGTTGAATTAAATTTTTTTAATAAAAAAAATTATTTCAGTGTGGTTAATTTGTTTTTAATAGAAAAAAATTCAAATTATATAGAAATTAACTTAATGTCACCTAGTTGATTTGGTAGGTTTAAAGACATTCAGATGCCTAATAAAAATATAGTTTGATTAAAAAATAAAAACGATGTTATTTTTTAAATATTAAAATAACAACATATTAGATCGACTTAGATCAACTTAAGTTAACCTGTCAAATTTGTTACCTAAATTATGAAACTCTGATAATCCTAAAGAAAGCAAATAAAAAAAATTATTCAACTCAATATTAAATGATAAAATTAAAAACAAAATTCAATTTAAAAAATAAGATGGGCTAACCCATATTAATGTTCCAAACCTGAATCATAAGACTTAGATAACCTCTTAAAAGCAAATCAAAACAAATTATGAAGCTCAATTCACAATCTACCCAATATTGAAGGATAATTTTTTTTAAAAAAAAAGCATGAAAAATCATCTAAGTCAACCAAACAAACTTGTAACCTAAATCATGAGACCAGAATAACTTTATAGAACGCAAACTAAAATAAATTATGAAGCTTCATTTTTAGCCAATCCAATATTGAATTATGAAATTAACAAAAATCAACTAAAAAATAGAGAGAAAAAAAACTCAAGTCAATTGATTTAACTCGCGATCATGGTTATAAGACTATAATAACACCATAGAAAGAAAATAAACAACAGATCATGAAGTCCAGTTCCTAATAAATCTAATGTTAAATAATTAAATTGAAAATAAAATCAAATAAACAAATTACATGAGTCAACCCAATTAGCCTATCAAACTTGAATGAGGAGATCGCGATAACTTTATAGGAAGAAAATAAAAAAAAAATTATAAAGTTCAATTTTCAATCAACCCAATATTTAAGAATGAAATTGAAAAATAGAAATCAATTAAAAAAAAAAAACTTGAGTGAATCTAGCTAACCTACAAAACTTGTGACTCAATCATGAGATCATGATAATTTTATAGAAAATAAATAAAAATTATAATTATAATTATAAAGTCTAATTTCCAATCAACTTAATATTGAAAGATAAATTAAGAAAAAAATAAATGTAAAAACAGCAAAAGAAACCTGAGTCGGCACGAATAACTAGCAAAACTCGTTACCTAAATTATAAGATCGGGATAACTCCATAAAAAACAAATAAAAAAAATAAAGTCTAATACCCATTAAAATTAATATTAGGAGATGAAAATGAAAAAAAAAAACAAACAAACATAAGTTTAAAACTAATAAAAAAAAGTTCTTGATTTTATTTTTATTTTCTAGGACTAAAGAGTAAAATACTTGACATCTCATTGTTTGTTACTATAGTAAGATGTCAAGGGGTTTTAGTATATTATGGGACTAGATGTTGTTCGCGCTTTGTCATGGTCGAGTTAGGTTTTTTATGTAAAAAAAAGTTATAAGATGAGTGGATTTCAAACAATCCAAAGCTAACTTAATCGAAGGAAAACCACACACATAAAAATAAAGAGAGTTAAAGTTCAAGGAAAAAAAACAAAAAAATAAACTTAAAATAAAAGGGAACAAAACTAGAAAAAATTTAGGTGAACCTTCTAAACTTGGTCTAATCTAAAACATTTACAACTCGTTAAATCCTAGACCTGAGTTCAATCAATAAGCTTAAATATCATCCAATTTAATTTTGAATGATAGAATCGTTGAAAAAATATTAATAAAAAAACAACATAAAAAAATGAGTATAAAATTTGTGAGAAAAACGACCGAGGAGGATCAAGTCTAAAAACAAAAATAATCCCAAATAAACTAGATAATAATTAAAAGAGTGAGTATCGAATTTGAAGGATTAAAAAATCACAGGGGGTGAAATTGCAAAATATTTATAATTTAATAAGTTATTTATAGATTAAAAAATAGTAGGAATTGAAATTGAATAAAACTATAGGGTGTTAATCCAATGGAACCAAACCTAGAAAATAAGAAAACAAAACCAAAAAAAATGATATAACATGAGAAAACATAAGCTAAAAAGAGGAAAGAAAAACTAAGAAAACACGGTCGTATCTCCTAAACATGATCTAATCTCTAAAACTTGCAACTTATGAAATCCTGGACTTAGGTTCAGTTAAAAAACTTCACTCTTAACAAATTTATTTTTGAAAAATAAAATTGAAGAAAAAAATATTAATAAAAAACTTGCAAAATAAAAAAAAACATCAATAAAAAGAATGAATATAAAATTTGACAGAAAAAACCCAAAAACATACAATTAAAAGAATTAGGACTTAACTTGAAAGGTTACAAAATCATAGGGGTGAAATTGAAAATCTTTTGTAATATGATTGATTATTTATAGATTGAAAAAATGGTAGAAAATTAAATAGATGAAAAACTATGGAGGGCTAGCATAATAAAATCAAACTGAAAAAATAACAAATTAAACTAAAAAAAGGATAGAAAATAAGAAAATACATGTTTAGAAAAAAGAAAAAAAACACGCAAACCCGGAAAATCTCTTAAATATAATATAATCTTTAAAAGTCGCTTCTCGTGAAATCTTTGATAAGGATTCAATCAAGAAATCTAATTCTCAACTAATTTAATTTTGAAGGATGAGACCAGTAAAAAATATTAATAAAAAAAACTTACAAAAACAAAAAAAATAAGGATAAAATTTAATAGAAAAAAACAAAAAAAAGATACAATTTAATGAAAAAAATAAAAACAATCCTAAATAAAATAAACAACAATTAAAAAAATAAAATTCAAATTTAAAATAAAAAAATCATAGAAAATAACATAAAAATAAAAACCAAGTAAATCCAAACAAACCTTAAATTTTTAGCCACTTCCATTTCAACATGCTCATTTTATACTCAATAAACGTGCATGCTTGTGTCTTGTAATTGTTTTTTTCTTTTTAAAATATTAGAATTTTCAAACTTGGTTTTAAGTTAAAAACAATAAATTCTTTGTGGATTTTCAAATATGATCAAACAAAACATTACCAAAAAAATTTTATTTTAGATTAAATGTACTCGTATTTTCAACTGTTATGTTTTAAAATAACATTTAATAATTCTCATTTCGAACTTCCTCCGAAGTGATATTATATTTTGAAAGGGGAGCATGAGAATTTCTCTTTTCACAAGAGATATATATTAAGTTCTTAGAATTTCCTTAATAAGAACCGCAGGAAGGCTAGGTGGCTAATAGAAAAGGTAGCATAATTTCCTGGTTTCTTGCTTTCCACGAGTGAGCCTATTGGTATGATATTCACTCTGTTTTTCTTTTACTTGTTTCTTCTTTTTGATTTTTTAGAGGGGTAATAAACATAGTCGTAAAATCCAAATCAGCTTAGAACTTGAACAATCCAAAACCAGACTAATTCGGAATAAAAAAAATAAAAAATACTTAAATAGCCGGTCAAACACTCATTGATCCGATGACATGTTCGACTCAAGCTTGAGCTGATAAAAAAACTGGCTATTATCTCATTATTTTTTTTTTAAAAAAAAAAGTTAACCAAGTTGACCACGTTGTCTCAAATCTTACAACCATTGGAACTTAAAAGTGAAAGCAAGAACTTAAAAATAAAAGCAAGATCATATGATATACGATATTTGACGCAGAAATAATTTAATCAGGTTCCATGACTTATAAATTTCACAAATCTAAAAATTATTGTTGTGGAAATACTAATTTTGAAATAACACGAGATTAAATTTAAATTCAGTATCAAAAAAAGTAATAATATCATCATATGTAAGATTATTTTGCTGTCTAGTATGAAAAGATATAAAAAAAAACTAGAAATCTTTTCCTTACTAAAATATTATAAACAAACGCAAGTATTAAACAACCAAGAATGTTTAGTGAGAATCGAGCACTTTTAAATTGGAGAATGATTATATATATATATATATATATATATATATATATATATATATATATAGTAAAACAAAAAATCTCGGTAGGGTTTTGGGTATAAGATACTTGATATTTATTCCTTATATAAATAAGAGTGTTTGGTATCGTGGTAACTTTTATGATTGTGATTTGAAAAAAATTATTTTATAAAAAACATTTTTAATTGAGGTTGGTTTGATATTTATATATGTTTAGTTAAAACTGTGGTTAAAATTAATATATATATATATATATATAGTTTTAAATTTAAATATTATAGATTTAACTACTACTATTACATCATGAAATAAATAATGTTTTATATACAATTCTATTATGTACAAAATTCATCCGACAAGGACTACAGTTTCCATGATTTTTTCGAGCGTGCAATAAAATCAAATAAAATACCATCAGAAATAAAATTGAGATTACAATACGAGTGAATTTAATTCACTCTGCACTAGTTTTTCAGGGAAAAAATTAACCGCTCATGCAAACGTTGCGAGTGAATTTAATTTATTCGCACTGTTCACTTCAAAAAAATAAACAGTGCAGTGTTTAGTTTACTGCACAGAAAAAAAAAACAGCCGAGAGCTGCTTTGATTTTACCTGCATTTTAAACACAAAATGTAATGGGTCCCATAAATAATAAATTGCGTTTCTTATTTCACCAAACAATTATTTGTTGTGGGTTGTGTAGAAGCAATTACGTAAACAAACAACCTAGATCTTAAAGTTTCATTTCTATAATTATCTGGGTTTGTTTTTTCCAAGCATATTTAATTATATTTGTTTTTATATTTTAAAAATAATTAAAGTTTTTTTATTTTTTATTTTAAATTAATATTTTTTTAATATTTTTAAATTATTTTAATATGTTAATATCAAAAATACTTTTTAAAAAATAAAACATATTATTTTAATACTATAAAATAAAAAAACATTTTTAAAAATAACCACAATTAATTTTCTATCCAGGCCCACTAGTACTCCCACGCAAACTGGAACACCTCATCTGGATCTGACATGAACACTCTTTTTGTAGGCCCAAAGACATCCCATGTGGGCCCCCTGAAGTAAATCACTCAGACACGTTCCCCACTTAAATCATTCTTCATGTTATTGTGGGCCATGTCCCTCACAGTCTCACACCATGCCAAATCCTTTGTTTCTATAGCGTCATCCTAGCAAAGATCCAGCATAAAAGACGGTAGGCTATGGAAAGTATTTACATAAATATTTTATATGAAAATCTGTATTTAATTAGATTGGAAAAATAAATTTAATCTCCACGAGAGCCTAGTGGTCCGATACTATGGTTAATTCAATAACCAATTAACTTAGATGTTGTTTAGTATTGCGGATAAATTATTCTTTTAAAAAATTTAAATTTTTTTTAATTTTAAATTATTTTTTAAAATATTTTTAGATTGATTTGATAGATTAGTGTTTAAAATAAATTTTAAAAAATAAAAAATATATCTTGATGTATTTTTAAAAAATATATCTTGATGTATTTTTAAAAAATCCACTCTAAAAAATAATTTTTATCATATTTTTAAATATTTTTAAATAAATAAATTAATTTTTTTAAAAAATAAAATATTTAAATCTATTCAAATGAATTCATGTAAGCATGCATGAGAGTAAATTGGACAGGAAACCTTAAAAAAAAAAAAAAAAAAGAGATCTTTAATAATATTTTTTTATAAAAAAAAAAGGGGGTAAAAACAGTCAATGCATTTCATTAATCCAGAAACTGTCCCCCACGGACCCAGCCCATTATAGTCACGTGAACGGGTCAGAAAACACCCACATTCTCCACCTCATCAGGTGACACCTTTTCCAAATCTCTGCCGTCCACGTGTCCCACAGCTCTCATCCCACTTACCGTTAATAGGGCGACCATATTTTAAGAAAAGCACTGACCATTTATTCACCAATAACAAAGTATACACAGCAATCAATGTAGAAAATGGAGACATTAATTATTTACATAAAATAATACTATTTTATTTGGGCTGCCAGTCCCCTAATTACAAAAACTTGAAAGGACATCACCAGGCTCTTACTGCTTATTCATGTTGGTCCTTTGACTTTAAAATTAGTACCGTACTGTATTTTACTCCTTTCTTGCCTCAGAGTTTGTACGTCATATAATAAGAAGTTTGAAGAATTGTAAGAAAGAGAGATGATGATAAATCTTGTAAGAAAAATAGTATTTTTTTTGTGTTTTTACAAGAAGGACCCACAAATTTTTCTGAAGCAAGAGAAACGTGAAAAAAAATAGGTGATGAAAATCCATGCACTTGGACATGCATGATGTGTATGATTTTTAATCCATATGAGATTTATTACAAATATTATTTTCATATACATTATACTTGCTTATATTTCTTGTTTGAATGTATTATTATTGTTGTTTTTTAAAGTATTTTTTACTCGAAAATACATTAAAATAATATTTTTTTTATTTTTAAAAAATTAATTTTAACATCAACACATCAAAATGATTTGAAAATATTAAAAAAATATTAATTTAAAACAAATAAAAAATTAAAATTTTTTAAAAACACTTTTTAAACACAAAAACAAATAAATATGATTTGAAACCTTGATATATTTATATTTGAATTAGAATTTAGAACACCTACAATTAAAACTAATTATATATAAACACGTTCTCTGTTAAGAAATAAAAACACCAGCATCGATAGCTTTTATTATTTGCTAAAAAGTATTTTTTTAAAAAAAAAAAAGGTAGTTCATATGGATAGGGATATTTTTAAAAATAAATTCAACAAAATAAAAGTAATTTTTTTATGAAATTGTTATAAATTGGATCGTAGAAACACTTTCTTTTTGGAAAGGTTAATTTTTTTTCCGTGGAAAACCATTTTTCTAAAATTTAATAAACAAAAGTAGTTTCTTTATGAAATTGTTATAAATTGCTACGCAAAAACACTTTCTTTTTAGAAAGGTTAAATTTTTCTCTGTGGAAAAACATTTTTCTAAAATTTAATAAATAAAAGTAGTTTCTTTATGAAATTGTTATATATTGCATCGCAAAAGCACTTTCTTTTTGGAAAGGTTAAATTTTTTTCCGTGGAAAACCATTTTTCTACAATTTAATAAATAAAAGTAGTTTCTTTATGAAATTGTTATAAATTGCTCCGCAAAAACACTTTCTTTTTGGAAAGGTTAATTTTTTCTCTGTGGAAAAATATTTTTCTAAAATTCGATTAATTTCACAAATGTTTTCCTAAAATCAAAAGGGCATTAATTCCTTGGTCTCTCAGGAGTGAATATCTTGCCATCACGAGGCTGTGACACGAAATAACTAACATGTTGGGCGGTGGTCATTTGGGGATTAACATGCCAGTAATTATAATTACAGGACCGGTTTGAGACGTAATCAAATGATTGGAAACCGCTTTGTAGCTAAACCCTTTTTCACTGCTACTGCCATGCATTTCGAGTTTCAACCGTCGAGGTTAATTTCTATAATATTTTTTTCGTTGGACAATGGATCTGAACTTCCCTGTATATGGCCCTGCTAGTCTCAAGAGTTCATGGTTTCAAGGTATCATTCCCTGCAGATTAGCTTTTCTTTCACTGCAAAATCAAACCCACACCTGGCTTAATTTCCTGTTGTTTGCATAACCAAAATGAATTATCTGCTCAATCTTTCTGGTGGCTCTAGACAGTTATCAAGCCTTGATGGTTTCTGATGCTGGCTAGAACACTGAACATAAAACGCACCACTGCTATATGCTTTCAAGCTTCCTGGCTCTTACAAGCAACGCGCTACTGTTAGCCTTTCCAACCTCTCTCTCCTCCCCGCTAATGTGTTGCTGATGGAGGATTAGATGAGGAATTAGTTATCCATTTGGTTATGTTAAGAATGGGTCCCTAGATGTGTACAGAAGGGAGTTGCAGATATTTTGGACCCTGAGGGGTTCCTGTTGAGCATTATTGGTCTTTGTTTGATGCAAACCATTTTGGAATTTGTGCTTTAATCACTTGTAAGAGTGGACCACAGGTTTCCTGCACAGAGAGGGTGTTAGATTTAATATGTCCTTTGTGTCTTGTTAACAGAAAAATTTAGTTGGCAGTCTTTGATTAGCTAGTGTCAAGCAAATAGTTCTTGTGTTCTTACAGTAACCAGCAGCTTCCTCGCCAAATCCCCTTTTAGTGCTTCAATGTCTTTTCACTGACGTACTGTACACAGTTAGAGATCCAATGCAGCCAACGGTTTACATTTCAAGATAGGATCTGAACCATCTTGCTGACTTAGGATCTACTCTTCATTGGATATGAATTAGACTGTTCATAACTCACATAGCAAGCTAACTGGGACTTTGGTTTTTTAAGTGGGCAGACATCATACATTTGCTTGTCCTTTGGAGTGACTCTGTGAGTGGGGAGATTTGAGAGGATGAGATCTGTAGAGGATAAAGGGTGTTACAATCATGGACAAACTCAGGAGATTTCAAGTGGCAATGCAATTAGTTTTGAGTTTCATAAGGGCAATGGAGCTATTCGCAGTGGTCATCACCGAACAGCTTTAGGCAAACCAACACCATCCAAATGGGATGATGCGCAAAAATGGCTAGTGGGATTGTCCAGAGGAGGGGGAGGTGATAAAAAGGAAAGCAAGCCAAGAAACTCAAATGCCGACGATAGGAGACTGGTAGCTCCAGTTCCTCAGAGGGAACAGGACTATTCAAGTGGAGAAGATGAAGTTGAAGGAAAAGCAGAAAATGGGTGTTCCATTTCAATCATGAATCAATATGAAGTGGAGACAAAGAACGTAGATTGCGATGAGTCGGTGTGGAGAATAAACAAGCCTGTGCAGAACTCAACAATGAATGCTGTTAGATCAGTCTGTGTTAGGGACATGGGGACTGAGATGACCCCCATTGCAAGCCAAGAGCCGTCAAGAACAGCAACACCAATTAGAGCCACAACACCCGCGGCGAGGAGCCCCGTATCTTCAGGATCTTCCACCCCAGTAAGGGGCCAGCCTGGGTTGCAGGGCAACGAAGGCTATCAAACTGGTCTAGCAGTGACTGAAAGTAGAGGTGAGACTCCCGGGGGTGTTAGTGCAACAAAGCACTATGGACAAGAATTTAATGGTTCCAGTATACCTGAGAATATGGATTCAGATCAAGCAAGGAAGATGAATGCTCTAGAAGCCAGAGCGATGGCCTGGGATGAAGCAGAGCGAGCTAAATACATGGCAAGGTGTTCCCCTGTGACTTTCACCTCTGCTCGTTCTCTTAACCTGATTAATTCTAACTTCACATATATGAATTTCATGTCCTTAAAGTTGGTCGCTCATCATGTATATGTAGGTATAAGCGTGAAGAGGTGAAGATCCAAGCCTGGGAAAATCACGAGAAGAGGAAAGCAGAAATGGAAATGAGGAAAATGGAGGTATGATTGCCAATCCATTCAAGACAGAATCACTTTAATTTTCTTCCGTTGCTTTCTGAAATGTCTCTACTTGTACTCAAAATTGTTAGCAAAAGTAGGGTCCCAAAAAGTTGTGTTTCCCCTATTGCCATCTTTCTTGAAGAAATGAAGACCAACATGTAGCTCGTTTTCTCAACACATGGCTTCCTCCATATCCAAAATGCAAGAAATCAGCATTTCGTTGATCACATACTAATCAACCTAAGCACTACCGCATTGATGTCTTTTGTAATTTAGCTTCTTCGTAACAAAACTCCTCCATTAGCATAGATCTCATCGCCTTGGTTCCTACTGCCATGAAATGATGACAAGGAAGACTCATGACAGTCTGCACTGCCCATGAGAACTTATCCCAGGCAAGGCCCTTTAACAGGTTGCAAACTCATGCCTCGATTATCACATCTGCCTCAGTGCTTGCAATGATTGTTGTTTATGAGGTCTCGAGTCACTTCTAGAAACAGTTCGTTAAAGAAACATTTTAACCTAAAAACATAAGTTATTAGATGAGATTTTAAAATATGATTTATATTATTTTTTAACACACTCTCTCAAGTGAAAACCTTTTGAGCTTTAAACTTGCACAGTTTCATATTACCTTGTGCTAAATTTTATTAAAAAAATAAGGATGGTGAAATTCGAACTCGTGACCACTAGATCATCAAAGTTCTGATATAATATCAAAAAAATCATTTCAACCCAAAAATTTAAGCTATTAAATAAGATTTTAGAATATGATTTATATTATTCTTTAACAGAGTGATCCCAAATGGCCGCCTAAGTTTGCTACAGAGAGCACTGCTCAGGTTTTGCCCTGGTCTCTGTGCGATTTGGCCTGTCTGCTTGCTGATGTATCTTCCATACATGTATAGGTGAAGGCTGAGAGGCTGAAAGCCAGAGCACAAGAACGGATGGCAAACAAACTGGCCTCGACTAAGAGAATAGCTGAAGAGAAACGAGCAAATGCAGAGGCCAAACTGAATGAGAAAGCTGTCAAGACTTCTGAGAAGGCAGATCATATGAGGACGACGGGGCACTTGCCCTCTTCGTTCTCCTTCAAGTTACCTTCCCTGTGCTGGTAGCAACACAGCACTGTATTTACATGTAACATCTGCTGGTAACCGTTCCCATATCACTTTTTTTATATACATATTCGAACTTGTGGATTCATTTCATATGTTGAATTCTGCAATTGCGTTCATAGGTCTTGTTCCTCTAATAAAATTTGGATTGCCCACTTTGACTAAGTGGCCGTCTTGGAATGTGATTTAGATTGTGTTTTTTAAAAAATTAAACTTTATTTATTTATTTAAAATTAATAATTTTTATGTTTTTGAATTGATATATTAATATTAATTTGATATATTTAAAAAAAAAAAAATTCTCTTGTAAGCCTTCTTTGCAATGATTAGTTGTATAGTAACTGGAATAGCCGAAGCAATTACACATTTTAATTTGTTTTTCTTAAATTTGTTTTCATGCTGTTCTTTTTTAGCTAAAAAAAGCCTTTTAGAGTGTTAGGAAATATAACTTTAATCGTGTTTTTAAAAAAATTAATTTTTTTATATATATTGAATCATTATAATATGTTGATTTTAAAAATAATTTTTTAAAAATAAAAAAAATTATTTTAATACATCTCAACATAAAAAATACTTTAAAAACTAATCACACTTACCCACCTAAACCGTCCTAAAGCAATGCTGCTGCTCATTTTATATAAACAAGCTTTTGTCGCCGGTCCTAATTCAACCTCTCCTTCATCAGATTCCAATGGCATTTAGACACCGTTTAGCATGCGTTTGAAACAGTGTTTTGTTCAAATTTAATTTTTTTTTTTTATTAAAATTAAGTTTGGTTTGTATTTTTTAGATCGTTTTGATGTGCTGATGTCAAAAATAATTTTTAAAAAATAAAAAAACATCATTGACATATATTTCGGCACGAAAAGCTATTTGAAAAGCAACCGCTACCACACTACCAAACACATTCTTTAGCTTGGACAGAAGAGAAATCAAGAAGAAGATTTAGAGCTTCACCTTTCAAAAATATTTTTAAAAAAATTTAAAAAATAATTATTTATTGATTTTAAATTAATTATATTTTTTGGCATTTTTATATTGTTTTAATGACTAAAATTTAAAAAATAAAAAATTATTTTTATATATTTTTAAATAAATATTATTTTAAAAAATAACCAATAAATAACACATAAAATGACTGCAACACAGAAATGTGCAGCCCAGCAGTCCGATAATAATAAAACTTTAATTGTATGATTTATGTCAGTCATTATATCCACTGGCAGGAAAGTAGTGGCCAGTGGGCCTGCTTCCTCTTCTCTGTTCCCTTTGTCCTGAACCATGGTCAATGATGGAGGAGAAATCCTAGTCAATGGAAGTATGAAAAGAAAAGGGCAGTTAATTTTATATTTAAAAACAGAACTTATAAGTTCTATAATTCCTTTTAGTACCCAATAAATCAAGATTTTAAGTTTTTCTTTTTTCAAATAAGTTCATATTTGAGGAAATTTCCTATGATATCTTTACAACGCTACATGCTTTTTAAAAGAATCGATGAGATTTTTGAAGGCGATGATACTCCATCAACAAATATTAGAGGACTATGCGGTGCGTGTTACAAGATATTGAAAATAGAGCCAATTAATAATATTAAGTTTGGTGATGAAAACCTTCTGTCTCTTTTTTTTTTTTTTTTTAGAGACTTGGGTCTAGTTATATGGTGTCAAGAGAACATTGATGTGTGCGTGAGAGATTCCATGAGAAAATATATATGTTTATTTTGTCTATTATGATTTATTTATGTTGTTATGGCTGCTGGTAATTTCGTGAATTGAATAAGGAATTGATCATTAGATTTTATGAAAATTTATAGATTTTATTGAAAAAAAAAAGCCAATATATATATATATATATATAAAAGGAATTGGCTAAGAAAAAAAAGTATCTAATTTTTTAGTTATTTTTATTTTTATTTAGTTTTAAAAGTTATTTTTATGATATTTTTATTTTTATTAATTGATTTAGGCTTGAGACTAGTAGCAGCAGTACAGCACTAACACTAAGTTATAGCAGTAACCAGCAAAGAAAGTTAGTCAGTGCTATGTAACATGCTTTTTTTATTAAAGAAATAAAAATCGTTGTTGTAAAATTTTATTGTTGTCGGTTACTGCCATGCTAGAAAAAAATCATAGCATCACTTTATGCCAATTATAATTAAATATATATATTTTTTTAAAAAAATAAGATTTATATTAGAAAATAATATAAATTATCTCATGGAATCTTATTTAATAGCTTAAATTTTTGGGTTAAGATAGTTCTTTGACATGGTATTAGAGTTTTGATGACTAAGCGGTTACAAGTTTGAATCTTACCATTTCTATTTAATTAATTAAAATTAAATACAAGATAATGTGGGCATGTGCAAGTTACAAGCTCAAAGAACTTTTACTTGAGGAGATGTGCTAGAAAATAATATAAATCATATATTGAGACCTCACCTAACAAGTTAAGTTTTTGAATTGAGATGTTTCTTTAACAATTTACAATTACAAAGAATTATATTTTTTACTTTTATAATTATAATTTTATTTGAGTTTAATTAAAATCTTAAATAATTATAACACATGAAAAAAAACACAAATATAACCTATTTCACAGATGAGAAGAATTAAATATTTAAAAATTTACAATGAACTTATAAAAAAAAAAGGTAAGAGAAGCTAAAAGTAAAAATGGTCTGAAAACCAACACCAAACAAGTATAATCTCAGTTTATTGAGGCAATAAACCGGTCAGACCGGTTTACTTTTTTTTTTTCCTTTAACCCGTACCATCTAAGTTTTATAATTAGGCTGGCAACCCCTTCATTTTAAATTCCAACAAAACAAAGGGAGCATCACAGTATAATTGGAAAGTGTTTTAGGTTTCAACTGCATTTTTTTTTTACCCGACGATGCGAGACGGATTAATTTTTTTCTAATATAAAAAAAGATTTAAACTATAATGGTTTGAGTGAAACAGGGTTAATTTGATTGTTTCACAACCCAAAACAACCCTAAAGGAAGGAAAGGGAAAAAAAATAGGAAACTTAAGCCCGACAAAGCTAATTCTAAATAATAAAATTGAAAAAAATATATATTTTAAAAAGAAATGTAAAACAATTGGGTTAAATTGGGTTTACTCTACTAACCCACTATTTACGATATAAGATTGAAATAAAAAAGTTATTTTTATTGCAAATGACTTGAAAAGGGAATCAAAGCTGAATAAATAAATAAAAAACATCGAGAAAAATCTCAAATCATGCTAGGTTAACCTAATAAACCTGCGATCTGGGATAACTCTATAGAGAGAAAATGTATAAAAAACAAGAAACCTCAAGACCTGATAGCTCAATGTCAAGGAATGGAATTAAAAAAAAAAATTCAAAGCAACATGTGTTAACTTGACTAACTAGCGCCTCTGGATAACCTCGGAGGAAGGAAACAAAAAAAAAAAGGTTCAAGGCCTAATATATTAATGTCAAATGATGAAAAAAAAAAACCAAAGTTAAATCAGGCTGATATTTGAAACCAACAACTTTGGTCACGAGTCCGACATGACCCTATAAAAGATAAAAAAAAATAAAATTCTTAACCATTAAAAAATTAAAAAAATAACAAGGATCAAATATGGTATAAAAGCTAATTAAAAAAAATGATGAGGAAATTAATTGAGAAATAAAATAAAGAAAGAAAAGGATAAAAAAGAAGAATTAAAAGAATGAAGACCAACATTGAATAATTAAAAAAATAAAGTAAAATGTTGAGGGATAAAATTGAAAGAAAACACAAATTAAAAAAAAAAACAAGAACTCAATCTAGATGGAAAAAAAATAAAATAAAATGTTGAGAGACAAAATTGAAAGATAAAAAACAAGCCAAGAAAATGGTAAAAAAGGACAATCAAGGGAATGAGTATCATATTTGACATGAAAACAAAATAAAATCAAATGAAAATGATAAAATTAAAAAAAAATCTAAAAAAGAATTTAAAACAAAGAAAGACCAATACAAAAAAAGATGATCATAATTGAAAGACAAAATAAATAGAATGACAACTCTAATTTTTGACTAACCTGGCATGAATTTCAAGGAATAGAGAGAAAAGATTAGGGGAGGAAAAAAAAATCAACTGCCACCAAATCATCGTGATTTGAGCAGCACGCGCCGTCCTATAAAAAAATTTTCTTCACTAGATATTTTTAACAACACAACGGTTGGGAAATTTTGATCGTTGCACGTGCTGCTCGAAAGGCGCAGGTAGCATCTATTTGCTAGCACCTGCTTAACTTTTTTTTTTTTTTTATGAAAATACTAAACCCAAATAGAGTTAACAAAAAAATTATATAAAAAAACACTAAAATATCCTTCTACTCATCCTTTAATTTTCTTGACTTTAAGAATAATGAAGTAATTGTATTGTCTGTAAAAAAAAAAAAAATTACACAGAAGCCCTCTTAGCCTTTCTTTTCTTTTTCCTTTTAAGGGCATTTATGCGTTTCAACTGTAAAAAAATATAAACTATTAAATTATCCCCACTCAATTTGCAAATAGCATGAAAAATATCATTATTTCTTTGCAAGCAAGGCAAAAACTTTGTATAGAGAAGGGCAATATAATAATTATACTATACATGTCTGCAATGAATCTACTATAAAACACGGATCAGTTTTGAGTTTCTTTATTATTATAATATTATATTGGTCTTTTAAAAATATAAAAAAATATTAAATGTATAGAGAATGTTTTAAACGTTTTAGATTTGACAATCATATTAGACCTGAATAACTTTTATCTGTTAATCATCTCAAGCTTAATTTACCTGGATTTAATAATCATATTATATCTATATTGGTCAAAATATCAGACTCATGCTACCTGAGTCTGACACCCAAGTAATTTAGATATTACTTTTGTGCTAGACCCAAGTAAACATGGGTCCAACGTAACTTTTTGAATTTAAAAATAATAAAATAATATCAAAATACCAAGATATTCCCATGATTATAGAAAATTAAACAAAAAAAAAGTGTGAAAATAAAAAAATACTCCTACATGCAAAGTTTATTTTTTTATCTTTTTCAAGGCTAAAGATGTATTTTAACTATTTAACAATTTATGAAAGGTAAAAAAACCCTTCAGCAACATGTCTTAATTTTATTAACCTTAGGGATAGAATAATATTTTTACAATGCAAATAATCGTCAAAAAACTACCATACCCCTTATGAAATGTTTAATACCAATGAGCTTATGAAAAATATTGAAATACCCAACAACTAGGGCTTCAATTTTTTCAACTAAAGAACAAAATAATAATTTAACTTTATATGAAAAACAACATTAACTTTATTTCAAGCCTTCAAAGCTTAGAAAATTCATTATGCAAGTCTACAATGAACTGTATCCTGGTCCATAATATATTTGCATAGGATTGCTAGATCTAAAGACTTTTGGTTTGATATGGTAGTCAAATCCAAATAAATAAATAGAAGTTAATTATGTATTTTAGTTGTTGGGACAGAAAAAATAAAAAAAAACACAAATTATTTACAGGGTGCCACACCCATGTAAAAAAGAATATATTTACGCTTCTAGTTATACGATGGATGAAAAAGAACACGTTGATTAATTGTTTTTCAGACCAGAAGAAGATCACCACTAATTATTTATCGCTGAATTTTGAAGGAGGCCCGAAGTAGAATATTAGAAAACTTATAAGGGCTGCAATATAATTTACCCTTGAAAAGAATAGTGACCCATCATTGGCGATTGCGCGCATCTTTAAAACTCTCTTTCGCGATCGCTTATAGGCTCTCTTTTCCGATCGAGGGTACTTTGCATCCTCGCTCTCCTCTACATCTGTAGAACAGAAGCGGCGGTCGCCGCCTTTCTCTCTCTTATAGGTAAGCCCTGATCTCTCTCTCTCTCTTGCCAAATGCCGTAACCTCACTTCGAGGTCGAGATTTTATCACTTGGTTCTCTCTTTTTCTCGTTTGTTGATTACTAGGGTTTCGAACCTCTGTTTTTTACACCCCTTTTGAATTTCGAGCAAGTTTGGAGCTTGATAGATTAATTTTCAGGAAATTTAATTTATTTTTTTTAACTTTCTTATCGCTTAGCTTGTGTTACTTTTGGATCTCAATTACACTTGCCTTAGGGTTTCGAATTTAATTTTAGCGAGTTCGGGAAAGTTTGAAAAAAATTTGGCGGGGTTAGGGTTTCATAGGCCATAATAAAGGGTAATTCGTATTGGAATTAGGGTTTTGTGCTGTGAAGCTTTGAGTTTCGGATATATGGCCGCTGGGAGATATGGGGGTTGTCACGATAATGAATCCAGGGATCACGAGTCTGATTCTGAATTGTCAAGGGAAGATTTTCCTTATTCTAAGGATAAATTTGATAGAATTGAGAATGGCAATGGTGATAGCGATAGGGGTCGAGTTCGGGAATTAAGGGATAGAGCCAGGGTTAGGCAGAGGGATATCAGGGAGAGAGAAGTGACTAATGGTGGGTATAGTTCGTTTTCTGGTAGAAGTGATTCAGGAAGCAGTGGTAGTGGTGGTGCCCATGGTCCACGGAAGTGTGGGCTTTCAGTTAGGGCCACGGATAGGGAGCCAGGTGAGCTGTCTAGTGAGAGTGGGTCCGATGACGCAATTGACTCCGAGTCACATGCTCACAAAGATAGTGAAGTTTTAAAAGTAGTGGAGAATGGGACTCGGACGCCTGTGGAGAAGAAGAGGAAGTTTTCTCCTATAGTCTGGGATAGAGATGACAAACCAGTGAGTAACTCATCAAAAAGTGGGAGCCCCCCTGCAGTGACTGCTCTCCCTCCACCGCCACCCCTGCCTAAGGCGTACCGCCAGTCACCTAGTTTTATTCCAGAAGGAGGTGTAGGGATATCTCCTGTTAAAAGTAGTAAAAACCAGAATTTGCTGTCTTCTTCACCACTGAAGGGATCAGTTGGCAATTCTGCATCTGAGTCTCCTGTAGAGTTGGCTTCATCGCCAATGGAGGAGCAGTGGGGCAATGACCAGGAAGCAGAGCACATAGAAGACGAGGATTATGTTCCAATGAGGAATATCTCATCTTCACGATGGGCAGCTGGCAACAATTCTCCTGTTGATGAAGGTGAAATTGTGGAAGATCAGGAAATTCCTAAAAGGAGGAAGAAGATGCCTCATTTGGAGTCTTTGGATTCCAGAGTACGCAACAAGTTATCAACTCCAGATCCCGGGGATTTTAAGAGAGAAGGTTCTGATGTGGCTAGAGGGAGGTCGTCAGAATCTGATGAGCGAGGCACCTGTGCTAGGTCTTTGAGCGGGGATGATTATCATGGGAATGATTCTGGGAGGGATGACTACATGGATATTGACGAGGAACACAATAACAGTGATTCTGATACAGATCCTGAGGATGAAGATGATTCTTGCAAAACACCAGAACCTGCAGGTCCACCTCAAAGAAGTGTAAACATGCTTCAGGGGTGTAGAAGTGTTGATGAGTTTGAGAGACTAAATAAAATAGACGAGGGCACTTATGGTGTTGTATATAGAGCCAGAGACAAGAAGACTGGGGAAATTGTAGCATTGAAGAAGGTAAAGATGGAGAAAGAACGTGAAGGTTTTCCACTGACTTCTCTTAGGGAAATAAACATTCTTCTTTCTTTTCATCATCCTTCAGTTGTTGATGTTAAAGAAGTTGTGGTAGGGAGTAGCCTTGATAGCATTTTTATGGTGATGGAGTACATGGAGCATGACCTCAAAGGACTCATGGAGTCAATGCGACAGCCATTTAGTCAGAGTGAAGTTAAATGCTTAATGCTCCAGTTGTTGGAGGGTGTGAAGTATCTTCATGATAATTGGGTTCTTCATCGAGATCTGAAAACGTCAAATCTGCTCTTGAATAATCGTGGTGAGTTGAAGATCTGTGACTTTGGGCTGGCTCGTCAATATGGAAGCCCGTTGAAAACATACACTCATTTGGTGGTTACTCTGTGGTACAGGTAAGCTGAACTGTACATGTAGCACTCCAACTTGGATATCTTTGGCTTGCAGTTTTCTTTGATTTATTTTATTTTAGTGTTAGGTATCCTTTTTGTGTTTTCTTGTTTCTATAGGCCTGGGTTTTTTTTCAACTTGATTTCACACTGTTTTTGCAAACGGTTTGTGATATCTTTACTTTCGAAGTATTTCTGTGCTATTTGTCCTGAAATTTTTCTGTGGTGCCTGATCCTGATGATTGTAGTCTCTTTACATTGATGCATCGTATAGACATGCATCCTCCCTTTGGTGTCGAGTGTTTGATGTTCTCTTCCATTTATCCAGGGCACCAGAATTACTTTTGGGAGCCAAGCAATATTCAACGACAATTGACATGTGGTCCCTGGGCTGCATTATGGCTGAACTGTTATCGAAGGGACCTCTGTTTAATGGAAAAACAGAAGTAGATCAACTTGACAAGGTAAATTAAATTTCCAGCAAAATAATACAAGGTAAACTTGTTCAGTTGATTCCCACCTGCCCTGATCATTAAAACTTCCACTGCTATGCTTATTGAGTGAGCAGTTTAATTACTCCTCTCTGGGCCTTTTTAATTGCAGATTTTCCGAATCCTTGGTACACCAAATGAGACAATCTGGCCTGGGTTCTCCAAGCTACCTGGAGTGAAGGTCAACTTTGTCAAGCATCAGTAAGTATCAATTTTCATCAACTTTTTTATCAAGTTAATAACAAGCAGTTGTTCTTATGTTTGCTGCTGTTTTCCCAGGCTTCCAGCTGGGTGATTCTGGTCTGGTTATCTGGCCTCCATTGCGACACTTCTCTGTTACACATCATTCTTGATATTTTGCATTAACCACCTGATATGTTCATTTCAGGTATAACCTGCTGCGTAAGAAATTTCCAGCAACGTCCTTCACTGGATCACCGGTTCTTTCTGATTCTGGGTTTGATTTGTTGAACAAACTTCTTACCTATGACCCTGAGAAGGTAGATAACAAATTAAGTGAAGACCTTGCTTTACAGTCAGTTGATTTTTTTTTTTGTTTTGAATAATTACTTTAGTTGATTGCTATAGTGGTTTGATAAGGCTCATTGTGTTTTTCTTGCAGCGAATTACTGCTGAAGCTGCTCTTAACCATGACTGGTTTCGTGAAGTTCCTCTTCCAAAGTCTAAAGATTTTATGCCTACTTTTCCTGCTCAGCATGCTCAAGACAGGTATTTTAAAAGAGAAACAATTTGAAGCATTTATTTATCAACCAGCCCATTTATTTTTTATTTACTCATTTAGGTTATTTTCTTGTTATAACTAGGCGTCTCCGAAGAACAAGGAAGAGTCCAGATCCTTTAGAAGAGCAGCGGAGAAAGGAGTCGCAACAAGGGGAGTTAGGGACCAGTGGTTTGTTTGGCTGAGAGGTTAATTGGTCAACCTTGGCCCTGGATTGCAATTTTTTTTGTTTTGCAAGCTACTGACACAAGATGTGGTTGAGGTGAGAGATATCCATTGAAAGGAAGTAGCGAACCTTGTTTCTCAGACGATCATTTGTACTTCTTTTTAGCAGGCCTCTTGTGATTTGGATGGAGAAAATATTTGCCTCCTGCCGTCAACCAGTTATGTTTCAGGCTAACTTTGTTCGCCTGCTTTGTTAACATATAGGATGCGCCTGGGACACTGCTTGCATCGCAAGGTGTGGCACAATGGCTTTTCATTTTAAAATATTAGCTGAAACTTTGTATGTAACATATATTTTCCATGGTGCATTGTAAACATTCTTAAAATTTGGTTTTGGTGATTAGAACCGTATTAGTTTACTGCCCGCTGCCAGTTCTATTTTATTCTTTATCTTCTCTCCCCCTCAAGTTTTTTTTCTTCTTAATATTGACATTGTGTTTGCAAGAAACAGTTGGTGTGAAGTCCAGGAGATGTTCTTAGCTTTTCATTGACAAAGAAATAGGCAATAACATAGAGCATCAAAGGTAATTTGTTGATTTGGTTATCTGCAGAATTTTAACTGGAATCTGGATTATGCATTCTATCCATAATGTGGAAACTCATAAACAATAGATTCTTAGTCAATCCATTTTTTTAATTTGTTTGACTATAACTCCAATGTTGCCACCCGTGGATGGCCTCCTTGTTATTTAATTTGGCTTGTGACATTAAGTTTTCGGCAACAAGCTTTCCCTTATCAACAACAGAATTTCAAGAAATTGATGCTAAGAAATAACTTTTTTATTTTTTTGGAAAAAAAAAGGAGAAATCAAAAAAGAAAGAAGGAAAATGTCAGTAATATAGGTAAGATTATGTAGTGCAAGCTTCTGGTGATTCTTGATGAAAGTTGCAGTTGCAGTGTGGTACTATTTATCCTTCCCCAATGTTGTTGCCCTTTTCTCCCTTGCAAATAGATGTAAACATTGTTTTCCATGTTTTTAATTGAAGATTTTGTTGACCAATGATATTGACTTCAATTGGTGGTGATTCACAATTTGCCCAAACAATGATGATAATGTTGTTTTCAGTTCGATCTCTCTTAACCACTAGAAGATCAAACCAGAGGTAAGCAGAGGAAGGGTGAGAAGGCATGCATATAAACAATTGACTTGTTCTTCCTTCTATCTGCCTGATTTTCATTGATAGTGGATAGGTCCTGCAGAACCTTACTTTGTTATTGGAGATCAATTGTTTGATTTGTTTTTGCATGCTTTTCCTTAATTGAAGAATATATCATTTTGTGTATTCAAACTGTCATTTTGTCTTGGTTGTTTATTTGTCCCTAATGCTGCTATTAGTTCCATACCCATCAAGTTTCATGAATTGAAATTCTCAAGTATCAAAATTTAAACAGCATGCGCATGAGCAAATGTCTAGCCTGTCATCCTGTTTTTCATTTGATGATGTGAAAAGATTGAACATTTGACCAATCAGAATGTTTTTTATGACAATTTCGGTGGATGTCACTGCAGTGTCAAAGCTAGCAGGTTGGGGAGGTTACCTGCTGTGGATTTTATAGAACTTTCAGTTTGATGTCTTCAGGCTCAATAGAGGTACAACACAAACTTTGTTTTGTTCTTATGTGTCAGATTTTCTTTTTTTAATCTCGTAATATTCACTACCTTTAGATGTTGATGTACCTCTAGGCATTCTTATGCATGTGGTTCTGCACTAGTTCTGTTCCTATGATGGTAATCTTCAGGACTTGGTGCTTCTAATCCTTGAGAGCATGCTTTTCAAATGGGTTGGATTTTGTTCTTTGTTTGGGAGAAAAAGAAAGGGGTGGGAAGTTCTTTTCTTTGTTTCATATAGTTCTAACTATACGGCTCCTAAGCAAGGTCCAGGGATAGTGCAATACTTTTGTTGGGTTTCAAGTTTCAGTAGTAGTACGAGACCAAAATCCCTTAAAATCTGCAACCCTGAGTGTTTGTTGTTTATTCCACACACTTCTATAGTCTTGCCTGAATGTTTGTGCCATGCATTTTCTACTGTCTTCAAGATTTGTCATTTGATGTTCCAGGATTAAGATGTTTTCCTTTTAGAGATTAATAGTTTAATGAGGCATGAAGCATCAAAACAGATGATGCAATGCCCTTTTTAATAAAAAGAAGGGTGGTAATAAGATTTGCAAGCTTGTTCAGAAGGTGGTGAAAAGTTTATTAGCACTGAAAATCTTAGCTAAAATTTGTTGCTTCATAATTAAGAAGTCTGAGCTTGATTGGGACTGCGCTGTTTTTTCTTCCAAGTAATAAAGAATGTTCAAGCTTCTCTTAGGTGGATTGTTAATACTACATTTATGCAGAATAAGGATTTTATGGGACACCGTGAAAAATTACGGAGATCTATTGCTTAAGAATAGTGATTGGAACCTCCAGTCAATTGCCATTTTGGCTCGCTAGTTGAGTAGTTGATGTGGTGCTTTTCATCTGTTAGTTTGTTCCCACGGTCCTTGAGTTTCATCCCTCTTCACATTATATTCTTCTCAGTTCAGTCTAGCTCAAGTTTATGAAACTGATCAGTGGTCTAGCCATTATTCCTTGAGAAGTTTCTGATGAGATACCGAGAGCGTATGCCGGGTCCTGTTATCCGGAGTATGTGTTTGTTTTTCCCCTTCTGTAGCCAAGATTTTTCTGACCTTCTTGAGGCAAATTGCTCAAGATATCTCATTATAATGCATCTTCCTGCTCATTGATTTTGCATTATATCACCTGCAAAACGAGTGTAGCTGGCAGAATGAATGGTTTCAAAGCGTCCACCCTGGGCAACCTCCCCTACCTGCTTCTTCTCAAATCTTACGAGTTTCTACTCTCTGTACGTTGCATAAATTCAAACTTATAACTCTTGCGAAGAGAGATTGTATATTTAAAATATAAAAGTTTAAAAATTAAAAGTTTAAATTTTTAAACTTTTATATTTTAAATATACAATCTCTCTTCGCAAGAGTTATAAGTTATTTTTGTTAAACATGTTTAATTTAAAGATTTATTTTTGTCTCAAGTTACTTGTAAAAAAATTTAATTATTACTCTAAATCAAAAACTGTGTCTTTTTTTTAAAAAAATCGTGTCAAATGGACTCTTAGCTCTGCATATTTAGCCCTGTATTCTACCCATAATAAGAAACGCCAGCAGGACAAATATCAAGTTGAAAACCTTCGACTCTTGCAAATGTGCAAAAAACTACTAGGACGGCATGGACGCGTTATTGTTAAATGCACGGTTGATGCGTGCAATGTGCTAATCCATCAATGGTCAATCCAGAGACTCACTGAGGCATATAACCGGCAACACTCCCCGAAAAAGAAAAGGCTAAAAAAGAAAAGTAACAGGGCTTCCAATTTTGAAACCATTTCTGAGATTTTACTGCTGCGGTGCTTTCAGGCTCGTGCTCCGGAGATTCTATATCTTGACTCCCTACCATGGGTTGCATTTTTGGCGCATAAGCAAAGCCACTGCATAATTCATACACAAAACATTAATAACGACATACAAAAAATACACGAATCAAATTCGACAGAGACTACTAGCTGCCGAGGTATGGGTTTGTTTTCAGGTTATCCAGAAAACATAATCTGAATGGCATACGAGTTTGTAACTCGGAAATTACACTAAACGCGGAGACACGTTGTCTCTCTCCACCTCCCTTGCTAGCTATGACATGCAGGCATCCTTAGTTATCACCCGATTCGCCGGTTCAATATTCGTGGACACCATTCAGATGCCAGGAGTGGGCGATGGGATCTAATCAACAAATGGACTCCCTGAAACCACCAAGGGTCAACCCTCGGAGCAGTGGTGGGTTCGTCTTGGTGGTTACTGAAGAGGGGTTTCTCGACAGCAAAGTTGTGGAAGAAATAGATCTTTAGAGAGCTCTTGTCATGGGGATTTTCATCAAGAAGAGAAAACTATTGTCTTTCCAAGAACAAAGGTAATTAGAGAGAGTTCAATGAAGAAGATTGTGTTAATAAGTCCTCGATCGACAATCCAGCCAAAAATAGTTATTCCACCAGGATTGTTCTGCAAATATAGCACTGCATGGCCAAATAAAAACCAGTCATGAGAATTGAGATGCCGATATATAGTAGCAAAACCCTAAGTTTATACAGGCACTAACAAAACAGAAAATTGCCAGCGTATGTGAAAAGAAATCACTGTGAAGCACTTTAACGTGTACAACAAGCCGTAGCTATGAATTGCTGCGACCATATTGGATCTTATCATCCAGAGGTCACGTGATGACTGAACTAGGTTGTCTGCACACATTATGGAGGGGGCTGTGGTAAAATAAATAAATAAACAAGAGAAGCTAAAAGTGCTTTTAAAAGAAATGAATATCGTATACGGTGGTTTTTGTGGTTTGAAGGTCTTAAGAGTGTCGCACGTATGAAAAGTCAAATACTAAGCATATATTTGAACTTGCTTCACACACTCAAATACTAAGCATAAATTTGAAGTTTTTAGAAGTGCTTTTTAAATGATAAATGTTCATCAAATAATCCAATAGATTTCAATCTGCAGATTCCATTCTAAGAATGATGCAAGTAAAGGCAAAGAATTTCACATAAATGAAGTGCACGCGAACATTCTTTTTACCCCATCTCCTTGATGCCTGTCTCTGATTTCCATGTCCTTTTAAACCTATGCGTAAAACATAACTAGACGCACAATACACAGAAAGAGCAACAATTAATTTGGACAGACAATGAATATCGATTTTAGACTGAAGTGATACCATGATGTTTTTTTCTGTATGGTATCGAATCTCTTTAGAAGTAATTGTGGATCTTGCAAACATGATCGAAACAATTAAGTGTAGAAAATGTGACAAAATCTCATGAAAACAAAAATAATTTCGGCTGTTCAAGTGAGAAAGATTCAAGATAAGATTTCGTACCAAAGGCTTGCCTTTTGTGATATGAGGTCATATAGGATGCCAACTGCATATTTGTAGGCATTGCAATATAATCAAATGACTCTAAATCGCTTTCAGAATAATTTATCCTTGCTGAGTTTTGTGGATTCGCAGCTTCTAAGTTCCCCGTGCTGTTTGAAACTCTCAGTTGAGATGTATCATTTTGACCACATGTTGCTAACGCATGCCATCTACTTGCTATGGATGCAATACCCAGGGCTCTATGGGATATTTTTGTAGCAGCATGCAAGCAAATGATTATGCCAACAACCTGGACAATCGAGGAAACCTGAAAACTTAGGGAAAATGTCAATGACAATCAGGGCCATAATGCATGCAGCGCAAAATATTTCTAAAGGAAGTGTGCGAGTTAAAAAACTTCTTCTGATTAAATATGTTAGAATAGACGTGGAACCCATCTAAACCCTAGGAATGCAAGCCCTTAAGGATGGGACCTTAAGGAATCAGATGAAGTTTATGCAGACATTTTACAGAGGAGCAGGTGGTGAAGCACTTACCGCAAAATCACCGCCATTTATACCAGTAATAATTCCACGATAGCCTGTGATTCGGAATAGAGTCACAAATTGACTAGCTGTAACAACACAGAACTGGAGAATAAGAAAGATTCGGAACCTATGACTTATCTTAGAGAGATGATAACGCAGACGGGTGTGCTCCTCTATAAAAACCAAAACATCACAATCCCTTTCCAGCAGCTTTGCGTAGTCTTCAAAGTGAATTACTTGCAAATTGCAGATTAGATGAAACAAAATGCTGGCTGATAAAGATATTGTACTCACATAACTCCAGGATATAATCAGACCAATTAAAACAGCAGTAGACATCAACCATGATTCATGACGTACATACGAGACGCGGATGACTTCACGCGTAACTTTCAGAATGAAACATGGCAGCGACCAGAGGATCAGCAAGCGTAAAGAATCCTGTGAAAGAAATTATCCAAACCATGTCTTCATTGGACTTGTGACTGAAATATCTCATCGAAGAGCCAAAGGGATGATATGTCAACAACCTATAACTTATGTTGGTGAGAATGTGCAACATGATTTATGAGAACTCAACTGCAGGTGCATTCTCAAAAAACGAAAGAGAAATTGTGAAGGAACCAGATTTTCAAGAGTTGGGATTACAATGTAATATGAGAACTAGAGGGCTTCATTTTTTCCAAGTTTAAGGATGTGTTTGGAAACGCGATTCAAATAGTATTTTTTAAAAAATTAAAAAAAAATTATTTAATTTTTTATATATATTTTTAAATTATTTTGATGCAACAATGTTAAAAATAATTTTTATAAAATAAAAGATATTATTTTAATATATTTCTAACCGCAATCACTACAACACTTCCAAACACATCTGAATCATCAGTTATTCAATTATTTATGATTTCATTCTTCATCTTGATGGAAAGAATAATCTTTTATCTGGGGCAAGAAATTAGGAAAACATTGCTTTTTGGTACGCAGGCGAGCAAATTATGGGCCAATGAGAAAATCTGTAATCTTTTAAACTTCTGATAAAACTTGAGTTGGCGAAGCAACAACATAAACCAACCACGATTCATGCCTGATTGCTAATTATGCCGGATTGCAATCATGCTATGTTAGAATGCAAAAGAACTACGAATTCAAAATTGCCAGAATTGTAACAAAGCCTCCAAGCAGTTAACACAACATGAAGATGAATCCACAAACAGAGTTGAGCAAGTAATATATAATTTAAGCTAGTTAAGAGAGCTAATTACCTTAATCTGTCGAATGTAGAGAAGGGAAAAGCGAGATACATGGCCACCAAAACGATCAACAAAGAGAAACTTTCTAATACCATACTTGCGTAAATTATGCGATAAGCAAATCAAAGAAACAGCAGCAAGACAGGCCTGTGATGCCACAATATCAAGCTCGAAATCCTTAATCTGGTACTTGTCGCACCCTGAACATTGGGACAGCTCCAGTAGTGCTACCGGAAGCAGGACACCGATCAGCATAAAAGCAGCCCATGAAAGCAGAAAACTCTTGAGAGAAGATTGATTGAATCCCAGAAATGATAGATATGCTTCAAGCTTTTCTAGTGCTTGATTGATGTTCTGGTTTGGAATACTAATCCCTTGGTTTTGTTGTTGTGGATTGTGATTAGGAGTTGATTTACTGTTACTATGTATATTATTAGTATCATCATCAAGAAGAGGGGTGTGGGGTGGAGGTTGGTGTTCTGTTTGGAAGTGTATTACATGAGCATCTGCCATGGATTTAGCAGACACTCTTGGGGTTTGAGTTTAAGATAGCAATGGAGAGAAGAATGATTGAGATCTCATACCAGTCTCAGGGTCAGGGGCTTTATGGTGCCTGCCTTGATCGTTCAGAATCAAAAAAGTTCAAAAGCAAAAGCAGATTCATTCGTGACCAGATCAATGCTTTATATATATATATATATATATATATATATATATATATATATATATAAGTTTATATAATATTTATTTCTCATTTTTTTATCAATAAAATTTTTAGATATTTATTTCTTATTCATAAGATCTTAGATATTTATTTGGGTGTTTGTTAGTTGAATATTATTTATTATTCAATATAAAATAAAATAATATTATTTATTTAAAGTATTTATATAAATAACAAAATTATAAATATGGTACATGTTTATACTTATTATGATAATATTGGAATATATATATATATATATATTAATTCACGTTTCAGGTAATATTTATTCAATATCTATTATACATTAATTAAAAATAATTATAAAAAGAACTCGTTGATTCGAACTAATTGAGGATGATATCTATTGTTATTTCTAAAGTAAATGCTAAAAGTAATATTATAGAAGGTTTTAGGTGTGCAAACGGTAATATTCAGAGGTTTTGGGATTTGTTTAATCATAGGATTTATGATAGCCGTTGATTATAAATTCTAAAAAAACAGGTGTTTTTTGGAATCAATTCAATTTATATTTAATTTATAATCAGTATGCAATCTCTCTCTACAAGTATATAATTACTTTAATTATGCTCTCAATTTAAATAGAATATAGGACATTTTGTCTCAAGCACTGTTTTTTTTTTTTTTTCAAAATTGTGTTAAAGTATATTTGATTTGAAAAAATATTAAATTTATAATTATTTAATGTTTTTAGATAATTTTAATATACTAATAATAAAAAAATTCATATATTTTTAAAATAAAAAATAATTTTTAAAATTATTATACACCACAATAACAAATATATAATCTTACCTGCATCTGTATAATTCCGGTGATGCACAGGGACTCAGGAGGTTGTTGAGGGAACGTGTCTACGTTGTATGCGATCATGGGTTACAAATAATTCTTTTTCGTCTCTGGCGCTGTTGCCTGAGAACTCGGAATTTTTATTTATTTATTTTTTTGTCGTCGTCGTCGTCTTTGCTTTTCTTCTTCGTTGTTTCCGTTAAGAATTTTCAGATGAAAGAGACAGATGTTGCCTGAACTGGAAATAAAAACAGAAACATCAATGAATTGTCCCATCGGGGAAATCGCTGTTGTGGCCTTTGTATTTGTTTTGCAGTGGTTTTGAAAGTGAAAATGAGTTGAAAAGGCATCGAATCTATGTTTTAAACATTTTGAACTGTACTTGACCAAACAGAGCCTTAACATGGATTTTCCTGCCTGGGTTTGAAAGCTGGTCCCCTGGACTATTGGATGCTGTTTTGTTGAGCGGTTTTATCATGTTTTTAAAAAAATTTAAAAGTTCTAATTTGTTTTTTGTTTTTTATTGTTTTGATGTATTATTTAAATGTAATTTTATATGTAAAAAATATTTGAATAACAATTTTAATTATAATTTCAAACACATTATCTGCTTGCTATTTACAATGCTATCATATGACAAGATTCTCAATAATAATGAGAGTTATTAAGCCCGTCGACCAGTTACTTGAAATTTGATTTAAGTTAAGTTTTATATTCAAGTTAAGTTTTTCAAATTTTTTATTTAGTTTTAATCTTTTTTGTTTTAATGTATTACTTATATTTATTTTCAAATAAAACATGCTTTAAATAACAATTTTTATTACAATTTTAAACACACTGTCTACTTGCTATTTATAATACTATCACAGTCTATGACAAGGTTTTCAACGAAGACAATCGTTATTAAACTTGAAATTTGATTCAAGTTAAGTTTTATATATATAAAAAAATATTCAATTTGCAAATTAATTTGTAATTTAATTAGAACACTAACAACAATTTGTTGATTTAAAAAATAAATAGCGTAATGTTAACCTTGAAAAAAAAACAAAAATGGGTCACGACAGTCAGGTTGGAGTGTTGGGAATTTAAGAAGCGGAAGATGCATAATTGGGCTGGGAAAACTAGTGGGAGATAGCGTGGCGTGTGCGTAAGGTTGTGGCCTGAGACAGTGATGGCTTACTTGCAAGGAAGTAAATATGATGTGATAGAGAAAGCAACATATGATAAATATGGCTTCCAGGTTCAACGCAAAATATATATTGTAGTCTCAATTTTGCATCAATTTATGTTTTTTCTGAAATTTCTTTTTTACAAAGAAAAAACAGAAAAAAACCGAGTAACTTTTTAAATTAATAAAAAATCTTATATGAAGAAAAAAATAAAATTATAAATCTCAATACCTAATTAAATTAAATGTCTAATGACAAGACTAAAAACCATGAGTTTAATAAATAAAAAGAAAAAAAAACAATAAATAAATCAAAATCAATTTTCTAAGCCTGAGTTAATCTCTTAAATTTATAATCTAATAAATTCTAGACATGTGATTAATAAAAAAACTCAATGTAATGCTGAATAATAAAATAAAAAAAATCAATTCAAAAAACCCGTGAAGGTTAAAAAATAACAATTAAAACAATAAATAATAAGGATAAAATATGATATGTAAATATAATGAAGGTGGATGAAATTATAAGAAAAAAATTAATTTTAAAAACTATTTCAAATAAAATAAATAAAAATAAAAAGAATAGAGATTAAATATGAAATTAAAAAAATTAATGGAGGATGAAATTAAAAGAAAATTTTATTTTTACAATTTAATTAAATATAAAAAAATAACAAGTAAAATAACAAATATCAAATTAAAAAATAAATAAATTGAAGAGCTATTGTAAAATGTTGTAAGGGCATGAAAAACAATGAGGAAAAATAAAAAAAAAAACGAAAAAAAAAAAAAACCAACTTTTGGCAATTACTCCTATCACGTGGTCTTAGAAAGTCGTCCCAGCGTTACAAATCAAAAATCACCAAAGAAACATATTTTAACCCACCACGAGTAACCACTTGCAATGCTCAAAAGACGATAAAGTGACTTATTTATTGACGTGCTCCACAAACACGTCACCATCTTTTTTATTTTTTATTTTTATTAATCAAATTATTAAATTAACCTGTGATAAAATGATTATTAAAAAAAAAACATATGAATACCCTTGAAAAATGCTAAAATAACAACCCAACCTCATAAAAAGACTCTTTTACCTTTTTTCCATCAAAATAAAAACTTTAATAGCTGGAAATTCATAGATAAAAAAATCATAGTTTTTAAATCTGGACTGGATTAATGAGTTAATTTTTTTTTAAATCAAAACAATATTGTTTTATTAAAAAAAAATCAATGGTTGCAATTGGATTTTGACCGGCTCACCGGATTTTTTCTTCAACCCGGTGTAGTTCCAGTCTCGGGTCAACTGGGTCCTAAATCGACGCCAGGCTGGGCTGAGTTTCAAAACTATACAAAAAACTACACAATTTATCCGTGGGATTTGAAGTTTTAATTTTAAAAAATTTTAGATTAATTTTTTATGTTGATTGTCGGTTAATTTTTTTTTTAATCATATATGTATTTAAAATATTTAGAAGAGTGTTTTTATATTTTTCATAAAAAAAAATGATTTTTGGCGAGTCTTCCTGGAAATCAACAAGACTCTCCAAAGAGTATAAAAATAAATGAGATGTTGATATGTCTTCTCGAGTACAAGCCTAATCCTTTTCCTTTTTTTTCCTTATCTAATCTATTTTTTTTTACATATAGCTTTTTTTTTTTTAAAAAAAAAATCCTACTCATACACTTGTATTATAAATTTTTCTTTATCATCCCATGAAATGAAAATTGAAAAAACTTAACCAACTAAAGTGGATTATAATTTCTTCCTAATTTATTTCAATAAAATATAAATTAACAAAAGTAAATTATATATAAATCAGATAAACGATATATTTTCTAAAGCTACAAGAAAAACAAAAATAATTAATGAATATGTTTTTAAGTTTAAATACAAAACTAAAACAATTACAAAATAAACGGAATGTGATAAAAGAAAAAAAAAACTACCATTAAAAAATCACTGAATAAGTAAAGCATGTATAATAATGAAACAAGACAAAAAATATCTTGTCTAGTGTTTCAGATACATGTATTATAAAAATGATAAAATAATCCAAGGGTAAAAGAGACTTTTACACATTTACACACCACAGATAAAATATGATGCGGACACGCTCATTTTATCTTATAAACTATTAACAGAAACAGATCTGTTCTCGTCTCTTCTCCTTTACGCTTTCGGATCGTCTTGAACAAAAAAAAAAAAAAAAAAAAAAAAAAGGAAACCACCCAATAAAGACAGGGACGCTATTATCGCTCACGTGTACTAGGAAGCTGAATCATGTGCAGACTGATTGGAAAACAAACGAGACAGCGTATTTTGCGGAACCTCCTCCTCCTTCATTTTCTTGCCTTTTTTTTTTAATAAAAAAAAAGGGTCCGAGGAAATACTTTTGCAGTGTAAGGGAGCCCTTTCGTAATTGAAGGGAGTTTAGAATAATTTATTCACCGATTATTTACAGCGGATCTATTGCTTAGGGCTTCTTCTTTAATGCAAGAGCTAAAAATAAAATAAAAATTATTTTTCTTGATTTTGCTGTACGAATAGGAGAGCCAAATAAGTAAAAAAAATCATTCAGATACACACAGAGAGGCCATTGTAAAGACAAACACCACGTCAATGTAGGTGCAACCTGCCAACCAGGCAGGCCATTCGGCCTCAGCATTTCAACCTTGAGGTTTGTTGCTTTCTCGGGAACCAATAACTTTTTTATTCTAAAACAAAGCATATCGAATGAGTATATTTATACATTAATTAAAATGATTTTTTTCCCTCTACATCTTAAAAACGTATTTTTGACGCTAGATTGATGTATTTCTCTGTATAATCTAGATTTTTTTTTCTTCAAAAAACAGTCATTGTCTAACAGTCTGACATCTCGAGATTAACTAAGAAAATAAAATATGAGACCATTCCTTAGTCTATGCCTAAAAAATCTCCAATTTGTCTTTAACAATGAGAATTAAAGCTGGTTTAAGGCCTGTTTTCTTATATTTAAAAAAAATTATTTAAATTTTTTTTTATATATTTTTAATTCATTTTAATATATCAATATTAAAATATTTTTTAAAAAATAAAAATAATTTATTTTAATATATTTTTAAATAAAAAATATTTTACACCACTACTACAATCAAACGCATCCTAAGCCTAGAAACATTCTCCTTGTGCCAGGATAAATATATTTTAAATTATTTTCTTTTTCACTTAGATATGTCAACTTTTAAAAAACTTTCAATCAAGTGCTTTTATCTAACTTTCATCGATTGCTTCGTTTTCCACCCACAATTTACTAAAAGAAAATTGCAATGTTAGTACATCAATTTTCAATTTTTTGCAATCAAGTACATGAACTGTGTTCATTTTTTTTTTGGTAGACTAGCATTTGTATTGTTCCGGTTGAGTATCTTCCAGAGATCCGTTGATGTTTTCTATTTATTTTATTTAAATAGTAAATATCTTTAGTTATATGTAATTTATTTATTATTTTTAGCAATCATAAAATAGTTTTTAACCTTGTTGTAGAACTTGGATAGCTCGCCATTAAATAAAAATAAATGTTCATCTTAAAAGGGTTTATTTTAATTTTAGATATTTTTGTTCATTAAATATAATATCAGTTGGCGTCCAATTCTTCCTGGATTGGCTTCGAGACTCTTCTCCTGTTCCCATCTCGAAAGAAAATGGTTTTGGACGGTCATTTTTCTTTTAAAAAAATAAAAAACACATTAAAAATAAAAATAAAAACTGACGTTGATATTTAGCTGGCACGGGATTATTTATAGTCTATGTACTCGCACGAGATAGTCTGTGTTATGCTCCTTGTATTTGACCTAGAAGAGAGACAATAATGAGCGGTAATCAACTAATCATTCGTATTAGATATACAAAGCTGTGTTAAGCTAGCCTGTCATGGTGGATCAAATTATGAGAGATCAGGCCTAGTCTGACGATGCTGTTTCACCGTGTTTGCATTAATCTGTGTCATTCTAGCACAGGTTACGTCGGTGATGACGAAGCAACCGCTGCAATTCCGGGAGCAGATATCCTGATGAGGGAGCAGATATCCTGATGAGGAAGCAGGTCAGGTGTCCGTGGCGTTTGCGCCAAGACAGAAAGGAAGCGTTAAAGACGAATAAAAAATCAAGGATTTTATTGCCAGACAGGTACTCTCTAAATTCTGATCCACGATGATGATACCAGATAAATTAAAACCATGTTTCATAATTATCTTTCTGATCGTTCAAATAATTTTGCTGTAAGTGGCGCCATACAAGAGATTACAACGAGTGATCATTGAATCATTACCTAGGAATGCAACTGGAAGATTATATATTTGAAATTGTTTTAGAAGATTCGTATGTGGTTCAGTACTCTGGGCCATTCGCATTTCAATATGCCAAGATCTCTGAGACAACTCAGGCATGCGTTTGAATCAAGATGGTCCAGTTTCTTGACCAAGAGAACACAATAGGCGACTTGAGGGGTGGCTATGTACTATGGCTGACTGGGTTACAGATTGACAGACTAAAACCCCCAGACAGATTGATCAAAGAAGCTCTGCAATCTTTTGGGAGAATCATGCATGATAGCGGTGGGACCTGCTTTGGCAAAGAAAGAAGAAAGGCTAACTTTCCATCTTCCTGTTGTGGAGCCGAGAAAACAATGCACACTGCCTAGCGCCTAACCCTAAACTAGTTGCTTGAAGATTTCGAGATTAGAGATAGAAATGCTATCAAAGACAAGGAGAGATTAGAGATAGAAATGCTATCAAAGACAAGGAGAAGGCTACTCTCGACTGCATGAAGGGGAAAGGATACCCTTTTCTTGGCAATCTTGAAAAAAAGATCTGGTCCTAGATTCTACAAGTTCAGATTTTGCCACTGCTCTAAACTTTTGAAGTACACATGATAAAACAATGTGCGTAAATCAAGCATCATTGTGTTAGCAGCATAAAATCTAGAACACTCCAATTGCCTCTAAATCTACATACAAAGAACCCTGATGAAATCCTTTGGTACAGATAATCGTGTATTCCTACCATTACCTAGGCCCGAGAATGCAAAGAACTTCCATTTTTAATCGATCAAAGCACATCAAAAATAATTTATACAACCCAAACACACTGGTATTCAAACTTTAGATCTTTCTGATTTGTTTTATCTACGTCATATACTGTATTCACAAAGCTCTAGGTGCTTAGTCTAAATATGAATACCATAGAAATTGCTTCTATGCTTCACATTTTATTGCAGATGCTAGGTCAACAAGCTCTTTGAGAAAGAAAGTGGAATATGCTAGGCAAAGGCAGCAATATCTGACACTCATAATGATTTTAAACCAGGCCATCCTTTTAGATAGAAATGCTATTGGGGATTCCTCGACCTGTTACTCCAGGGCCTGAAGTGGGAACGAGCAGTTCATATGGTGGAACACCTGCACCGCTTCTGTTCTTAAGGCGGGTATCCTTATTTCTCAAGTTTATTATTCCTTCAATCTCCTCTAATCGAGCAGAAAATCTATTGAACAATTCTACTATTTCGTGATCATTGATCCAATGGCTGTGCAGCTGGCTTACCTGACCCAAGTACTCTTCATCTGGGGAGTGCGTCGACAGAGTGTCCTGAGCAGCCATTATTTTGGTGGCTTGAAGTTGAGTTGGCAAAGATGACAGGAAAGTATGCTGAGGGTTTCGGATGAACTTTTCATGATCATGCTCGTTTTCTAGTGGGATGAGTTTTCTCATGAGGGTAGGACGACTAGGCACATACCCTCCATAGGGGTACTGCCCAAAGTTTATAGCAGCATGCTGCCCTGATGCAATCCAGATCATTGTAGTAAGTATACCAGATACATCTTCTTTGGTGTCGAGTTTAGGCCACCATGGTTCGCTCCTCTTGTCAAAATGACCCTTGTTTTTTATCTCATTCCACCAGGCTTGGAGCTCAATATCAGATGTGACAGAGTTAGGCTCAGAGTAGAAGTGATCAACATAAGATTCTACATATTCTTTTATTGCTGACCAAATGAGGAGTCCATCTGAAGCATAAGGGTAGTCTTCTATCACAAGCCTCACTCCACAAGGCATCGAAGGATCCTCCACTGCCATTCCCCTGAAAATTCCGTCACAATTATGATTTTTTTTTTTTTTTCCATCTGTTCTACTAGAAGGCTGGCAACAAGAATACAGCAAGTGATGTTTAGAAACAGTTATGCATTAAAAGCATGAAAAAAGTGGGAGATCAGGAATGGACCCAACTAACAGACAAGTCCTGCAATAGCCGCTGCTTCAGACAGGTCAGATCACCAGAAAGTATCTAAAAGCTTGAAAAATAAACAAAGAGTTTAAGAAATTAAAATGCACTCCAGTTCTACCTGCGAACAAGATCTGCTGGCAATGCCTCCATGTCAAACCGCCACATATTCTTGTAGGCTGCAGAGCTAATCTCCATGGCATACTTTCCAGGACTGAAACAGGCCTCAATTATTCCTCCTCCATTTATCAAGCTCTGCCGTGCAAGTGCATTAATTTCTAGTGTATAACGTGTATGGGGATGGAGCAACTTGTAAATGGGGTGCATTGCACTAAGCTGCCTGTGAGTTGCAATTAGATAAGTCTCCATGCAGGCATGAGTCCTCAACCTGAGAATTCAAAAACACCCACAGGTTAGAAACGTGCATGCCTTGCTTTTTTAAATTTCATTGAGTACAATCTTTTCTTTTACCAGTGATTTACTAGTTGATGAACACCAGCATCATTTGAGCAGACATGAGCTTTGGCTAGTTTCCAGATCCAATGTGCCGTGGCATCATGCCCATGAATGTAAACATGTTTGTTGCAAGGTGAAGAGGGTGACGGGGGAAGTGAAAGCTCAATAACTATTGGCCTTAGAATACCAGCCTGATCATAGAAGAAAACAGTCCTTGATGCATAAGCTTTTCTTCCTGGCAAGGAGTTCATCTTCTCGATAAATGGCAAAAGCATATCATGGTAATCGAGGATAAATAACCTTTTCTCTTCAATTGCCTGCATCATCAAGTATCAGAAACCAGCTTAAGAGGAATCCAGTTCTTCAGCACAAACTGATTTCATTTATTTTTTTCATGTTGTGGCTTTTTTGCTTTGTAATTCATCCAGCCATGAAAAATTAAGAGGTAATAGAACCAGCTAATGTTACAGACTACTTTGATTAAAAGTCAAAGATTGCTTTTCTTGTTAAGTCCAATCAGTATGAAAATCTAGGCAAACTACAACCTTGAGAACGTCTTTCCACGTAAGCCAAACAAGATACTGGGAATGTAAGGCGATTGATAAACGGCGTATGATTTGCCCAATCACCAATATTAAATTTCCAGCAATGGAGCCCATATACAAAAAGGCACGTGACAATATAGGATGCGAAACAGGATCAGCATTTCAACCAGAAAAACGATATGAAAATCGAAGGCACGAATCACCAAATGTATATTTGTTTTTTCCAGATTTAGAACAATGGAAGCAGGCTTCTGTAAATGTAGCATGAAAGCAACAGATTATGCACGATGCAGATACCTTCTCTACACTCATTCCATGAAGTTCACGCTCAATTAATTCCTCAGTGATTGCTGATTCTGGAGGGCCATACACAGCAGGATCTAGTTTGCTGAGAATTGGAAATTCCTGTAAAATTGAAGTAGCTTACAGACCAAGGGGTGTGGCAAAAAAGCTACAACCTGTAAATAGCGACAAGTTGAGTAAGATTCGAAATACTACCTTTAAAATCTCAATGTTCACTGGATTCACCCCAGCCAGAGTCTGGCGAGCAAACTCACTATCACGCAACCATGCAAATCTATCCCCTAGGCAGATGTAACAGAGACAAGGTGAAAAAGAGAAAGATAGTACAGAAAAGCCATGCAGGAAAGATGGAGGAAGGGAAAGAGTACTTACGCTTTATAACAGCTGGAATATCATATATCAGCAACCTTTCACTCACACTAAGAACCCGCTTCATAAAATTTCCCAGAAAGGGATTCTGCACTATTTCACTTAGCTCCTCAGTTTTTAAAATAAAACCATCGTTATATAGCTTATCAATCTCAGAGAAGCACGTGAAGGGAATGTCTGAACTTGACAGTGTTGCAGCAATAGCTGGAATAAGATTGTGAAGCAGAGCTTTCAACCTTCCAGTAGAGAAAGTGTTCCGCTTGATCTCCTCGAAAGTTTCATCCCTAGGTACATACACTGGATGTGGCTTTTCGATTCTAGTTTCACATTTTGGATCTAAATGAAACCACTCAAGGCAATGCATAACTAATTAGAATAGTATTGAAAGAATGTCAGGGAGTAGTTCGAATGAATTTTCAGAAGAACACGATACCTTTCTTGGTTGGAGGTCTACCGGTTCTACAGCGCCTAGGATAAGGCCACTTTTCACCGCCCAGGACCGGTCTAGCAAGTTCGTCATCCTTGTCAGGATTACCTAAATCGTTATAAAGAGCATAATCATAAATTCTGTCATGAGGCTTTCTCTCGCCTTTTCCATTACCACGGAGACTGAGCAAGTCTTCGCGCCTTAGATCTTTAATACCGGGTGGTGTTCGCGATGGTAGATATGCCTGTGTACAACACGTGCCCGTCGCATAAGCAAAATGAAACACAAAAGCTTGGTAAGGAAAACAAAACAAAGAAATCCCTAGTAAACAACGCTCACTTGATTTCTGAAGATAATTCTGCTATCAGGATTATCTTTGCTCGAATGAATCCATGTATTTGCAGGGAAGAAAATGGGGCCCGCATCAAAACCATGAACTACAATCTCCATCAAGTAGAACTCCTTGCCATGAAGATTGGCAACCAGCACTGCCCCAGGATTCCCGAAATCGAAGGGAACAGTGAAATCAGCTGCATATTCAATAATATGCTCATTATTTGATGGCTTTGGTAACCAGCCCCTCACAGAAGCCTGTACACTCTTCCCTGAATTGGTTTCTACAAGAAGAACAGAGCAGAGAAACTTATTTGGTTACTGATGCAGGTTTTAGCATGCAAATAATGTTAGAAAAAAATCATTGAAAAATTCTTCTAAGCAATGGAATATGCTCTACTGATTACCAGGGTCAATCTCCTCACTGACAAGTTGAATCAGGATCCCTTTACCAATCCCATTAACAAAGTATTCCCATTGATCTTCAATCTTTTCATTGATCTTCTCTTTAATCTTCTTCCTTATAGTGATCACTGCCCTCACATCTATCCCTCCTTTTCCTAATTTATCACTAGAACTCGATAACACTATCTCATCGACTTCTTTATTACTAGCTTCCTTACTAGAAGGCTCCAAAGCCTTGCCATCACTGCTTATCACTGCTCGGATTGACCCGGGCGTACAACTAACCTTTGATCCAGATGGAAATCGGGTTTTCCAGAAAAACCCATCTTTCCAGGCTCTGGATGTCGCCGTAGTTAGTCGGAAAGTGAGCTCTGACTTGAAAGGAGAACATACTCGTTTCATTGCATACATGGTGATGAAAAGAAAGTTGACAACTTGTCAAGGTAAAAATGAGGCTGCTGGCAGAATCAATGGAGTTTCCCTGCCCAAGACAGTGAGAGAAGAGTCTGCAGCTTGTGAAAACTGCGTGGACTGACTTTAAGTCTCTGAGTGAGAGAGACAGTCGATAATGGTGATCGTGATCTCTTTCTATGTTTTCTGTAGTTCTTAATATGCTTACTTTAATGATGTTTGACAAGTTCAGTTGCACAATCCCAGTTAATGGAGCCTGGAGACACGTGCCAATGAGGTAGCTGGGCTGCCCAAGGGCTACGTTTCAATGAACCGTGGGGGTTCCAAAGCAGAGCAAATATCACTACTTTTTATATTCTTCCCGTGACACTTATCTTCTCTCGTTCGATCTCTCTCCCTTTTCCTTTGAATTTTTTGCCCCCTCGAAGCCAATTCTCCTGGAAGAAAGCTTACGACTTCATGACTATAATGCACGTTTAATAAAAGATAAGGATGGGTTCTACCACGAGTTCGAGAATGGAGTTTGCAATAGCTTCATATTTACCTAATCATTATCCCAATTTATTAGAATCTTAATGTATAAATATATTAATAGTAAAATTACATTAATAGACTGACAATACAAAATGGTGGCTGAGTTAGTAAAGTTAAACGGGAGTCGAGAGATATATTTTTTATATAATTTTCGGCATGATTCTTTTTGTTTATTAATAGTGATGGTCTTGCAAGCCTTGTTCAAAATATAGAGATCTGGTTTGAGACATGCAATTTATCTTGAGATACTCTATATATTATAAAAAAAATTATGTGTTGAGATTATGTTTTAAGCAATTAATTCTAACTCGATTAAATCTAAATCAATTTAAAATATTATCATTTTAATATTTTTATAGAAAAAAATTATAAAAATATCGCTTTAAGTTTTTTTTTATTCTAATGACCCTTAAAAAAAAGAAAGCAAGCACATGGCAAATCAATAGTCCCAATAAAAAAATCCTGAAAATTATAGTTTAATTGGTCAGATTTTAAGTTTGTTTTTTTAAAATCACCGGTTCGAGTCTCACAAACCAACAAACTTTAAGGTCACTAGAAACTTACACGATCGTTAACTTCAGGGCCCGTAGGATTAGTCGAGATACACGCAAGCTGGCCCAAACATCCACGTTAATAATAATAATAAAAAATAGTCTTAATGAGGATAATTAATTTTTAATTAAATAAGAGATAAACTTAATTTGGATATACAAAACTTGATCAAAAGGATAAAAAAATAAAAAATGTGTGGACTTGTTGTTTCGTTGTAAAACATAGTTTTAAATATTTCACCATAGCTAAAACGTTATAGACGCACCTAAATTATCATTTATCCTACACATGGTCATAGAATTAAAAAAAAAATGCATCGATTAATTATGACGACTAAAATACTTAAAAAAAGAACGAATTAATTTCTTAAGAAAAAGAGTAAATTTCTATGGGGTTAAAAAAAGTAGAAGGATCGAGCCTGCAGCATATCATCAGGGCTACGTTTCTTTTATTTTCTCCATAAAAAGTATCTGGGACATCTGCCCAGAATCCTCTATGACAGTAAGGAGCCCAACAGGAACAGAATTAGGTTTCGCTATAAGCGCAAAAGACAGAAAACAGCTGGCCCAAATTTGCAATAAGAAAAACAAGTGATCATCCTCTACCCATATAAGATAAACGTCAGGATCAACATTTCTGCCACTTTGATCACGGTGTTTTAAATTTGTAAAGATGGCTAAAATAGAAAATAATTACGTGAAAGGGGAACTGTGGTGGCAGCGGGGCATGTAAGAACCTCACCATCTGCAGTTACCGTGTATGTTTCTGGATCCACTGTAATATCTGGAAGGGCATCATTTAGTTTCATGTCGAGTTTGGTGAGTTTCCTAACACCACCCACAGCTTCCACTCTCTTGTCGAGTTCGTACTCTGCCTTGATCCCATTGTCTGCAGCTTCCTGTGCACAAGGAATAAATGAAAAAAGATTCAGATATATGTATATATAAAGCAACATCATGTACACAAGCATATGGGAGAGAAAAGGAGGGAACCGTGCCTTGCTGACAAAAGCAATGGAGTGAGTGCTCCCAGCCTTACCAAATGCTCCAAACATTGGCCTTGAAATCACCTGCAACAAAAATGTTACATTTTGCTCTTTGATCTATATGCATCTTTGAAAACTCAACTTGGATTTTCAGACCATATAAACATGTGAAATACTGTGCCAGGTAATACTACTCCTAATTTTTTTTTCATTACACCTGTTTAAAATTGCCAAACGCTAGTTTGAAGTTGTCACTAAAGAGATACATGATTAACCAAAAAAACGAGATTCCAAAATGTTCATCATAAATTTCATAGCGTAAGTATAAAATTCACATGGCTGTCACATTAGCAAAGTGATAATTAGTCATATGATGCATCTTACTTTTGTACTAATGGTATCAAATCTTACAGGTTCAGGTGTAGGGATGCTTGCATTTGCATCCCCCATGTTAGCCCATGCAATAGCACCACCTTTAATCACCATTTCTGGTTTTGCCCCAAAGAAAGACGGCTTCCATAAAACAAGATCAGCTAACTTCCCTACCTGCAGGAACATATATTACTAATGGAAGGCAAGGGAGATTCCAAAATTAATTGATTCAATTCCACCATAATGTCCAGTTGACAGATTAAACAGAAATTAATAATGTTTGTCATGTACAAACTGAACCATTGCAATTAACTGTTTCTCAATCCTTGGAAGAATTTGTGCGTGATAACTTTTGGCCTGTGGAGGTTTAAACTAGCATACCTCAACTGAACCAACAAACTTAGCAAGCCCGTTAGCTATTGCAGGGTTTATTGTGTACTTTGCAATGTATCTTCTGATGCGAAAGTTGTCATTGTCTGATCCACCAGGCCCAATCAATCCCCTTTGTGATTTCATCTTGTGAGCAGTTTGCCATGTTCTCATTATGACCTGACAAGACAGAATGGGACTAAATTTCAACCTCAGCTTGCACAGTTATTAAGGATGCGGAGCCATAATTTGGGAATACAAACAAGAAAAATGCTACATGCTAGTGTGGCAGAGGTTAAAGAAACAACAGCTTTGAAAAATTCAATGGATAGTGCAGTTGAGGAATTGCAAATTGATCACTAATATAGCAAGCACATCCATAGCCAGATCAAAGAAGAAGAAGAAAAACAAAGACTTGTGATTCTCCCACATGAGCATATCTGATGCAAAAATAGCTAGCATGAAAACTGGACTTTTGTGTTCCATTTTTGGAAGCCTTGTAAATTATCTAAAGAACATATATTTTGTTAGTGATACATTATAAGATGTCGTGTCAGTAGCTTATTGCATAATGAGTCCAATTTTAACCCAACAATATTGTAGCAAATCAAGATAGCAGATAAGGTCCATGCCACAGTAGGATGTTACTGTAGCCATCAACTTTTAAAGGTATTTTGTCCTTTTAGTTTATTTCAACATGCTGGGTTTACTGGCACGATAGTTTATAGCTAGATAATTTTTTTAGGAAGCCATGCATGCCAATTCCTTTTATTTTTCTTCTTTCTATGCACATATCATTCTGACTACAAATTTTCATGATCCTTAATTCTATCACAACTAAACCTAGTCAATATCCAGGTATGCCTGTATTGTGTAAAAAACCATATCTGTCAAAATGCTAGAGTAGGTTTCATTTAAGCTTCCGAAGCCCATATGATCAAGTCAAGCTAGCAATGGCAAGGAAACAATAATGATTGTCAAAGAAAGATACGAAGCAGAATGATTGAAAAAAAAGTGCTCATTAATCAAAACAAGAAATTGATGAACCTCTCCAATGCGGCCCATGGCCTGTGAATCGGAAGATATAATGCTAATCGCTCCCATATCATGTAATATGTCTTCTGCAGCAATTGTTTCAGCCCTTATTCTTGATTCAGCAAAAGCTACATCTTCTGGAATGTCTTTATCAAGGTGATGGCAGACCATCTGCGTCATCCAAAACAAAATGAGAACGAAGCACCTGTATAGATTCTACATGCTTAGATTCAGCATCCCATCATACCAGCATATCTAGATGCTCATCTATAGTATTGGAAGTATATGGCCGCGTGGGGTTCGTTGATGAGGGCAGGACATTTTTTACACCACATACTTTGATAATATCTGGAGCATGACCACCACCTGCACCTTCACTGTCCAAAAATAATCAAAATAAACATCAAAGAGCAGAAAGTGGAATAATTAATAAAAGGGTAAAAGTTCACATGAATATTGTACTCAGAGGTAAAACAGTTACAATAGGCAGTAATACTTTAGTAGTAAGTGGAAAAAGCTATTTGATCACAACAACTTGAGGTTCATGAAGAACAGAGACAAAAAAGTAAGAGATTGAAAACATGCAAAGAAAGAGATATTAGGTGCTACCATGAAAAGGAAAAAGTACTGCAACTGCAGTTAATGTGATGCCAATAGCTAAGTATTCAAAAGCAAAGATGTTAAGTACATCATCAGAGAGGTCGAGATCTCTGACCATGGTTAATGTTTTACCATTAACAGGATTTAAGTGAATACGGGACAGCCACCAAGAACTTCGCTAATCAAGATCTTTTTAGTTCATGTCTTGTTAGAAAACTACCGTCATTAGTTGACAGGAAAGGACATCACAGAAAATAGATGCAGCTGTTTTCCTTTTTTTGTTCCTTTAGAAATTGTTATTTAAGTCACACTAGAACCTGTAAATTGAAAAATAATCAGAGATTCAATATCTACCTATGATAAGTATGGATAGTTCTTCCTTTAAATGCAGCAATAGTATCTTCCACGAATCCAGATTCATTCAAGGTATCAGTATGGATATTGGCCTGCCAAAATGCAATATAAAAAAAGAATTCTGGTTTAAATACATAGCACATGAGAGTTTCCCTGATTTTTCCTCTTAAGAAAGTGACCTGAATGTCATATTCATCTGCAACAGTCAAACAATTGTCTATTGCAGCAGGAGTAGTTCCCCAGTCCTCATGAAGCTTCAGTCCCATTGCTCCAGCCCTGATGATTTTATGTAGCTCCTCAGGTTTGGCAGCATTACCCTAAATTAAATAAATGTGATCACTGGAAGCAGAAAAATAGGTAACAGTCTTTTCAGGGTTCACAACAATTTTTCATACTACTAGGGAGGTTGTAAAATGAGATTCCTATCCTTCAGATGTGTTCAATACAGAGAAGAAAATATGGAGGTAAAAGAGAAAAAAAAAATCTGAACATACTTTTCCAGTGAAGCCAAAGTTTAGAGGCAGGTCATCAGTAGACTGCAGCATTAATTTCATATGTGAAGGAGCAGGAGTACATGTCGTTGCACGTGTCCCATCAGCAGGTCCTGTTCCACCTCCCACAAGTGTTGTAATGCCTACATATATTTTGAAGTTGTGGAATGAGATATCTATTATATGTACCCCGAGGATGTTCATTTCAGTTTTCATCGTCTAATGCAATACAGGTTTACTCAAGTTATTCAGAGAAAAAGATGACAAACAAGATTTCTAGATATCCACTGTCCAGATGTTCATTTTAAGCTAGAATACAGAAAATGTGCAAGATAATTTTCAAAACCGATTCTGAATATGCTTTTATTTGAAACTACATCCATGAATCTACTTGCCCAACATAGCATATTTTCTTAATTTATATTTTCCAAATAGAGAAGACAGGAATAGCAGGGGTAAACAGGGAATTTTCATGTTTAGGTTCAAGGATATAACCTACTCAGACCATCTCAAGGCTCATATTCCCACAGTTGCACTTGCATCTGGCATTGGGTAGCCTAACACTTTTATCATGGCACCCGAGGATGACTGGGAGCAATCACAGGAGCTTTCTAAAATGCCAGTCATAATATTAAGGCAATAATGTTTACTGATACACAGGAAGGCACATGCTTAAGTTGAAATCCAGTAAATAACATGATTATTAATTATTTTCTATCCTATCTCATCTACACAAGAATATAATGTGTTGTGTGTGTTGCAGTTTCCTGCTGAAGTATTTCTCATTATTTAGCTCACCACTTGATATCGCCTCAAATGCGAGTTGAGGGCATATGAAGTGCACATGACAGTCTATGGCCCCTGCAGTTACAATCATTCCTTCCCCCGCAATAACCTCGGTGTTAACCTAATTGTAAATAACCCCAGTGTTAAACCAATTATAAGAGACAAATAAGAAAAAGGTGGAGCAAATGAGTCATTGACATGGCTGACATCAGGAATTCTGATTATCTTTGTCATCACAAGATGGAGCTTACCCCAATGGTCATATCAGAGGGAACATCCATGACATCTGGATTTCCTGATTTTCCAATAGCATGAATAAGATAATCCTTAATACCAATATCTGCCTTGTAAATTCCACTATAATCAATGACCACAGCATTTGTTATAACGGTATCAAGTGAGTCAGCTGGTTGATGTCCGCATGACTGACCCATTCCATCCCTTATAACTTTTCCACCTCCAAAGACACATTCATCACCATAAAAAGCAAAATCTCTTTCAATTTCAGCATACAGGTTGGTATCACCAAGACGAATTTTGTCACCAGCAGTAGGGCCATACATGTTAGCATAAGCCTCACGAGAAATTGTATTGTTGAATGCAGAACCTTCTCCAATTACACCTTCACTGCAAAAAAGTCAGGCATCTTCACTATCTCTAATCAGTGTGGCTGACTAGGGTAATCAATAAATCCTTTGGACAACACAGAATAGAAGCAACAAGCAGCTGAATTGCTAGGTAAGAAATTCTAAACCTAGCATTTTCTTCTTCTCGATTCCCAAATGCTCTCCTCCTTATGTTTCCCATGATATGGGTACAGTTTTCATGATCAACAGGCCCATCAACAATGCCATTTCCACCTTTGATCACCTGTTTACCTCCAATGCTTACAAGCACTACACTTTTGCTTTCCCCTGGCTGGCAAAGTAGAAAAACCTTTAGCACATCACAGAAAATGCAATGACAGGTTTGATTTCGAAATAGATAAGACTACAGTAGATGATACCAAGTTAGGAAACAACTTTATACCACAAGATTTCAACCAAAAAAAGAGATAGAGAGAGTTTATTTTAACTTCTCTCCTAATGCCCTGGGATCTCTTAATATCAACTTGCTCCTTGGGATAATAATCTACAAGTATGCTATCAAAATCTTATGACTATCTTGTCATATTTTACGCCAGGAACTTTCAATTGCTGGATGGGTTCTCCTAATCATGCATCATTTAACTCCTACCCACAATTTTCAACACGTTAACATTTCAAATCACCACACAGAGAATACTTTGAAGTTGATTAATTTAACAGCAGTCCAGCACCCAAGATTTCTTAGCATTCAAGAATATGCCACATTTTACAATTTCTGTAAGAAAACTAAATGTAACAGAAAGATACAAAGAAAAGGTGATAAAATCAATAAGAGTTACAAATTTCAACCTCAAATCGTATGGCTGTCCCAGCCAGGATGTTCAAGCGCATGCCATGTGCTTTTCTTCGATCAAAATGTAAACTCCGATTTGTCTCAATAAAATGATAGTGGCTGCCTACCTGAAACAATGGTGTATCATTGACAAACATAATAATGAAAAGACATCAACGCAGTTGCTTAATTTATTGTCACGCAGAGGCTGGGCATCCTGGGAAGAGACGACTGTAATAGCACATAGCAAGAGCACCTGAATTGGCCTGTCTCCAGTGTTAATGACTTTGAGGGTTACTGCTTTCCTTCCAGAATTAATTATGACATTCCCTTCTCCAAAGATTATTGCACCAGGAATTTCATTATCTTCTATAGTAGGAAATTTGTCGAGAGAAGGAACTGCAGAATAATTTCCCTCCATCAAGTTAATTAGAAACTAAATTGCATACAAGTTTGTACAAACTGGCCTTCATGTAATACTACACTAGTGCGCATGGAAAGCTCATAATAGAGCATTTCAAGTACAAACCACATCATGGAAGATTGAGGAGTGTAAAATGCAGGGATGATGAGAAGCGGGATATGCGAGTGAAATTTTCTGTCAAGTTAAAAATAATTAATTATTGCACCAGGAATTTCATTATCTTCTATAGTAGGAAATTTGTAAAGAGAAGGAACTGCAGAATAATTTCCCTCCATCAAGTTAATTAGAAACTAAATTGCATACAAGTTTGTACAAACTAGCCTTCACGTAATACTACACTAGTGTGCATGGAAAGCTCATAATAGAACATTGCAAGTACAAACCACATCATGGAAGATTGAGGAGTGTAAAATGCGGGGATGATGAGAAGCAGGATATGCGAGTGAAATTTTCTGTTAAGTTAAAAATAATTAATTATTGCACCAGGAATTTCATTATCTTCTATTATAGGAAATTTGTCGAGAGAAGGAACTGCAGAATAATTTCCCTCCATCAAGTTAATTAGAAACTAAATTGCATACAAGTTTGTACAAACTAGCCTTCACGTAATACTACACTTGTGTGCATGGAAAGCTCATAATAGAGCATTTCAAGTACAAACCACATCATGGAAGATTGAAGAGTGTAAAATGCGGGGATGATGAGAAGCGGGATATGTGAGTGAAATTTTCTGTCAAGTTAAAAATAATTTGATTCTAAGTTCTCTAATGCACCAACCAACCCGAGACCATAATGCAATAGTACCTATCTTTTTCTCATATTTCCCAACTCACTCCTCAAATATGCACAATGATCTTCTCAAGACAAAAACTTGTGGCTTTAAAACATGGAACAAGAATAATTTTTTATAACCAGTTTCTTACAAGATAAATAAAAAAAAGTAAAAAGGACAAAATGGCATTGTAAATAAAACAAATAAAAAATAAACAGAGAGAAGACAACAACATACTATGAACATTTATCAGCGAGCAACAACAGAAACATTAAGGGTACAAATACTTTCATTCAGAAAAAATCTCCGGTTTTATATAATGCTTAATTTGAAGTTGAACCTTTATTAAGTATAAAGGTAAAACAGAGCACCTTCACTAGAAGCTCCGATTCTTGGATCAGGTTCATTAATAAAGTATTTCAAACAATGAGACATCCCCAAGGTAAGCCCTTACCTGGAAGAAAAGAACCCTGTAAAGCTAGCTCCAGATTCCCATTTTCACTAGCAATTGCATTATGTACGGTGATTAACTTGGTCCCGTCAGGAAATGTCCCTTCAACCTACAGTTAGTTTTACTTAATAAGGTAGTTTGTGGAAGATTATGATGAATAACCAAGTTGATAAGTTTGATAAAAGATCTGACACCATATATTCTGGCATCATCTTTTCATCATGTAGACATCACTACCTAAGCAGAATATCTGCCAGGTTTCCACTTTCAAACTACAGTACACAGTATTTTTTATACCCTTGATCCTCTTATCCCTTTGCTGTTTGATTGTGCTGATGCATCACTCATACTCATAGTTGCAAACAAGAAACAGTAAATCTTCATCTTCTTTCATAATTCATTGAGGCACAAAGTAGCTATCCGTATTAGAGAATTTGGATTGATGTATAGAGTGATAACTGATAAAGTTCATAAAGCATGACTTCAAAGCTATTTATAACTTAATTAAGCTTCTTAATACCTGTACAGTATCGAGAAGATGTGGAACTGCTGGAAGAACTTGTCTCCTGTTATTAAATATAGACAAATCAGACCCTATAAATTAACAAATTCCAATACACAGATTCAATATTAATTAATTAAAAAAAAAAAAAAACAGCATCTCAACAGAAAGCCAATTTACAAATAAACTCAGAAAACAAACAAGATCTCATAAAAAGTTCCACTCCACGGCTCATTAGTGAGAATCACAGGTAACTAACTGCTATGGAGAAATCCTATATGTCTGCTAATATTACAGACAGGAGGAGCATGTGTCTTAACGAGACATCTCATCTGCAACCCCATCAAAGAAAGATTAACTAACTACAACAAATATTAATTAAGATAATTATCATTAGTATTAGAATTATTATTATTATTATTCAACCTACCTTCCAAGTATCTGTTTCCCAATGTCCATCAATTCAGCTACACTCTTGTCACCGTCGCGAACAAATTCCAAAATCTATAAAGAAGAAAACCATAGGCGTTAGGCGCCTCTATTTTTCTTATAAATTATAGCAAATAAATGAATTCAAAATATAAACAACACTCTATTTTTTTATTAAATAAAAGGTGGGGGACTGGTATTAAAATTATTCTCCATTCATAAAAACGTAGAATCAGTGCTATTGTGCAAGAACTGGACACAAAAATAAAAGGAAGAAAGGTAAATTACCTGAGAGGCAATAAGAGCAACGGCCTCGGTATAATTAAGCTTGCGGCCTCTAGCAAGGCGTTTCTGTGCGAGAAATCCAGCATTGTGGAGTCCTAGCTTATCCACCTCTCTTGGTGTCAGTTTCATTTCTCCCTCTTAATATTTTTATCAAAATTCCAAGTCAGTCCAATCCAATCTCACAAAAAAAAAATTATATATATTTCAGAGTGAAAATCAGGGAAGCTAATATAGATCGAGAGAGAAGAGAGCTTCTTTCTTGCTTTCTTTCTTATCGGCCAGGAATCGTTGCTGTGAAGATGATGAAAGATACAGAAAGGACGAGGGAGTTTTGGAGTGACGAACTCCTGCTGCTAAGTGTATGCGCTGTTACCTTGCCATGCTTTACGTTGAAAATGGTGTTTGTCGCTTCTCACTTGAATCCAGCTAGACTTTTTTATTGGAATGTACAGTAATTACTTGTTACGTATTTTACTTTCATTTGTGATTTATGGTAAAACAAAATTCTTTTTAAAATAATTTTCATAAAAAATATTTATCAATTAGCATTAACATTGTTTTTTAAAATGTTTTTTATTTAAATATAAATTAAAATAATATTTTTTTATTTTTATAAAATTTATTTTTTATCTTATCACATTAAAACAATTTAAAAATATAAAAAAATAATTTAAAACAATCATTTTTTTTATATAAAAAAACACCATGTAAACATGTATACCCTTAGTATATTCAAAACTGTACTCTATGAAAAAAATTGGATTTAAGACTATTTATATTGTGACTTGCTAATTACGAGTCTAATTTTATTTTCTAAAATGAAATTCTTCTCTTATTTTTGCAAATTTATATTAAGAAGAATTAGTTTTGAAAAATAACTATCAATTTTATACATTCTTCTAACCAATTTTTTTGGTAAAATATTTTTATTTAATAAAGTTTTTTTTAATTTTTATTAATATAAAATTTTAGATTAATTTATGTTTATTTTAACTAATATTATAAATTCTAAAATTAATAATAATATAAATTTTTAATTATTTTAAAATTTATAAGACTCGGACTAATAATTTTTAAAAATTAAATGTAATACCTAACTAGGTGAATTAAATTTTTATACTTATAATTTTTTTTTTTCTGATTTTCACATCAATGGCCGTCCTCCTAGTTGTTTTATTGCAAGTTGGTGTGGCATGACGAGTACCGTTGTTATTTTCAATCCTTATCACCAAGCATGCTTAGAAAAATAATTAGGTTAGGGAAAATATTTTAATCGGCCTTGGATCCCCTGATTAAAGTAGCACGATAACATAAGCAAGGAAGCTTAAAACGGCCAATTGCCAAGCTCCACCGCCAGATCCACCACAATTTGTACAGATGTCTTTTAACGTTTATGCATGTACAGGGTTGACCCGTACATTGCGAATGTATGGAAGTGGCGTGGCAATGAGTTCATGATACACGACATAGTTTAGGAACATTCAATCTTCATCTGTTAATACTTCATAGTGTGGAAGACTTTTTTATTTTTATTTTTAGTTTTATTTTTATGTGAAGTAGTTTCATGTTAACATCTCGTTAGATTATTAGGGTTGTTTGAGATTCCCGGTATAAATTATATTTTTTAAAATTTTTAATTTTTTTATTTAAAATAATTTTATTTTTATATTTTTAGATTATTTTGATTGTTTTTTTATATTTCATGGTAGTTAAATTGCTTTTTTTTTTTAATAAAAAAATATCAAAATATTTTTCAAATTAATTTTTAATTTTTTTTGTAATATTAATTTACTAGTATTAAAAATAAAATAATTATATAAAAAAAATACTACTTTAATCTATTTTTACACGTTAAAAAAAAACACCGTGAGAAATGAGAATCACAATAACAGCAGTCGGGTGTCTCTGCAACGTGTTACCCGTAGTCACCACGGGCATTCCCGTTAAGATCAGAAATCATTGCCGTACATCTTGCATACTCAGTGACAATATGATTTCCATATATTCTTAATAATTCATTTCTCATCTGGATTTGTTGTAGCCGATTCTCTCGAATCATTAAAGCTCGCCTGCTACATTTCTTGCTATGGTATTGCCCTCTCGGATGCCTTTTTTCTTTTCTTAAATTCATTTATCACTGTCTTAGGGTATCGCTTAATCTTCATGATTTTTTTTAGTTCTTGTAGATAAACATGTTTTAGTACAGTATATGAACGATCATTAAACAATTCTTTGTGTTAGATCCAGGTTTTTTTAGAAGCTTTAATTAGTTTAGCTTGATCAATGTGTTTGGCTTAGGTTTTAGTGTTAAAACAGAGCCTAATCTGCAATCTGTTTTGGAAGTTAGAATTTGCTCGTGTTTGTGGTGGACCGTTGATTTTGGTTGTTAATGAGTTTTCTTCTTTGTTGTTCTGGAATGGGCATGGGTGCGGGCTTGGTGGTATATTTGAGTTCAATTCGTGGACTGGTGAGTCACATGTTATTCGTGCGATCAGTATGATTATGCAAGTTCTACGTTTGTTTTGTTGTGAATTGAGTTCTCAAGAAAACATGTAGTGGATGTGGATGTTACATTAGGCATTTGAATTAACATATGAAATTCATAATGTTACGGCATATGCTGATTTTTGGTTTTCTTGGATAGGCGCCCATTAGGGGTATTTTTTCCTTGCAAAGAGCAGCTTTGGTGCAGCGTCAAAGAGAGAGGTTGGGAGTTGGTTTCAGATTATTTAGTACCCAAGCTGCATCAAATGCTGGTACTCCTCAGCCTCCGCCACCTCCAGAGAAAACCCATTTTGGAGGTCTCAAAGATGAGGACCGAATTTTTACCAATTTGTACGGATTGCATGACCCTTTCCTCAAAGGTGCCATGAAACGGGGTGACTGGTATAGAACTAAAGACTTGGTGCTCAAGGGCTCTGACTGGATTGTTAATGAAGTTAAGAGGTCTGTCCTCCGAGGACGCGGTGGTGCTGGTTTCCCATCTGGCCTCAAATGTTCATTTATGCCAAAAACAACAGACAGTCGCCCTTCATATCTTGTTGTCAATGCCGATGAAAGTGAACCTGGGACCTGCAAAGACAGGGAAATCATGCGGCATGATCCACGCAAGCTCTTAGAGGGCTGCTTGATTGCTGGGGTAGGAATGAGAGCTTCTGCTGCATATATCTACATTAGGGGTGGATATGTGAATGAATGAATAAACATGGAAAGAGCCAGAAAAGAAGCTTATGAAGCAGGGCTGTTGGGCAAGAATGCGTGTGGATCTGGTTATGATTTTGATGTCCATATTCACTTAGGCGCTGGTGCTTACATTTGTGGTGAAGAGACAGCGCTTTTGGAAAGCCTTGAAGGAAAACACAAGACAGCATAATAATAGTGCTGCGTAGTCTGACAGGTGAAAATCTCTAGCAACATCGAGTATACTCAGACATTACAACGAACGGGCACACCTTTTTGAGAGGTGGAGAATGTATTTAGATACTGACTTGTTTTCTATGTTTTTCCAAGGTTTTTCACCTGAGCAAAAATGACTTTTCTCTCTTCTGTGCAGGAAATGCTTTATTCATGAACTTCTTGAGATAAATGAAGAAACTACCGTATAGTGTGGGTGCTTGCTGGTTAGTTGACCTCGGGCACCAGCAGTCCTGTTAGTTTTAACATGTCTGGGAAGGATAACTCGTCGTTCATTGATGTGCTTTTAACATGTCTTTGGACACTTCTGGAGAATGTTGTCAATAATTTGTAGTTTCATTTTATGGCAAGTCAAGGAGAACAGATTTCAAATGGAGGCTGTTCGCTGCAGCTTTAAAGGTGATTTGTGAACAACAGACTGCTTGTTTGGGAATGCTAAAGTTGTTGCATTACAAAATTATGAACAGTTCATTCGAGTATGTGCTAAGCTTGAATGAGGGACCTCACTTTAAATTACAGAATTCTGTGCTGTGCTCGGCACTGAGCACAAGGAAAGAGTCATCAATAAAGAGGGAAGATGATGCAGCAGGAGGATTTTCAAGGCTTAGTTATTTTTATTTTTTCCCTATTTAGTTTAGGAAATTAAATATTATGTTTAATAGTTATTTTTCCTAATTTAGTTAGGATTTTTATTTTTTTCCATTTATTTTTATGTTTCCTTTGTTGGTTTTTGAATTTATTTACGTAACTCTAGACATCTTAAATCGCAAATTAGGGTTTATGTGATTTTTATTTTTTTGTTATTGTGCTTGCTAGGACACAATTGGACACCCCATTATTCCATGTAAGTTGATAATATCTATGGATTAATGTTATTCAAATCTTTGAAATAATTCTGCTAAAATCCTCCGGGCAGCATGTCTGCCACCTCACGTTGTCCAGCCCTCAGAAATCCCTCCATCCAAGCACCCATTAAAAGAAACAGGAAAAAAAAATTATCTTTCTTTCTTTAAATTTAAACTTGAATAAAAGAAAATCACGATCCATTTTTATTTAAATACGCGAAGATTCAGTATTAGGATGTATTTTATCTTATCTTAATTTTTTCATTATAGTGTTTTTTTAGGTAGGATATAGCAAGTGTCTCCTTTTGTTATTTGAAATTATTTTTAGTGTAGGTTGTTTTTTTTTTGTTTTGATTGAGTTTTTTTTGCAGTTTGACTTGATTTTTTTTTTAGATTTTTTTTAGTTTAGATTCAGTTCAGTTCTGTTTTTTTAATTTTAAATTTATAAAATAAAACTGAATTGGTCAGTTTTTCTAAAATTTTAATTGGTTTTTTTCACGGTTTAATTTTTTTGATTTTTTTAATTTAATTAGTTTTTTGATTTTTTTCTCACCTCTATGTCCAAAATTCATTAGAATGAAAAACCTATTTTAATATATATATATATATATATATATATATATATATATATAAATAAATAAAATTGAGAGTGTAAACAGAGACCAGTTGCTGCTGTTGATAAGTTTAAACATATATTGAAGGTCGAGTGGACTTCTTTATATACCAAAATAAAGAGCTCATTACTCAAAACCTCAAACATCTTTCATGGTGAACTTATTTGCTTTCTTTTATTTCTTCTCATTATTCTCTCTTTTCTTTATTTAGCTGTCTCTCTTCCAGGCAGTTCCTCGATGGCCAGAAGAGTTCCGAGCTGTGACGACAACGGTGGTGACTGCGGCAGAGGAGGCGGTGAAGCCCTGATTCCATGTTCTAATATTTGTTTGCCATCTTGTTCTTTTGTGGAACAAATCAACAGTCCTAGCAGGATACCTCGCAACTACTACTATTCAAAATGTGATATGGTCGGGGATATATTTTACGGCACAGATGATTATCTGGACGTCGGAGATTCGATACACAGGGAAGATGTGCTCGAGCATTACAGAAGGGAAATAATCATGAGGTCCTTGAATAAGAGAAAGTTGAGCCGGTTCTCTATTTCTCGGTGTTTTGAGTTCTTGGAACTTATATATTGCCTTGGATAGTTGTTTTAGTTTTCTGTTTCAGTTAGGAACCATTTATTTTCTTCTTTTTTTTTAAGAGAGTGAGCGTGCAAGTTTGAATACTGAATTCGGACATTTGCCATTAAAGGCCTAAGGTTTGTTTTTTAAAAGCAAAGAGGGGCTTGAAGTGAGGTTATTATTAAATACAAGACAAGAAATACAACGCAATGACGCCTTCAGCCAGTCGTAATGCTGGAGGCGGCTTTGACAAAAGTACTAACATTTGCAAAAGAATGGAGTAAAAAAGATATCCATGCTCACCAATCAATGTAACTTTGCATGCTTCATCGGATGAATTTCAGGCGGTGGCAGGAACCTGGACTTTCAGAACACTACTGCTGTGACTATTTGGATAACTGGAGGTGTTCTAACAAGAATGAAGCATGCCACCCAATCTGTTTTTCCAGGTTAAATTCTACAGATAGGGTGCTTTCTATGTTGTTACTATTCGATTAACAACGAAACATCTATCTCATTTACCCTGATGTGACTGAGTAACTTCCTTCTCATTATTGTTGCTTTGCATTTCTAGTAGCTTCTGTTGTTCTTCATCAGTTTGCTCTGCTTTTACTTCAGGCACAGCCTTGGGCTTGCTCGTGGACTGTTGATACATAATGCCACCTAGCATACAAATAAGAAGACCCACTGTCCCAATGAATGTTGAATGCTTGTCCCAAACAACCAGATTGATTACAACCGTCAACAACTTGTTCACCACACCAAGAACAGTATACCCTGTAGCAGAGATTGCTCTCCGGCAAGAAAACCCAAAGAAAGAGATGGCTAAACCAAACAAACAAGATAAACCAACTGGCAAAACCACCCCAAAAGAGTGCCAATCCGACTCATCTGAAATTTCATGCTTTATTTTCTTAAGCTCCCCCATTATGAGCAATTCCAGGGGAAAGAGTAGGAGGGCCTCGAGATTGTTGTACAACACGAGACCCCATGTATTCAAACCAATGGTCATGACAACATGCTTGATATAGACAAAATCTATAGTCATGCTTACCAAGTAAGCTACAGCCCAACTATAAGCCATGACCGTGAAATGGTAATCTGTTAACACATATAGCACACTTCCACCAAAGATGGTGGCAAGTGACAACCATGTCTTCAATGATGGCCATGGCTGGTGTAGGAACAAGGTCTCTCCTATTGCAAAAAAGATGGGGACTAACGAGCGGAAGACAATGAACGTATCAACATTAGCATGGAGTAAGAGCTCACTGTTGGTGAAGAGTGACAGATAGAACATGACAGCCGCAGGTAGGAACCGCCACATTGTCAACAGGTCAAGCGAGTCATGCTCTACAACCCTGAACCACCCACAAACGAGTACACCTGCGGCGCTAGTGAAATACTGTAAAGCCGTTAGTGCCCCAGGGTAAGGGAATTTCATGACTGCCCACTTGTTGATAATGGAGAGCAGGGATGCTGAGATGCAATATCCAGCAGCTACGCCATAAATGGACGTTAGCTTGAGTAAGCCACTATACCAGGTTTCCTTGATTTCATCAGCAGAAGAGGAGGCTCCAGTACCTTTCTGTTCCTCTCCACCAGCTTTAGGATTCTCCACCTCACCGGACATCTGATAGAAAACTGATAAAGCAAGTGGAGAACATATCATAAAGTAGTGTACAAATTTCCATTCAAATTCAGAAACTTTATCCCGGAGGCGTTTTAACCTCCATACAGGCCCACCAGCGAAACGGACTCAGTTAAATTACTCAGATTGAGCCAATAAAACACAAAATACAACTCCAAAAAGTTATTTTTCTTCATGTGTGTAGCCCAAGTTACATACCAAATCAAATTCAACTATCACCATCAACATAATTAATGTAATGAGTTGAGAGGGAGGGTTATACCCAGCCTTCAACAAGGAGACATAGAATTAAAGCAAAGTTCTAAACCCACATTTTCCCGGCAACAATGCAGAAGAGAGAAAGGGGCGGGGGTGTTGGCTTGCATGATCAGATCAAAGAAGGAGAAGAAACGATTTCGATACCTGTGGATCTTGCAATCTGTGAGCAGAGACTATGCGTTCAGATGGGTTGCAGGCAGCAGCAGCAGCAGCTGAAGCTGACACCGAGAAGGAAACTGTTGAATCGGCAACGTTTAACTCGTTGAGATTTTATAAATGGAAGTTTTCGCTGGGCCCACTATGGGGTCACTTGAAAACGCTGCTCCAACTTTATCGTATAAAAAATTAATGAAGAAATCAAGAAACTATATATTTGATCCCAACCTTTTATTTTCTTTCCTTTTAGTACACTATCTTTCCTATTCATTTTTACTTTAGTCCTTTTAAGTGCTCGTGACAAAAAGGTGCCCCCCGATAAAAAAAATTGTGAAAGATAAAATTACATATTTGGTGTCTAAATCTTATTATTTTTATATTTATCGACTCATCTTTAATTTTATTTATTTGAGATATGTGTTTGAGTTACGGTGATACTTGAGTTTCAACGAAAAAATTATGAAAATAAAATTTAATGTCAAACTACACTGTGGATTTAATTTTATTTTCAAGATGTGTAAATGTTGAGTTTCATTTTATTTATTTACTTATCTTTAATTTTTTTCCTTTTATTTTGATTTTTTCTCAATGTACATGTTGAAATTTTCAAGTATAAATAATCTAATAGAAAAAAAAAATCAAAGCACACAATAAAATAAAATAAAAAATTCTTAAAGTATAGGTTAAATTTATAATGATCTCTTTTTTTTCCTTAAACCTAAATGTAAAATATGATTAGTGAAAGTGAAAAGAGATGTGGTGTGTAAAGTTGGGGTAATTCCATTGTTATTGCTGAAGTTATTAATCAATTTTAACGATTTATTATTCACACACTACTTTCAGCTAATGATGGAATAAGTTTGGATTATAGATTTATATTTTTTATATATATTTTTTAAAAAAATTAATTATTTTTTATAATTTTAAATTATTTTAATATGCTGATATAAAATTAATTTTTTAAAAAAAATTATTTTGATATATCTTTAAGTAAAATATATTTTGAAAAGTAATTACTATATACTTTTAAATTAATTTAAATTATTTTTTTATTTTTTAAATTTTATTTTAAATATTAATACATATAAAAATTTATTTATCAACATATATTTTTTTTCCATTTGAATTCAAATCCATTTTTACAGTAACAATATTTAATTATATGAATTAGATGACCTTATTAGTTCGTTCTTAAGACATTATTTTTTACTTTTTAATTTAAATAATATTTAATTGATTTAACAATGAAAAACAAACATCCTCAAAATTTAAAAGTAGCAGCATGATATGTGCGACTCGTCGTCGTCAGGCTACCCGCTACCAATGGTAAGAGAATATTTTGTATGGTATAATGATGACAACCTACCGATGAACACCATCACGGGCGCACACAGATTGAAAACTCATGTTGCCCTCATTTCTTTCGTCCACTTCTATCAGATATGATTTGGTATTATTTACATATGATGATTTTATTTTCTTAAAGGAGTTCCAGTATCTGAGAATTATTGAAGAAAAATCTCCCAGTTTCTTTTCTTTCTTTTTTGGTTCAAATACTGTGCACTCAGGTAGCTAGGGCTTCACTAGTGAAAAGCAACTGGCTCCCAACAAGGGAAGAGAAGATAGCTTGAGCTAACCATTGGATGTCCGCGGTTGGCGAGGCTTGGTTGTTTTTTGGGTAGCTGCTTGGATATGCGTCCTTCCCTGATTTTTCGAGCTCTGCTTTCCTACGGTTCCTGTAACTTTCACATTTGACTCTGACTCGCTAACTACCGAAAAAGAAACCTCAACTCATCCATCTTTGACGAAGAAACTTTATTATTAGCTTTCATCATCTCTTTTGTACAGCTGCTGCTGCCACTACTATATATTTTGTCTGTGTTTCTTGGTCCTTTGCACCCAACAACCTCTACATTCAGCCTCACGTACTGAAAGGAAGGTAGTGGTAATCTAGCGCTGTCAGTCCTCACGTCGAGTGTGTGTGTGTGTGTGTGTGTTGCTCATTTTGTTACATAACTCTGGTCTTTAGTACTCTGGTTCTTGTTTTCTGATTGCACTGTCTTGATCTTGTTCTGGGTTGCTTTTATCTGGATCTGATGATGACTTAGACATGATCAGTATTATATTACTTTAATGTTTCGATGAAGTGAGTGGTTTTGTCTTTATTATTGTCTCGGATTCCCCCCCCCCCCTCTCTCTCTCTTGATGCTTGCTCGCTTGCCTTTCAATGGTTTCTAGTAATATTTATTATTATCATCTTCATTTTTCTTTCCATTCTTCCCTCACTTGTGTTGAATATTGCATTTTCATCAATCAACTCTCTTCTTAAGATTTGAAGCACTGTTCTGATTTCTTTCCCTTTGACTCTCTCTTTTTCTCTTGAAATGAAATGGGAGATTTTCTTCATTAATTGGCTATAATAGATGTTATTATTTGTGGAGGCGGACATGGAATAGTATATTTTTATTTTGAGCGCATCACATATTCTCTGATTCTAATTTGTAATGTTAAGACCTACCCACCTTCTCTCTGCCTTTCTCCCTTCCTTTCGTGTCAACACCATTTTCTCTGATTTTTTTTTTTTAAAAAAAAAAAATTCAACTTCACTCTTATGCATTGTATGATTATTTGAAATTAGACGTTAATTGGCCTTTTGATTTTCTGTTTCTGTTTTCCTGCACATTTTGAGTATGTAAGCTGAATTCTGTATCTTTTTTGTGTTGAATTGTAGTTGCATAAGGTTTGATCAATTTACAGGCATGTAAATTAGACTCGCTAAGAGAAAAAACAGTGTTCTCCATAAAAAAAAATGGTTCTCGGGCTTAGATCAAAGAACCGAAAAGGTACTTCAGTGCAGGTTGATTACACCATTCATGTACAAGAAATCAAGCCTTGGCCCCCATCACAGTCTCTTAAATCTGTTCAGTCCTTGTTGCTTCAATGGGAAAATGGTGATCAGAGTTCTGGTTCCTTCACTTCTAATGTTGGAGATGGGAAAGTTGAATTTATCGAGTCTTTTAGGCTTTCAGCTACTTTACGCAAGGAAGTGTCCAGAAAAGGCACTGCTCGAGACAGTTTCCTGAAGAACTACTTAGAGTTTAACTTTTATGAATCTCGAAAGGACAAGGCAATGAAAGGTCAACTCCTGGGATCTGCAGTCATAAACATTGCAGATTATGGAATCATCATGGATGCTGTAACCATAAATGCCCCAATTAATTTCAAGAAATCTTCTAGGAGCACCGTGCCGGCAGTTCTTTATGTAAATATTCAGCCATTTGACAGAGATAAGTCCACCTTGTCAAAAGAAGTGTCACTGGACAGGGATGGAAGTGAAACTGTTTCAGAAGTGGCAAATGAAGGGAATGACGATGAAATCGAGATTGCCTCATTCACTGATGATGACGATGTTTCCTCACATTCATCACTGACTGTATCCTCTTCTGCATTAGAGTCTATTGGAGGTTCTCCAGGTCAATCTCACAAGGTACTCTTTAATGCCATTTTATTCTTGGTTGTTGTTGTTGATAATGTATTGTACACTATCAAGCTCCATGTGCATTCTCATTCCAATAGCATATCCTCATTTTCTAACCGTTGAAGGTAGCTTTATGCAGCTTTAAATGGATTCAATGAGTCATCTTTATTCGTAGCTTTTGGTGATGTTAATCAATTTATAATTCATTCTATACATGTATTTTCACATTATCCATAATTGTGAAGTGTATTTTCTTTCCTGTTTCACATATTGCCAGAACCACCATTTGCCTGCATGAAGCTTTGCTATTCTTTGTAAGCCTAGTTACGAGTTGCCTTAAATTGCAGAAGGGATCACGGACAGCAAACAGTGGCACAAGAAGGATCGATGAGGAGCCTGCATTACCCTCAGGTGTAGCACCTTCAAACCCAGATGTGAACTCAGCATCTCAAGGATTTAAACATCCGAATGGAGCAGCTTCTCCTTCATTGCCTACAGACATGCCCGCTAATCTGCTAAATCCTGTAAATAATCTTGCAGAAACTAATATGTTGTCAGATGACTGTAGTCAGGTGAAGGACTCAAATTGTGTAAGCTTGGAAGACTCTCGTTCTAAGCAAGGTGCTGATAGAAAAGCCTGGAGACATAAAACAAGTGGACCAGAGAATCCTACAACTAATAATTTAAATAGTGATCTTATGGATGGGAAAGAGAAAAATGAGCTGGATGACAAGGAACGGGGTTCAGTTATTTTAGAGGTAGAGAAACCTTCTCTGGAGGAAAAATTAGCTGGTCAATTACCTGAAGATGCGTCAAAAAAGCAAGCCAAATTAAGGAGCAATACTCTTGCACTCAACAGAACAGCGATTGGAGTGCAGGATACCCGTAGAGATAAACTGAAGCACCTGAAGTCTGTTCAATTACAGTTTCACTCAGCTGAAGGCGATGATCCCTTCGTCAATCAAAAATTGATAGAGAAGCCAAAGAAGATTAATGTTTCTGAAAATGTTAATAAAGGGGTCGAGGGTTATGAACACAGTGAAAGGGAAAAATCAAGAAAAGGCTTCTCTGACAATGAAGGTGGATCAAATTCTGAAGTTGAAATACTCGAGGAAGAGTTAAGTGGAGCTGCTGCTGAGGATGATCTTGCTGAGCAAGGAAACTCCACAAAAAAGTTCCAGCTAATGGAGAAGGAAAAGAAAATTGATCTTCCTGAAAATTTAAATAAAGTTGACATGAGTTATACACCAAGTAAAAGGGAAGAACAAACAGAAAGCCACTTTTCTGGAAACAAAGTTGAACTGCAGTTGAAAGTTGAAATGCTTGAGGAAGAACTGATGGAAGCTGCGACTGTTGAGGTTGGCCTTTACTCAGTTGTCGCCGAGCATGGAAGTTCTATAAACAAGGTCCTAGCTCCAGCAAGGCGCCTTTCAAGGTTCTATCTTCATGCTTGCAAGGCAAGGTCCCGGGTCAAGAGGGAAAATTCAGCTAGAGCTATTATCTCAGGATTAATTTTGGTTTCTAAAGCATGTGGAAATGATGTTCCAAGGTAATGTCTCATTGCACAAACCTTGCCAGTTAATGTCAACTGATTTTTGTTAACAATAACCATTATGGATGGAAATAGTGGTCATGATTTACAAAATAGATAGTAGAGGCACCGATAACTAGTGACATCAAAACCAGTTATGTTGTCTATGTTCCTTTGAGTGGTGGAATTGTTCATGCCAGGGTATGTTGTGAAATAACTTAATTTGACCGTTGAATGGATGCCATTTAGGAATCTTTCATCTTTCCGCTTGATAAATAATGTTATCATTCTCCTTAGCTTTCCCAGGATTTATCAAAAGCTTTGTGTTTATTTGGACGTTATGTTGAACATCCCACCTCCTATAACCAGGTTAACTTTCTGGTTGTCAAATTCAATTGTGCTAAGAGCAATTGTAACCCAGGATGTTGAGAAGTTGCAGCTTGCTTCGGTACCATCCATCATTAACAATGGTGGTCCAAAAGGCAGGCATGAATCCTCTGGTGAAGTAGAGAAAACTGATAGAACAGAAAGTTCTGACGAGTGGGCAGAACCTCAGCCATGTATAGCAGCATTAAAGAAGGTCGAAGCTTGGATCTTCTCCCGAATTGTCGAGTCAGTTTGGTGGCAGGTCCCTACTTCTTCATTACTGAGAAATTGAGGTTCTCAATTATGAAGATTGTAGTATAACTGAATGTCCGTTCATCAATTTCTGTTTTATGCATTTCAGACTCTGACACCACATATGCAGTCCACAGCTGTGAAGAGCTCACACTCAAGGAAGACCAATGCTAGGAGGCATGGATTGGGTGATCAAGAACAGGGCAATTTTGCTATTGATTTATGGAAGAAGGCGTTCAGGGATGCATGTGAAAGGCTTTGTCCAGTTCGAGCTGGGGGGCATGAATGTGGTTGCTTGCCTGTGCTGTCTAGATTGGTATGTTATTGTTAGACAGCGATCTCGTTAATATATACTACAGTGAAATATCTTACATATATTACAGTGAAATATCTTACATGATTCGTTGCTTTTTTTCCCAGTGGAATTAAAGTTTCTGGCTTCATGCATCCCAAAGGATATAATCCATGTACAAGTTGTCCTCGCGAGCATAAATCCATCGTACTATTTGCATGATGCCTCCAATCCTTTTAATGAAATAATAATCATTTTCCTACAAAGAAGATCCCACGCTGGCTCTTGATTATCTTATTTTCTATCAATTACTTGATATCCAGTCACATTTTTTCTCTCTTTTTAAGAAAGAATAGTTCCATGATCTTCATCTTGAATATATGTGGACCAATTTATATTATATGTAATTTATTTTGGCATTATGATACATTCGGAAGCTTTCTTGTAGAACCGTAGAAAGGTGACAGTTTGCAGCTCTGTTTCTAGGTAATGGAACAGTTGGTGGGTAGACTAGATGTGGCAATGTTCAATGCTATACTTCGGGAATCAGCTGAAGAGATGCCAACAGATCCTGTTTCTGACCCAATAAGTGATCCTAAGGTTCTTCCAATCCCAGCTGGAAATTCAAGCTTTGGGGCTGGTGCACAATTGAAAAATGCTGTGAGTAGTAGACGCAATCGTTGCCTCAGGCTGCATGCATTCACTGAAATTGATTTTTGCGATATGATTACATGCTCAGTGTGTGCAACGCTATTAACCTATTTTCCTACAAAAACTTCACATAGTTCACCACTGAGAAATTAGTCGAATGAATTTAACTCTGGATAATTGATCCTATCACTCACCCCTTGGACTTGTTCATTTGGATAACACTGTGTACTTGCGTGCTCCTTCAAGGAGAATTAGTCAAAATGGTCATCAAGATGATGTTCAAAATACATATTTCCGAAAAGTATTCCACACAGATTAGTAGCCAGTGAAAGCAGTAAGAAATCTGCTAAATACATCCTACATAAATACATGCTCCTTTTCAATTTAATTTAAGCATTCACTAAATATTTGCAACATAGAAGACTTTTACTGATGCTAATCATTCTAACATGGTGAATTACATCAACTGTATTAGTTACAATGGAACCGTTTCTTTTTCTCTCGTTGATGAAAGGATCTTGCCCTCTGTCTTCATCCCACTAGGTTGGAAATTGGTCCAGATGGCTCACAGATTTATTCGGTATTGATGATAATGACTCTCCAGAAGAGAAGGATGAACTTGATAGCAACAGGCGTGAATGTGAGACATCCTTCAAGGCTTTCCAACTCCTGAATGCCTTGAGTGATCTCATGATGCTTCCATTTGAAATGCTCGGAGATAGGTCAACTAGAAAAGAGGTAAATCCTAAATATTTTCAGTGATATGTCCCTGCTATCCTCCCTACCCTCTTGTTACATTTTTTCTTCTCTAGAAATGACTTTCTCCATATTCGCTGTTTAAATATATTTTCGTGAAGGTAAGCCCTACATTTGGCGTGCCAATAATCAAGAGGGTTCTCGACAATTTTGTCCCAGACGAATTCAACCCTGACCCTGTCCCAGAGACGATTCTTGAGGCCTTGGATTCTGAGGTTATTCCCCCTGAAAAGCCATTACTTTTCTGAAGAAGAACATTTGCTTTCTTATTTCTTCAACATGCAACAAAGTCACTTGATAATTTTTTTGTTTCATCTTGATTTAGGATCTTGCTGATTCTGGGGAGGAGTCTATCACAAACTTCCCATGTATTGCAGCTCCCACAATCTACTCACCACCTCCTGCAGCATCACTAACAAATATAATAGGAGAGGTGGGAGGCCAAACTCTGCAGAGGAGCAGATCAGCAATGCTTAGAAAGTCATACGCTAGTGATGATGAGCTTGATGAGCTGGATTCACCCATGACTTCCATCATTGACAACTCCAAGGTTTCTCCTACATCTACAGCATGGAACTGGATGCAAAAGGGAAAGGCAGGCCGGAAAGTTGTTAGATATCAACTCCTCCGGGAGGTATGGAAGGATGGTGAATAGTCTTATTCATTTCTCTTTAACATGCATATGTATATACATGTATGGATTTTGTGTAGGTTGGTTTAATTTTAACACCCGTGCATTTTGTATTTTGATTTCATTGGAGCATACAATAATCGATGATCATATTACTTGATTATCTTTTGAGTTTTCAATACAAGTGTGAGTTTCAAGCCAGTCACATTCCTACAGGATATAAGCCTGGCATCTCAAAAGCTGGAAGCCTCAGACAATTTACTTGTGAACAAAAACTTTCAACTATATTCGAGTCACAGAATATTTTTTATGAAAGATATCAATCAGCGACAGCAAAATCATGCATCATTTTCGATTCATCGATTACCCGATATTAATTCGAGTATCCAAACGATACCGTATGTGCAAACCTGCCTGCCTGCCATCCAGCAGCATGTACCTTTCAGGATTTTTCCTGAGTTTTAATTTAGCTTGATAGCAGTCTAAGGGATTTTGGTTCCAAGCCTGCTCCAATTTATTGAGTCTAACCATTTTTAAGCGTGCGATGATGGATCCGCAGAAAGGGAAAAAAGAGAACTATTTTGAGAACTTGTATAGTTTTTATAGACATACCCGTGCACAAATCCAGCACTCGCCACCAGTCTAACGCAAAAGGATGAAGCAGTAAATACATTGATCCGTATATCTCAAAGAATTAAACAGATCAAACCATCAATTTACTGGGACGCAGCAAAATCTAATCATTGATCACATGATGTTCAAGAATTCAGATATATTTGATTATGACTAGAAGTATTTTAAGGCATACCTTGTTTTTATAAGCCTGACTAGAATTAAAATAGCTCCAAGAGGAAAAACCACTTGGAAAAGGTAGAAGAATCGTAAGGTGCAATGTTAAAAACCACAGTTCACGGGCGTCATTATCTAACCAGTTCATCAGATTCTTTCCATCACATTTTTTTCTTAATGAAAATTTGGCCAAGTTAATTAGGGGCAATTGCATCTTGTGATCCCATCAAATTCCTGTATGTGAGATTCATATTGAATAACTTCAAGTCCATGAAGAAATAAGATAATTTCAAGTACCAAAGAGAAATCTTCCGACTAGAAAGCATTACATCCCGTATTGTGATTTCTTCATCTTTTCTTGAACCTGCCAAGAATCCCAGAAGACATTCCCATTAGCATTAACAGTTTGTAACTTGACAGAGATGAGGAAATTTTGAATTTTACAAAGATGGGGAAAATTCAGCAAAGAATAGAAATGCAGAATATTTATCAAATTTGCACACCAAAGTTGTCAGGGTGAGAAGCTAAATTAGAGGCAAAATGCAGTCATCTATATTGACAAATTAGATAATCCAGTTTCTACAAGAACAAGTTTTTGAGTCTGAATAAGCCTTGCATGCCAGATTTGACAATACATCCAAGTTAAAAAAGATCCCAACAAAGCTCGAAATCAATTGACACATAAGTTGAACCTTTTTCTTAAACCTTCAATCCCTAGATGCACAAAATCCTTTGAAAATATATCCTCACAAGCAAACACATCAACCGTCTTAAACCTTTTAAGGAGAATGCTGAAGAAGTGCTTGCATTCTGTCAGAAATGAAAGTAATAGGGAAGAGATCTTACTGCTTGGATTGTGCACCACCAATCAGATTGGGCAATGCATCATAGTGCCCATAACCGTGATACAGGACACGCACAGGATTCTCATTACCATATTCTTGACCATATTCAGCTATAATTTTAAGGTTACCAGAACTTCTATCTCGCATGTATACAGTGATTGGCATCCTAGAAAAGAAAATAGTGTAAGACATCAAACGAGAATGTTTTAAACTACTTCAACTAAACATGGCTAACTAAAAGTAGGAAATTAAAACTAAATATAATCCCATGCATTTCAACAAATTTTGAAAAGAAGAGGGTCACATTTATTAGATTCTTCAATTTTACATAAATTATAATTTTGAGTTAATGACAAATATAGTTTGTGAAAAGTAGCAGTACAGCTGCCTTGCAAAAACATTTATCAAGGACATTTCAGTTCAGTGGCAATAAGTCGCAGCCTTAATAATTCAAAACAAAGGTAAATTGCCTAGTTCAACATGAATAAATCATGTAATTACAATTATATGTATTTCAAAATTGTAGAACAACATAAAATTTTAGCTTTTAATGTCTCATAGAGTGGGAGAGGGGCAGCTTACTTCAGGACATGTGAGGACATGAGCAGCTCAGGCTCTCCTCCCCAAACATGGGGCTGCCTAATCTTGACAACATAAGTGTCAAAATCATCTTCAATAAACCTGCCAATGCACAAACTTTCAACTTGTTACTAGAGAATGAGTAGATAGATAGTCATCAGGATTGCTGAATGGCAAGAAAAAGAAAAGGCCACTGCCAATAATTGAGATTGGTTCATTGATAAATAAATAAATAAATAAACCAAAAAAAAAAATTTGTCATGCTGAATGCATAGCTGTTAGTTGTGCATAAAGCTGGCTATCCTTGTCAACAACCTTGAAATAATCAGACCTGCTAGATGATGTTTCTGCAAAACCATACAGCGAAATGATACAAGATTTGATAAAAAAAAATCCAAGGATCCTCAAGCAAATTTACCATTCAGTGTCCCTCCGCCTCTTAATAAATTCATCTGCAACCTGCAGAAATGATCCTAAGAATTTCAGTAAGAGGGCCAAAACACTATATCAGAAATGAGAAACTAAGAAATTTATAGTGTAAATAATATACAAAACTGTTTTGATGTATGCACATAAAAACAACACAAGCACAAAGAAGTGTACGGGACATGTACAAATAAAAAATGAATAAGAGAGCCGATTTGAAAGCAAATTTTACTCTCCTCAGATTTGGGAAAATGGTATGGTCATAGTCTACACTGTAATGAGGTATGCAGTAAATGGAAATACATGCAAAAAATCATACTCTACAGTTGGAATTCTTAAAGCAAAACATTTCGTAATCATATTAAACAGTGCAGCAACCAATGACACAACGCAAAGAATGAAAAAGAAAAATTAAGTTCACTTAGTACTTTATGCCTAAGCTCATCTGCTAGTTCTTTCTCAAGGCTTTCACTTGGAGATGGTTTCCCAGTCCTAAGGCAAGCACCATGAACCACAGACCGAAACAAACATCTTCCATCTCCAGGTATGCCTGCACGGATCAAACATAAACACATCAATCTGTCACGGAGCAAGTCAAAGGACGGACATACTGGTGTATTTATAAACACATGCTGCTTATTTTTACGTTGTCCACTGCATATCTTACAAACTTAAGTTGATTTCGCACCCATTCATGCCATTTCCACGAATGATGAGATGCTATAAAACATCACTAATCAATTTAACAACTAAAGCCAACATGGAAAACATGTTTCTTGTCTCCTAAAGACCATCAATATTGTAGCAAACAAAAAACAATTGTTAAGACAGCTCAAATTGTAAACTTTATTAGTCAATTTTCTTCAAGAGCCATCCTTCTCGCTTCATTGGCTTAAATAGAACAATAAAAACAAAAAATTATAGAAAGAATTCAAACTAAAGCCAATATACAAGGCTGGCACCATTTAAATTTTTTTAAAAAAAAAAACTGTCCGCATTTTCCATGAGTTCCGGACATATAATGAAAAAGGCAGCTCACTTTCTACCTTGCGAAAAATAAGGGCTCTACAGAATTCAAGCAAAATATAAGAAATTATAAAGACAAAGTGTACCTAAGCCAGAATCCATATCAATTCAAAACGTACTCTGAGGATGTTTAAAAAAAACAATTCCCAAAATAAGAAAGCATGGAAACCACCAAATTAAGCAAGAGAAAAGCATAAATCGCAAGTCAAGAATAGAATTCAAACCAAACTTGAGAGCAAAGAAAAAAAAAAAAGCATTCGTTTAATTCCTCAAAGCTCAGTTTCCCTTTAATCTTATCTTCAAAGAAACACAAGATTACTAGAAAATTGAATGATACAAGAGTTACCGAGGGCAGTTTCTGGTCCAGGCATTTTGCGAGTAGGAAAGAAACCCATCCAAACAGGAGAGGACCAGACCTCCTGTTTTATTTACCTAGTAAGCAGAAAATTTTAAAAGCATTTTTGACATGCCACTGGTTTGGTTTCGTGTTGTTGATTCGATTCGATTAGATAGAAACGGAATGAGTAAAATTATTGATTACCAGAGAGGAAGAGTGAACTTGAAAATGAGTGATAAGAGAGGGACAGCGGTCCCCTTTTTTTAAGTGCTGTGGTGTGTGCGCGAAGAATCAATCACGGAATCGAATTCCATGCCCTCCCTCTCCTTTTCTTTTGCAGCACCATCGCAGTCATCATGCTTTAGCTCTTCATGCTTCCAATGCAGCCGTATTTTGGTTTCCCTCTTTCACAAGAATCTTTCTTGGTTCGCCTGGACGCTGATATTCACTACATTATAACTTTGTAGTCTTTTTTTAAAAAAAAAAAAAACAAAGAAAGAAAGAAAATTTCAGGGTTTTATTATTAATTATATAAATGGTAATTTTTAACGTAGGAGATTACTCAGGCTCTCCCTACTAAAGTATTTAACGTAGTTGTTTGATTCTCAAACCTCGAACCAAGGATCTTAATTAAGCTAGAACAGTTTCATGTCAGCTGATGGACGCGGTTGGTGGTATCAAATCTCTTATTTTTTATTTTTTATTACTCCCGCGGTCTAAACTCTCTCCCCTACTCCCGCCTCAAAATCTTTTAGGCCAACATAAAACAAATTTTCAATTTCAATTTCAATTTTTCTTCCTCGATAAAAAATCATTTCTTAAATAAACTCGTGCCCCTATGTTCTTGAGTTTTTTATTATTATTTTGGAACCTGACCATATTCTACACCCCTGTATCTATCCAATGTGTATGCATCATGTTTAAAAGTGTTTTTCAGACATTTTTGGGCTGAAAAGCATCAGACATCAGATATTTTACAATAGTTTTACAATAGATCAGCTTGTAGTCTTGCGTTTGCAGATCAAAGTGGCAGGAGAGAGTGAATACAACCGAGATTGGTTTCCTGCGTCAAGGCTCCTCGTGGTTTCATTGAAGTTCTATGGGGAATCCAGATAGTGCTGGAATGAGTGGTTTGATCGGGGATGAGGAGGGGAAGTGCATTGCAGGTTTCCATAGCTACATTGGGTGGACAACAAACATAATGGTGGAGGCTGATTCCCTCGAGGCAGTTCATTTGATTGCCGGTAACGGTGGTCCTCTTCATCCTTGTCATATGCTCTGTTGGAGGATATAAATTCTCTGCTAAATCGTAGCTTGTTTCACGCATTGAGGGAAGGGAAGGGAAGGGAATCGATGCGAAAGATTTATTTTTCTCGGTTGTATGGACTCTATCCTGCGAGAGATTTATTTTTCTTGAGGCTGTTTAATGAGAAGGATTTCCTCGTTTAAATTAATCTTTCTTTCAAGAAATCATAAGAAAAACTCGGTACCTGAGCTCTTTTTTCGTTCTTTTTTATTTCCTTTTAATTATTAACTTTCATTTTATACTACTCCCTTTAATTTACCTGATGAACAGAAAATAATTTATTTTATAATTAATGATATTTTACATTAAATTATATTTTATTTTTTTAATCCCTGAGTTCAAGATCAGTCACCAAGTCACGACAACTAAATCTTAGCCCCTGCAAAATAAATAAGTATAGAGCTTTTTTCAAAATAAATAAATGAAATTCAAAGCTGTTTCTAAATTCTAGGCCTAAAATACGAAGTTCCTAGAACGGTGCTAAAATAAATAGCAACTGTGCAGAAACCCCAGCTAATTATAGAATAAACGTACGGATCTCGTTTCCAGCGTTCTCTTCCTCGGCATCAGTTTTATTAGTTCTATAATTAATTAGTTTTTAATGTCTTAATTTGTGTTTTAACTTCAATTTATTCATTGGTTAAAGTTGTTGCAAGGTGGTTCGCCAAGGAGTTCTTGTTGATGGTAAGTTAATTAGTGTTAATTTCAATTGTGATTTCATCCTTATTCTCATAACAATTGTAGAGATAATTAGCCATGCATGCATTAAGCTTTTCTGGGAGATAAATACTACAATTCGATGATATTATCGATTAGATGGTTTCTGTTCTCTATCATTTCCTGCAAAAATGGAGGTATCCGATGGGTTTTTTCAACTCTAATTCTTGAAACTATCAAGGGAAATATATTTCCTACAAGAAATGTATATCTGGATTAATAAAATTTAGCTAGATCTAATGGCATTGCTGAGATTAAGAAACCAGACCTTCTGACATGGCTGGGTTGAATTTATCAGGAATCAACAGCAGGAACCTGCAGAATGAGTAGCAGGCGTCGTCCGTTGCATGCATGTGGAGTTTCTTCCATGGAAATCACTCGAAAAGCTTACAGAGAAGCCAAAGAAATTAACGGACCGTTAGGTTTAGTGACAAAGAAGTTGATCAGGTTAGCTCCGTTTGCTTCCCTTCTTGAATGTGTCCTGCGGTATGAGTGTTTCTTCCTGGCGATCCTCTCTTTTGTCGACGATCATATAATATTAGCCCTTGAAAGAAAGGCTGAGGGTATTTTCCCACCATCAAGATACGTGTTCAACATGGTTGACAAGCTCGTCCAAATTGTAGAAACCCTTCCAGCAAAATTTGATTCTGCTGCTAACAAGTTTCCCATATTAATCCACCAAATTCCATTTCTAGATTGGGCACTGTCATGTGCTATCTGTTGGCTGAACTTTTCGTTATCTATCCTGACTCATTGGGGATCAGAAACTACTACAGAAAAGGAGATCGTGGTCGATATAAACTGTAACAACAACAGCATTGAACAGACAATTGTTCAAGAAGGAGATAGTGACGCAATAGAGTTCCAAAATCACGATGGAAATGAAACAAAGGTATGTTTCTGTCCCATATCTGCAACGTCAGGATCGGAATCTCAGACAGGTAGTCCGAAAGTTGTGAGATGCACATACAAGGATGCACTGGAAAAAGTTGTGAAATCCACAAATAAGGATGCACCAGAGAAGGGGACAGGAGAAGGCATACAGAACTCAGAGGAGAGCACAAAGCAGATGATCCAATCCACCATTAGCAGTGAAGAAACTAGTAGCACAGAGCAGATGATCCAGTCCACTGTTAGCGGTGAAGAAACCAGAACTAAAGGTGAGACAGATGAGAGCATGAAACAGAAAGAATGTATTGCTGAGGAGGAGACAGAAGAAGCGAGGGCTAGCAAGGAAGCAGCCGGAGAAGGAGGGGATAATACTGCAGTCATCGAAGGTAATATAATCAGTTTGCCGGAAAACAAAAAGCTGACAAGCATCAGCAAGGAAGATCCAATTTTAGCACTATTCGAATCTGCTTGGCATATATAAAATCTAGAGAAAACGGCAACGAAAGCTGCTGTAAATGTTCTACCTCATACCAATGGTAAAGGAAGCTTATGTAATTTTCCATTTGAGCCAATTGAATATGAAAAGGTGGGGGATTTCAATCTCTTGGTCTGAGGACATTGCTGAAGAGTCAGCATTAAAGTTCGTTCATGAATGCTGCATATATTTTGTTGTTTGCAGGTTCTGCCCTGTGCTAGGCTATCGTAAAAGCTGCAGTATATTTTTGTACGTGATAAATTGCGGATGAGACGATGAGTTTGCGGTATATTAGAGTGCAGGACTTCGGGGCATTGTATTTCAAAGAGTCCCAAAAAATTTAAATATCCTAGGAATAGGATTTTTGGGTTGGATAATTAGTGATTAATTCTAACAATCTCATTTAATTTTTTTTAGTCAAAATGATTAATAACTTTTATTTAATTTTTTGTAAGTCGAAATGACTTGAGCCTATTACCTCCCAAAAAAATCTTTTTTTAGTAGAGATAGAAATTCTTTGATGCGTAAATTAGTATTTTAGAAAAAAAATATATAATAATATTATATAGAAAAATACTCTGAAAATATATATGCAGTAGAAAATAAAAATTATAAACTTTTATTTTAAACGTCCTATGGTTTATTTATAATCCATGAGTTTTGTATTTTTATAAAAAAAAAAAATTAAATAACAATTTTTTCTTGTGATATTTTAAATTGTATTATAAATTATATTTCACTTATTTTATTTAATAAAAAAATTATGAGTCACGAGTGATTTAAACTCTTGTGTGAGTGAGCTTAGCACACTGTTGAGTTCCTGAGAAGTCAAGCTTAGCACACTACAATAATCTTGAGCTTGGACTTGGCATAACTCCATCAAATAAAATTTTTTATAGGTAATAATTACAAGTTATTTTAGTTTATAAAAAATCAAATACAAGTTTGACTTCAAATAATAAATAATATTATTAAAACTTATTGATCAATTGTTATTCAAGAAGAAAACTATATTTTTAAGTTATTTAGATTTTTAGTACCTTGTTTGGTACTTGAGTTTTGGCTTTGGCTTTGAAATGAATTGGTGTTTTTGGGAATCCTGATGAAAATTTTAATAATGAGTGCAAGTACCTCTACCAGAAATGCAATTAGGCTCCGGACCGATTCTGACAAGCAACACAACTTTCTAGATAATTGTGTTTGGAGTCTCTTTAATCGAAAATTCCTGTTGTCTTTTCCTGTCCCATATACCTTTTTCTCCTCTTTTTTTTTTTTCTTTTCTTTTTGAAGATTAGATATATCACACGGAACCAATTTACTGGACAAATCTTCAAGCCCTGTATCTACACATACACAAAGTCTATTTAATATTTAATATTATAATAATGGTTTTTTAAAAAGTTTTTTTATTTATAAAAATATTAAAAAAATATATTTTTAAAAATTTATTTTAAACATTAATATATCAAAATGATATGAATATAATTAAGATTTTGAAAATTTATTTTAATAATAAAATAATTTTTTTGTTTTTTTAAATTTATTTTTAATATTAGAAGATTAAAATGATATGATAATAAAAATAATAATTTAAAATGACAAAATAAATAATAAAATAATTTTTTTAAAAATTGTTTTTGAAACAAAACGAAAAACAAATATAAAACAGATTTTTTTTTAATATAATAATAATGGTCATTCGAGAAGTTAATTACTCAGTGCTTATTTATAAAATGTTTAGGAGTGTATATAGGTTATTTTTTAAAGTATTTTTTATAATATATTTAAAAATATTATTTTATTTTAAAAAAATATTTTTAAAATTATATGTAATTTAAAAACATTAATTAAATATTTGTAAAACATAAAAAAATAGAAAAAAAATAAAAACCTTTCAAGTCAACAAAGTTTGATTCACAGCCACGTCCAAAGAGATGTTCCCATTAATTATTCCAGCTGAATTTCTGTGATCAAACAGATCGTTCGACCAAAGAGCCACTGCAGCTTTTATTTTTGTAGTGTGAATGTGTTTTAAATAAAATACTTTAAATTATTAATTTTTTTGTATTTTTAAGTTTTTAAATAATACTAAAAATAAAATTTAAAAAAATAAATAAAATATATTATATTAATATATTTCCAAACAAAATTATTTAAAAAAATAACCACTTTTTCAATACAAATAACTTCCTTTCCATGACTTTGGAACGGTCCAAGTCATTGACCACCAGACAGCTCACCTACTCTGTAAGAATTGCTCGAGAAGATTGCCTCTTTCCTTTTTTGTGAAAATTTTGGTGCAAGCTTTCTATTTTAAAGATTTAATTTGGACCTTTTCTTCTCATCAGGTGGCTTCAACTAGAAGCTATATTCACTCATTTTTGCAGTATAAAAACCGATGCCAAGAAATCTCCACTCATCCCAACTCACCAACTTGCAGTAATTTCTCTAATATCAAACATGAATTCTCTACCAAGCATGCCTTCAACAACATCAGTTTTATCAACATACAGTGCTTTTGCTGCGTCTGCAATGCTTGTCCGGTCTGTGTTCAGTGAAGTTCAGGCCGTGATTAACCAATTAATCCCCCAGAAACTGCAAGAAAGAATATCATCAAGTCTCGGACGCCTTTTTGGAGATGATTCTTCCCGTTTGACTCTCATCGTCGATGAATACAATGGTTTCTCCGTCAATGAACTGTACGAGGCTTCTGAGGTCTACTTGAGCACAAGAGTCACTCGCTCTATCGGACAGCTTAAGGTTTTCAAGGATCCAGGGAACAAGGGCCTTTCTGTCACGATCAACAAAGGCCAGCAGATTATCGACACATTCGAAGGAATTGAGCTAGCTTGGGAATTCGGGTCTACTGAAACCCAACAAACGGTTGTCGATGTTGAAAGCTGGTCCCAATCATCAGGAAAAAAGGAGCATAAAACAATACTGCTGAGCTTCCACAAGAATCACAACGAGAAGGTTTTGAACACTTTCCTCCCCTATGTACTCGAAAGATCCAAAGCCATTAAGAATGAAAACAGGGTGCTCAAGCTGCAAGCACTTGGAAATTACCAAGGTGTCAGCCTTAGCCATCCGTCCACTTTCGACACATTAGCAATGGACCCGGTACTCAAGAAGGAGATAATGGATGACCTTGACAGATTTGTGAAGCGAAAGGATTTCTACCTAAGAGTAGGAAAACCATGGAAACGTGGGTACTTGTTGTATGGTCCTCCTGGCACTGGCAAGTCCAGCTTGATAGCAGCCATGGCTAACTACCTCAAGTTTGATATCTACGACCTGGAACTTGCAAGTTTGCGTGGCAATTCAGATCTGAGGTCATTGCTAACTAGTACAACAAATCGATCGATAATTGTAATTGAGGACATTGATTGTAGTATTGAGTTGCAGGACCGACAACATGGAGCGTACATCCAGGGTGAGAGCCAGGTGAGTTCGTTATGTTTGCTTCTCTTCTGCGCTAAAATTATTGAGCATGTTGGTGGTGGTCCTTGACAATTTTTCTCTTGTAGCAATTAACTTTGTCTGGGCTGCTTAACTTTGTCGATGGTTTATGGTCAAGCTGTGGAGATGAGAGGATACTTGTGTTCACAACCAACTACAAAGACAAACTAGATCCTGCACTGCTGAGACCAGGCCGTATGGACATGCACATCCACATGTCCTACTGCACTCCTTGTGGATTCAAGATTCTTGCTTCTAACTACCTCAACGTTAAGAACCACAGCCTTTTCAGTCAGATTGAAGGGTTGATAATGGAGGTGGAAGTGACTCCAGCAGAAGTTGCAGAGGAGCTCATGAAGAATGAAGATGTTGATACTGCGCTTACAGGGATCATTGGATTTCTAGAAAGAAAAAAAGGAATGAGAAGAAAACAATCTGGTGTCGAAGAACAAAAGGTAGGGGATGAAAATCAGGAAGAAAATGACAAGAAAAATGAAACCAAGGAAATGGAGGAGAAGTTTGAGAAGAGGAAAGTCAAGAGAAATAAGAGGAAGATGGCTAGAAGGGCAAAAGGGAGAAAGCAATAGAGGATAACTTAAAGGTGTTCTATCTTGATTCTATAAAGTAAAATAAATCCTATTGCGTCACTTGTTCTTGAATAGCTTACTGTGTGAAGTGCATGTTCTCAAATATATTAATAAAAAGTAAGAAACAATTTTCCCTCCATTGATTTCTTTTCAACCCCCGGTTCACCAAGAAGTTTCTTGATCTTGAATATATAGAACATTGACCCAGTAATATGTGGCTTAAATATGGTGTGTATCTGGGTGACTGAACGTAAAAGGGTTGGAAAATGATGTGCAGTGCAGAAGCAGCAAAAGAGGAAAATAGAAACAAGCATGAGGGATAAAAGTTAAACGCCCACCGTGGGGCTCGAACCCACGACCACAAGGTTAAGAGCCTTGCGCTCTACCAACTGAGCTAGACGGGCTGGCTGTTGTCAGGGTCGGAAATAATAATATCATATACATAATTACAATAAACTTGATATCAAAAAATCCGACATTAATTTGCTTGAGACTTTTATGAGTGACCAGGAGGAATTATTATCAAGTATTAAGTAAGTAATTATTATCAAGTATTAAGTAAGTATAAAGCTAAAAGGTGTGTGAAAATATGGATTTTTATTTTTATATATTTATTAGCCGTAGATTATAATCTATAGTGTTTCTTTTTTGTATTTTGATTTTTTTTTTTAATTTAGTCATGATGTGTTTATATGGATTTAGATTTGATAATTTATTTTAGTTTTTATTTTATATGATTATCGTGGTATTAAAAAACTATCTTATTATCATGTTGGTATCAGAAAAAATATATTAATATTGTGGTACAATCTATTTTTAAAAAAATTTAGTTAAATAAAAAATAATTTTAAAAAACAAAGTAAAATATTAAATTTTGTGGAGTCAATGATCCAGTTTACAAGTTTGACGAGGTAATTTTAGTTGTCTTGGTTCAAGAATTTAGCCGTGATTTGTCTTTTTACTGATTAAACTCGATTATGTAATCGTCTATTTTTTTTATTATATAGTTAAAAAAATAGTTTCGGAAAAAAAATATTATTAAATTTTAGAAAATTTATGAGCTTGTTGACGGGTTTAGCGAGTTTAACTTTTCTTTTTCTTTTTAAAATTTTATTTATTTCATCTTTTGATACAGGTTTGTCGTGTTGATCCAGGTTACGTAATTCACGGGTTTAGTGGGTTTACCCAGTAAACTTGATATGTTTGTTTTTTTAGTTTGTGGTCCTTTAAATTTTTATTTTTTTTTTCATTTCATTCCATTCTTTTTTCAATATTGGATTGTTTAAGAAATAAAATTCATGGTTTATTTTTTTATATTTTTTTATAAAATTATCATGATTTCAAATAAATATTTTTTTTAGAATTGATGCTCAATTTTGTAAATATCAAATTTTATCATAAAATTAAGTAAAAATAATTTATAAAAATAACAAACTTATTAAGCTCATTAAAATTCATGACTCAGGTCGTAAAGTGATCGAGGTCGATTCAATTTGGCATCGTCACAGTATTAAAAAAATATTATTTTAAAGTTTTATTAAAAGTTATGATATATTTTTACTAATTATTCAATTTGTTTTTAAATCCATTAAATTAAATAATTCATTTTGAATGATCTTTCATATAATTTAATTCAAAAATTAAGTTAAGCAAGAGTCAAATGGATAAGTTTCAAAATTAAACAGTTTAATTAAATGTAATAATACTGCAGAAAATATATTTATACTTTTAATATTTTGTTTAGTTCAAAAAAAATATATATAATCTCACACGCAGTGAAAGACTAGCTACTATACTAGTTTGAACCAAAGCTCATGCGTGATGATTCCTCTGATGAAATACGGTGAACTGGTAGAATTATTTATTTCACATGTCCTATAATATTAAATAATGTAGATGATATGAGATTTTTTGCCTTTCAAAAATTAAAGGCATGAAGCCTCCCAAGCTAAAAATTGAATTAAAAAAAAAAGTTAATTTTTTTATTTTTAAATTATTTTAACATGTTAATATTAAAAATAAATTATAAAAAAATATTTTTAATTTATTTTTTTGAATAAAAAACACTTATATGATACTATCAAACAACAAAAGAAAAAAGAAAAAAACACCACAAGTTGTTTTACTGCATGGTTAATCTAGCAAGGCTTCCACTATAATTTCCATATATGGTACATGAATTCCAAAGAGAAGAGGATGGCGAAGGTAAAAACAAAACCCATAGCTTACAAGGGCATGCACATCTCTTCTTCTCTATGAAAACAAAAACAAAGAACGCCCCAGGGACAAAAGAAAGACAGGATACAACAGAAATTTACAACACCAACTTAACACTGGTAAACTGAGTAGCTCTTGCTCTTCCAAAAGAAGCTCATAGCTTTCCCCATCTTTCTTCTTGAGACAGGTTTACATTGCGGCTTTGATTCAGGAGCCGGCATGGACTTGGAAATACTTTCGGTTCGCTGAAAGCACGCCTCAACAGATGGTTGATCTCGCTGCCGCTGCTCCCGAAACAGCATCAGAAGTTTCTGTGCTTTCTCTTTCCCTCTTGTTGTCCCATTCACTGAGATTGAGACCAACGCAGGTATCACTCCTTCTTGTAGGACCAATTGACTACCCTTCTCACTTCCATTGCACAGAAGGTAAAGAAAAGCAACAGCTTGCTCCTGCTCTATGGGTTCAACAGTGTCTAAAATCGTTGCCATCCCACTAATAAGGCCAGGTGCAGATAGCAGTTCATCTTTTGCTGATTGACTAGAAGCTAAGTTGATCAAAACTGCTATGGATTTTTCTATCCATGCATGATCACCAGGTACTGCAAGAAGGGATTGGAGGCCACTGATGATGCCAGCTGAGAGGAGATTCGAAATATTGGTGGATCGGGAGGAGAGGTTATAGAGAGCATGAAGGGCATCGAGCTTGCATTGGACTCCAGTTTCACCTTTAAGGATTTGGACTAGAAAAGGGACGGCCTGACTTGAGCCAATAATGGACTTCGCTTTATCAAGGCAGGAGAGATTTAGATAGAGGGCTGTTGCTGATCCATTAGAGTCAGGGTTGGAAATCATATCCTCCAATAATGGGATAACACCAGCAGCCAACATCATTTCATTATTTCTGGAATGGAATAGTGGAAAAGGATATCAGTTATGCTAAAGTTCTAGGCACATCTTCACAGATCTATGCAAAATGATTCAAGAATCTAACTCCTTATTTCTAGCAGGATTTCCTCCATCAACAAGAAGATCCAAAACAGTTCCATTGAAGAAAAAGCATGTGTTACTCACTTTCTCTCTAAATCCTGACTCCATTCCAGTCAGTTTTATAAAAGATATGCATTCTAAATTTCTAACACCTCTTGTTTCTAATAATGATTCTAACACCTAAATGAATTGAATATTTCATAGCACTACCACTACTACTACATGTTAATTTGATATTTAGAGAATCCACACACCTGTTATTGTTGACGGTAAGGTTGAAAAGAGCCATCGCTCCAGCTTCCTCAGCCATTGGACTCCTGGCACGCACAGCTGACTCTAGAAACTGCAATAGTGCTTCGACAAACCCGTTGGCCCCCATAAAAATCCTGGCCTCCTCATCATCCTTCAACAGAAGCCTCACTTGTTCTACTATCTTGCACTTCTTCTTCAACTCTTCATCACCATTCAAAATGGCCAGGAAATTCTTATATATTTCAAATATATTGTCCCTGAAGGCATCTTCTGGCATGGAATCTTCATGTTGCGGTGACAATTTTTCATTTTTTTCTTCAGCCTCCTCAATGGGACCACTTTCCTCCAGAGGAACTACCTTGACCCCTTTCAACTTTCCAGATCTGACACTCCCCACTGATCTTCTTGAATTGGACGAGTCAAACTGGGACATTGCCAGCCTCCAATAGTTGAGGTCAAGAGACTCAGGGGGGCCATCAGGTGCTGGGACTCCATTCTGTTCACACCAACTAGCAATGAGACCCTTTACAGAATAATTAGGAGTCAGGCAGCGATGAGAAAGCTTTTGTTGAGTCTTTGGACAGGTTTCATGCCCATCACTGAACCATTTCTCAATGCAGATCCTTTCATACGTTTGTCCAGAAGCAATGATAACTGGATCATACATCAGGTGCAATGATATAGGACACCTCAATTCTTCAGGTGGAAGAGGCATTTGCCCAGATTTCTTATAGGTTGGTTTGAAATTGAATGAACTAAGCTTTGATAGCTGTCGCTCAAAGGCATGGCCATTGCCACCAGGGCCTCCATCTTCAAGAGAACCCTGAACAGTTGGCGAACAAGGTGCTGAACCCTGTGAATCATTGTCATCTGTAAGTTCACTTCTAAATAACTTCGAGTATTTTTTCATGAGATGTAAGAGATAGGCCACAATTGACTCTTTCCGCTTGTCTTCCTCCACACGAGCTCTTTCTATGAGTTTTTTAAGAGACCTTCTCTCTGTAAGAGCTGCTCTAGAAGAGGTAATACCAAGTTTAGTAGCAGCCTGATGAAATGATTCTAGCTCGTTATTGTCATTACTATCGTCAAATTTTCTCCCCTGCTGAAGCAATGCAATTATCTCATCACCAACTTGCTTCTCCAATGGATCAAGTGAGAATTCAGTACCCTCAAGTTCACTTACAATCTCCAAAATCTGACAAGATTTCAAATAACAGAGGGGATCAAAAAATGCTTCTAAACTATGCAGGCACAAGAAACAAGGGAAGAAAAAGGCCACAAAATAATGCCAGGTAACATTTTGGTTAATTCAATATAATTGCCATGATATGTTAATATAATCATTACAGATGACATGTTAATATATAGAAATGATCGAATTCTTTTTGATATACAGCAAGGATACGAATATAAGAAGTTTCTGCAATCACACTTCTGATACTTCATTTCTGTTTTCAATTTGTTTAGACAGGCCAATTTATTGATGATATCATTTTCACATTGGCTTATCAAAAATAGACTTCAGAAGGAAATTACTACCTGGCATCCAATTGATTGTGGAACAATATCTTCAACGCGCCTAAGACTATCTACAAGAGCAGATCTTGCCTTTTCAAATTTTAAAAGGACGGAATCCCCAGTTATAGCCTGTATCATAAAATCAATTCCATCAGAAAAAAGATATCACAAAAACCAATAAATAAAACCAGAAAAACAAAAAATGCAAAAGGCAAGCAAATTTCAGTGCATCTATAAAAAAGGGCTATCTTACCAGGTAAAGTTTACTGCATTCTGAGCAATGCATGAGAACGTTCTTGGCTTTCTCAAGGGCTATATGCAACAAACATAATGCTTGAATGCCAGATTTACTCCTAGGTCTTGCCGCTTCCAAGGATGGGAAAATGGAAGAGATTTTGCAATAAACTACGGAGAGTTCCTTGCACATTTCTCCATGAAGCTGAAAACATATCGAGATATCATCAATTTAGTTACTGTTCATGAATACGCTAGCCTTTGAAGACCTTAAAGCAAACATGCTTTCATGGGCTAAAAAACAGTTAGGAATATGAACATTTTAAATATTTATGTAATAAAAAAGACACCCCAAATGACCGGGGAAAAAATATCAAAGAAAATAACTTTCAGCAAAATGAGAGAAATAGCAAGCACCAGAAGCACATCAACTCCAAGCCCAAGTCTACTAGCCAATCAGGCAACAGGCATTGCATTTTTCATATGCATATCAGAAAATGATTGGAATCGAAAAATAATAATAAATAAACAGTTAAATAGGCTACCTAGCCTAGATGGTATTGGGGATTTCTAAAGCTTAGTACACAAAAACACCAAATCCAAATACTTTCTTACGAGAGAATACCAAATTCGTACCTTGGCATCACTTGCTGCAAACAAATTTTCTTCAACCTCGGTGATATCCATAATTCACATCCACCGTGGAAAATTACAGTACAAATTTATATCAACTGAAACATCAACAAAACACATCAGTGAACACAAAACAAACCCTCCTAATTTTCCAAATCAAACAAACTCAAGCTTCATTAAATAGAATAAGAAGCCAAACTTTATGCTACAATTTTCATGGGATAGAAAAAAATGCCAAAAAAAAATACCATCTAGCTTGAAGACAATAAAATGCCAACTAATTCAAAAATTCGAATAGATTTTCTTCTAATCTCAACGCCGCTCAGCAACCAAACACGAAAAAACAGCATTATGAAAATGAACAGAAGAGATCATTCAATTTTTGTAAAAAAAATAAATAAATAATAATAATAATAATAATTGACGCATCTAGCATCATTCTATAAAGGAAAAAAATTCTAACAACGCCATTTGATTAACACATTTCACCAAACCTCAAAAACAGGAGAGAAAAAAAAAAACGAAGTTATAAAGCAGAAGAAGAGAATTTAAAAAGAACCAAAAAAATTGATTTAGACATTGCATAGAGAAGCTAGAGGAGAAAACAAAAACGTTGCCTCCAAAGTACATGAAATCGGAATCGAAAAAAATTAAAAAGAAAAGAAAGGTTGGTGTCGAGAATGACTTTGAGATCCTTTACCAGGACAAGAAACACAGAATGAACATCATAATCTTTTTTTCATTTTCTAAAAAGGCAATTAAAAAAAACCCACCAATTGTAGCAACGACAAAACAACTTATTGAAACACGATTTGCACAAACCAGAAGAGAAGTAGTAACAACTAACAAACAGCTCAAACTAAGGGTTTGGTTTAAAAAACAAAAAGATGAAGATGCATACCGGGAGAATCTAGGCGAGTCAGGGAGGCTTTATAAAAAAGCATTTACAAAAAAAAAAACAGGTAACGGGACAGGGGATTATCGGTAAAGTTTCTATGATGATCTATACAATCCCATCTCGTTAGAGATGGAGCTCAAATCGGTTGTGTTATGAAGGGGAGATGAAGGAAATGAAACGATTTTTTTATTTTATATTCTGGTCCAAGTGGGCGTCAATGGTAAAGAAATAAATAATAATGTAGTGATGCGATAAAATAAAATAGTAACTGTCTGCGACTGTGAAAAATAATACTTAATGGTTAACAGTATTAACAATACTTAAGTGAGAAAAATTAGATTAAAGTTAGTTAATTTTGTTTTTGAAATTGGGGAAGGGAAAAATGGAGGGGTGTGGTTTGAATTTTCGCCGCTCATTATGTCGACTCCCACGTTCGCCGGCCGACAACTGCCGACCTCCTTGTTTGTCGGTTAGCAGATCTGTCATAAATGATTCGGATTACTATATTGTCCTTCTTCTTTTTTTACGACTATTTATTGTATGCAATTACGCATCACTCCCTCCCCCTTGGGTGCTTTCCTTCCTTCAACGGCCACATGCAGCTACCGACTGTCGTTTACTATTCATCAAGTTCTTCTTTTATATTTTTACCTTTTCAAATCCTGAGGCTCAGAAATATTTTGCAACGAGAAGTCGGTCTTTCGTGAGGGTAAGAAAATTGTTCACTGCAAGGTGAACTTTAGTTTTGAATGATTGGTGCCGTTGTGATCAATAAGACACGTCTCATTGGCACAGCTGTCTTCCCCTGTACTGTGCTTGTATTTGATTATCTGTCTTCATTGGCCAGCACGTGTCTTACTGAGATTGCTTATTGTCACTGACAACCAATAACAAAACTAAGCTAAACTTAATTAATCTTTTTCCACTCATTAATTGTCCCTGTAGCCCTTTTTTCTATATAAATTGCAAAGCTACTTTTTAATAAATAGAAAAAAAAAACGATGATAAAATTATATTTGATAATAATATACAAGATAAAATAATTATTTTTATATTTTATTTAATTATAATAGACATGATATAATAAAATATGAAAAGTTTATTTTACTCCTTTATTCTTGTCAAACTTACATTATTTAAAAAAAATAGATATATATTTTTTTTTACTTTAATTTATACTGAGTGTTAAAATTAATAATATCATAATAATACTAATTATAAAACAGGCTTACTTGATTAGTTAACCTGGGCCCTAAAGTAGCCCGAGTTTAAGAAAATAATAGAGTAAAAATTGACTTGACTTAACTTGATCAAAAATCCAAGTCAATCAATGATAAAACACGAGTAAAAAATACTTTGACTATTGTTTTGAAAAAAAATAGTTAAAACTAGGCTGCCATGATTATTTTTTTCAGGTCAATTAGGTTAATCTTTCTGACCCTTGACATGAACCTTTTCTTGAGCTGATTTGCGAGTCAGTTTTTAAAACTATGATAACAATTATTTTTATCTTTACATTGACTCATATTAATTTGAGTTGACTCTCATGATATATTGTCCGGGTTTAACCCTCAAACCAAATTTTAAAACTACGATAATAGTCATTTTTATTTCATGTTGACCGTCTTGACATGTGATCCATGCTCTGCACTGAGTGAACCCTCAAGTTGGATTTTAAAAGTATGATAATAATCACTTTTACCCTTGCATTGATTTGGCCCAATAATCAATCATACTCATGGCTTGAGCCTTGCATTGGATCAACCATTAAACTGAGTTTTAAAGCCACGATAACAATTATTTTTATTATTACATTAACTCGGGTCAACTCGTCCAATGACCTTGACCTCAACTAGGGACATATGCTTTACCATGACTCGACTATTGAGTCAGGTTTTAAAACTACAGTGATAATCATTTTTATTTTTATATGTTATGGTTGAAGAATTTCAAAACCGAGAATTTTTTACAATAATATTTTAAGGATAAAAAATAATTAAAAAAATTATTGGTTAGGGAGACATGTCTCCATGTACCTATTGTTTTTAAAACATAAAAATTCATTTTAAAATTATCAAAGAAATATTTATTCTTATATTTTTATATCTGTCTCTTTAATTAAATATACTTTTCTCTTTATTATCACCCTCAATCCTATTCTGACATTAAGGAAGTGCCACCTAAGTGTTGTATATATCCACTATTTTTCTCTATTAATGAAAGGGAATCAACCTTAGCGAAAACGAACAAAAACGGGGGGGAAACATGACATCACATGAAACCTTAGCTATCAAATTCAAGCACCGACAAGTGACTTCAACACAGAATCTGGTTACCAAACCACAAAAATTGAATATGCTCATTTTATGGACACAGATTGTCCATGGCCGCTTCACCACTCAGTAACTGTAAACGACAGAGTCCATTGTGCCACCGAGACAACGAATCTGACTGGTTTTGTCTTCTAACAATGTGGCCACCTAGATCCTAGTTCACATGCTCAAATCTCACCTCCTCCACCACTAGTTTCCTAGCTTGGTTCTGGCACGAGGAGAGGCGACGGTTTGCCTCCTAATCCGGCGAGGACAATTAAGCTTGCGAGAGGGAAAATAAAGAGGAGGAGGGGAGGGGGTATTCTCGTGGATAACAAATTAACAATCCTCTAACTTGATTGGCACTTGTCAGCGGATGTCTCCATCACAGAAGCACGGAATCAGAAAGTTGTGAAAATTGCCGGGCCCACCACCGTGGCCATGTTTTCCACCATAGATTCCAACAAGCCAATAATTCCTCGCCACCCAGACCCGCATTTCAGGGAATTCTTTGTAGTTTTCTCCCTAATCAACGGTGAAAAATATCTCACGATGGGTGCTGCTATTGCCACTCATCTGGTTACTAACGACGCTCCCACTGACTTCTTTGGTATGTAAGCTGCCCTCTTTTATTTTTTGAAATGATAGTATCACCAGCAATTAATATTAGAAATTAAGATATTCATGTAAAATAATGTTGATATTTCAGATTAAAAAAAATAACTCTTTTAACTTATAAATTAAGAATTTACTAGAAATGCCATCCAAGAGTGGCACCGAGAAACAAAATACCGAAGAGAAACTACAAGTGCTGCTCATAGCACGAAATAAAATAAATTACTTCTTGGAAGCATTCGTCTCCTCATCCTGTTTTTTTTTTTTTAAAAAAAAAATTGTATTTCAAAAATACTTTTTTTAAAAAATTATTTTTTATTTCAAATTAATATTTTTTTAGTATTTTTAAATCATTTTAAAAATTATTTTAATATGATGATGTCAAAAATAATTTTTAAAAATAAAAAAATATTATTTTAATATATTTTAAAATAAAAAATATTTAAAAAATAATTATAATCACTCTAAAAAAGACTGTATATTTTGTTTGAACTCATGTGGAATGACAGCTGTATTTAATGACATGGGCGTGCATGTTAAAAAAAAATGATATTGATATTTATCAATTTCATTCGTTTTCTCTCAAGAAAAAATATTTAACTTGTATCCTGGATTTTTATAATTCTGAATAAATGGCACTGTATATTTTTAATTACCAAAAAAAATCAGTTAGTATTTAGATGACTTTTTTTATTTATAGTAAGGCAATACAAATATGCTCATGTTATTTTTCCATAAATTGTGATCAAGACTAGGAAGCAGATGTCAAGTTTATCCTCATAAACCATATTTATTGAAAGAGATAACTATAAATCTCAAACATAATTAATTTTATTTTTTAAAAGAGTGTGATAATTTCTGAATAAAAAAAAAAATCACCAAAGCTTCCTTTGGTTTTGTTTGACCCACAAAGTTAATTAGTGACTGTTAATCCAACTCTCGAAGTAAAAATCTATGGTAATGTTTTTTTAAAAGAGAAAAAAGAGCATGCAGCCTCGTGAAAAAACAGGTAAACGTTGACTACAAGAAAAGCACGTGTTTTTTTGTTTTATAATATAGAAAATATTAATTTAATATTTTCCAGAAATAGAGATTCAACTAAACACGTAAGTATATGGCTGTAGGGCTGAGTAGCCTTCATTCTTTTACTCTTGACCAGTCAAAGTTACACTATCAAGGACTGGAAGGCTTGTCACGTTAAAAAAAAAAAAAACTGTAAAAAATTATATTCTTATAATTGACCAAAGGGTCTGAATATTGACTATAAAAAAAGTAATGTAAATCTCCTAGTCATCAAGCTAGTCCTTTCACATTCAATTAACAATACTTGGAAAAAAAATACGTGTCGTTTAGATAAATATAGTTAAGATAATTAATTACCTAGTTAAATTAATGTGTCTGCCAATTAATTTTTTTTGCTTGGCGATCAATTAAAAAAAAAACAGACCAACTTTTGATTAGCCGTTAATTAAATATTTCATGTCTGGGTCCAAATTGGTTACCAGACAACAAAATATTTATCCCGATTATCATAGTGAGCTGAAAATATTTATTCTGGACGTAAGCATTTTCAATAGAAAAAGAAAATACCGCGAGAAATTAGGAATATAATTCCCTCCATCACAGCCTCAAATGTCTCGTTTGGAAAACACTCCGTATTCATTTAGGACAAGTTTCAATTAAGTTCTTGAAAAATTTATTTATTTTAAATTTAAATTTATTTTTTTATTCTTTTATATCATTTTAATATAATAATATTAATATATTTTAAAATAAAATACACTTTAAAAAATAACTCTAGACACCTCCTAACCTCACTATTATTTCTTTGGGAAAAAACGGTGTCGTTATTGTTGTAGTTAGTTTTAAATGGGCCATAGGAGGTGGGATTTGACCATTTGCTATTCTAAAGCCAGATCATTTAATACGGACTCCCTCTTTTTTATGTCCTGCTTGATCTTTTATGCATTAAAAAAACAAAATAATTACCCAGAATAAAAGCTAAAAAAATTCTTTCAATAAAGATACTCATATTTTGTATATCTAGAACAATCTAATCAAATCTTACAAAATTGACCTCCAACCCTAAAATAATTGGGTTTCTTATGTGATGTTTTATTTATTATATGAATAATAAAACACCTTCATATATTTTGTGAGTTTATTTACATTAATTACAAGTGAATATAATACGGGTTGGATCCTATTTGTTTTTGTGTTTTAAAAATATTTTTAAAAAAAATTAATTTTTTTATTTTTTAAAATTAATATGTTTTTGGTATTTTTAGATTTTTTTATGCACTAATATAACAAATAATTTTTTTAAAAAATATATTATTTTAATATATTTTTAAATTAAAAAATATTATTTTAATATATTTATTTTCAAATGCTGCTACCCATACTTGAATTATGCTTTGCCAAAAGTGGATCGTGCTCGACCCTTTGCTCTTTGAATTATGGTTTGCTAAAAGTGGATCGTGCACGAGGCTTGACCCTTTGCTTTTTTCTTTTCTTTGTTTTTTAACACACCAAAAAATATTTAATAGATTTACTTACTCATCAATTTTTATATGGTTTTTAGATGCCATAGTAGTTTTTTTCTGAATTTTAATAATATTTTTTGCAATTATTATGTATATGATCTAAAGCAGCAATAATAATAACAAAAAAATTGTTCATGAAAATTCAGTTGAAATGAGTGTTTATTATTAATTTTTAAAAATATATTTCAAATATGATTTTATTATATTTATGAATTTTTTAACTTTCTATCACACAAAATATAAATATATTATTTTGATGTTTTTTTCTTAACTTGTTTTAATAATTATATTTTCCAAGAAACATGAAAAATAATTCTAGATAAAAACAACTGTATTTGACAAGATTTGTATGTTTTTTATGTTTAAAATAGTTTATGTCCCATGCAGCACAACGCAAGCATATAAACTAATATTTATCTAAACAAACTATATTTTTTTATGAATTTAGTTCTTGATAAAAAAAATTATATAAAAAAATTATTTTATATGATTGAAACTTTAAATGATGTTATAGAGGGTATAAAAAAAAGAGCAAGCGTGTATTTAATTTTGTGATAGTTTTTGATATTGTAGTTTTAAAAAATATATTTTAAAAAACTTATAAATTATAATTATTTTAAAATCAAGATTTGAACAGCTAAAAACTTTTACCATGTATAAAAGGATATTCAACTGAGAATTTGGTATCTGATTGCATGATCCCCGCTGACAATTTTTTTATTTGTTTTTTAGTACAAAATTTGCGTAAACTCGTAATAAGTGACGTGTCTTTTTCTTGATTTCAAAAAACGATCTAGATATTTTTTTTTCCAAAAAAAAAAAAATTCGCTCCAGGATGGCTGTCTTGCCTCCCGGCGTCTTCTTATTCGATAACATAATTTACTTAAATGAAAAAAAACTCATGATTATAATTACAATGATTCCTAATTCCAAAACATTATTTTTTACAAACTAAAATTTAGACTTGGATTTTGTTTAAGAAAAATTATTTATTATAATCCATTATTTTATTTAATTCAGCTAATAGTTTTTAGCTCAAAAATTCTTAGTCATGGCCGATTCATATTTAATTATTGATTCGTGTTATTTAATTAAAAATTAATAATAAAAAAATTAATTTTTGTTATTATCATAATTAATTATCTAACCTTTTAACTTTTAAAATTAATTATAAAAAAATAAGGAATAAAGAGTTTTCATGATTCTTTTTTATTTTTATGTTTACACCATTTTACTCCCCTCTTTTTTAGTGGTTTTTTTTATGCTTTGATTGTATTATTTTTATTTAATTTAAACCTAGATATTTTTATTATTATTATATCCGTTGAAAATTTATATTGATATCAACTATAAATTTAAAATACACACGCATAAAGCGCACACGCTAAGATTTTATTATTATATTTGTATTGAAAACATATTTACAATAAATTTTAATCTTTCATGTTTATAAATTTAAATCTATATTAAATAAACTAAACACCCTCCTCGCTATTCTAAGTTTATGTTTATTTTATGGAAAGTGGTTTTTGAAAAATTATTTTTCAAACTTTCCTGTATTTATTTGTTATTATAAAAGTTGGTCAACGGAAAACACTTTCTAGTAAAAAAAAAATTTAGCTTTGTTTCCAATAAAGTGTTTTCCTAGAAAATTTTAACGGAAAACACTTTTCGGAAGTTGTAAAAAATTTAAAAATATCATATTATTTGTTGATTATATCAAATTTGGTCCTCAAACTTTTAATTGTAATTTATATTTTGTTTTAAACATTTATTTTTCAATTTCATCTCTTAAAATTTAATTTTTATATTAACTTGGTCATTATTTTTATAATAGTTATTTTCTCTTTCCTTATCTTTTTTTATTAAAATTTTTTTATTTATCAAATTTGATCCTTATTCTTTTGATTGTTACTTATTTTATTTGAAATAATTTATGAAATGTTAATTATTATTATTTTAATTTCTTCATCTTTTATTGTTTTTATTTTTTGGATTTGATCTCTATTAGTTTGATTATTATTTATTTTATTTAAGATAATTTATGAAATTATATTGTTTTTAAATTTTATTCTCATTCAACTTAAGATTTATTTTTTATTATTTTAATAAACTTGAGAAAAATAAAATATTAATATGTTATTTTTCAGCTCATTTTCCATGACATAATCAAATATTAGAAAGTATTTTTCAATTTATTTTCCATTACATTATCAAATATTAAAAAATAATTTATTTTCTTAAAATTTATTTTTTAAAAAACAAAACTACTTTTCAACAAATAAATTAAAACTAAATACAATCAGCAAACATTTTTAAAACAATTACCGCCAAGAATTGTGATTCTTTTTTCTGAAGCAACTTCTTATCATCAAGTCATAATCCAGTCACCTGGATAAGGGATAGATTTTGTTCCGTCTTACCTCCGAAGCCAGGCATCTAACAACCAATCGAGTGGCAGGCTTTTGCATCTTTACCTTTCACGCAAGACTTGTGATTTTAAATAAGGCTTACTTATGGATGTTGTTACTTTATGGATGTTGTTTATCTTATTATTTGTTAGGTATGTTCTTTAGAGGTTGTTATTATAAATTTTAAAATTTTAAAATATTTATATAATTATTAATTTTATAATTTCTAGAATTAATTAAGTTGTCGTATAAACTGATATAGATATTAATATTAAATATAATAAACAAAAAAGTCTTCTGCAGGCCGAGGATCAGTGGCTCGCTTACATCGGGTCTACTACACATCACTCCTTTTGAGTTTTGACTACACACGGCAATCAATTGATTTTATGCTCCACACCCGCTTGATTCAGCATGATCAGGGGAAAAATTGAATGCCTGGCCCTCTTGGAGCACGACATCTGTCGTTGACATGAAGATTTTTTTGTCCCGATTAACGAGTAATGGGAACGATAAGTTTCCTTTGTGTTTTGAAATGTTTTTTAAATTTTTGAATTTTTATTTTTTTATTTAAATTAATTTTTTATGTTTTTGTATTATTTTAATGGGTTGATATTCAAAATAATTTTTTGTAAATAAAATATTATTATTTTAATTTACTCTCAAATAAAAAACACTTTAAAAAATAATAATTATTATTCTCAACACCTTTTAAATAAATTTTTTTTAAAAAAGTATCAGGGCACACTCAATTATTGGGCAGGGACTGTTTGACAAAAAATGGGATTGTATTTCTACCAAAAGAAATTCATTTATAGCTTTTTTCCCGGTAAAGAAGTGGATCCATTCTCGCCCCTCTTGTAACGATGTGCCGCTTTCAGGAAGTCTTTGATGTTGTTGGAGATTTTTAAAAAATATATTATAATAATATTTTTTAATTTATTTTTATATCAAAACATCAAATCAATAAAAAGAAAATCTAAAAAATCACGGCCAACCAGCAAGAACAGACAGGCCCGAGTCAACACTACAGCCCACAAACTTTGACTCATGTCATTGCCTCGGGCCCTCGAGCACTCATTTCGCCTCCGAAAAAGAAAATCATGGAGGGGCCATCAGATCTTGCGTATATCCATGGCGGAGGAACGTTAGAGGTTAACATGTTGCTAAATTGAAAAGAAGGATTTGGATGATACAAATTAGATTTCTTTTGCTCTCCATTAATCACTATTTTTAAATAGCTAATACCAAAACTCATTAACGCTACACAACACCAGATACCCTCTAGCTATCCCTCCGTTTCTAGCTCTAGCTTATATATATAAAAGCTATTCATCCTTTTATATATTTTTGTATTATGCATTTTTTTTTTGTTTTTCTAATTTGATCTTCAATTTTTTTTTTATTTAATCCTAACTAAAAACCATTTAGAGGCTGTTTGGCAGCAACAGATATTACTGTTTGATTAAAAAAAAAACACAGGTGCACTCATGGTAGGACCCACGAGAAATATAGTTGTGTCGCAAGTCTTGTAGAAGCATAATTTTGCTGCTTCTTGTGGGGGAGGAATCACTAAATAGTGAAGACATTCTTCACTGTTCCGGCCGAACTGGGTCTGGTCCAAAGCTAAAAATATATTGAACTGGGTTCGACCTGACAAAATAAAAATAAAAAAATATTTTTTATTTTTAATTGTGTTTTATTCAAAAAACTAGTGTTAAACATTATTTAATGACACTACATAAATTAGACGAAGATCGCTTGATGGCGTAGTATTTACAAAATTTGATCGCAATCCCAATTTTATTCCTAATTATATTTTACCTGATGTCATTGCGCTCTTAAGAATTTTACAAAAACTGTAGTATTTGTTGGATGTATTTCATACGTGATGGAATTGTAGATAGTTTAATGGAACAATAAAACATATTTTATATAAAGTATTATTTATTTGATGATGTAATAGTAATAATTAAATCTATAATATTTAAATTAAAAACTATCAATATTAATATATATTTTTAAAAAATTATTTTATAACCTCAATTTCAAAAGCATTCTTAACCAAACACATTAAACTACTTTTTGTTCAACCTTAATTTCAACCATAGTTTTAACCAAACATATACTAATTGTTTCTGTGTTTCGAAAATGCTTTTGAAAAAAATTGAAAATTTTTTATTAACTTCAAATTAATATATTTTTAGTGTTTTCCAATCATTTTGATGTGCTAATATCAAAAATAATTTTAAAAAAAAATCATTGGCATGCATTTTGACACGAAAAGTTATTTGAAAAGCAACCGCAATCACACTATCAAACAAGCTTTAATCCAAATAAACCTCAACTAAAATTACTTTTTATAAAATAATTTTTTTCAAATTACAACCGCAATACACTACCGCATACCAAACACACCCTTAATTTTGATCTGTTATGAAAGTGTGAGACTAAAAGAAGATGGACCTAAATGAAAACAACATTGAACATGGATGGCGTGCCTTAAGTTTTGAGAAAGATTTACTTTGATCATTGAACTTAAAAAATAACAAAGATTATACAATTTTGGTACCTTAATATAAATTTAATTTTGGTATAAAAGTTTATTTTTTTTATATTTTTAGTCCTTGTTTAAAAGGGGAGAAAGAAATGTCACTGAATTTCAACGGTAAAGAAAGAAACATATTGTTGACATTTATTTAAGCTACCAAAACGGATAGTACTTGTGTCAAATTATTTCTTTTACGAAGGAAGTTCATAGTATGTGTTTATTACCTTTAAAGTTCATGAAAAAACATATGCGAGTTTGGGTAGATTTTTTATTTTGGATTGATTTTGGTTTTTGAGACTTTTTTTTTGTTTTTTTAGTCTATTAATAGATTTATCATGGTTTTTAAAATGTTTTAAGTCAAAATGGGTTAATAAAAAAGTTTTTAGGTAAAAACACTTAAGCCTTAATTTTGTGGCTACCACAATGGTTGAATTTAAGCGAAATTAGACAACATATTATTTGTCTTAGTAGGCAGCGTGTCGCTTGATGTTTTTTTTTAAAAAAAAAATTGGGGACGACCAGGTCCAACAGAGAAAGGGGTCCAGTTGTACGGGCCCTAACAAGATGGGTCAAGAGGGTTGGTATAGCTTGCTAGACCCAACAACGCCTATCTTTTTTGTTTTCCTTTTGTTTTTTTTTTTTTCAATGAATGGTTCTTTTTATATTTCTTAAAAAAAAAATACTTATATGCATATTATTAGCCATTTTATCTTTTATTTTGTTTGGACAACCTCATTTAAATGAAAATTATTTTTTGTTATGCGTTTAATTTCTAAAGAAATTTTTCTGATTCATTAATAATTTTTTTAATCTTTTATTTAGATGAACTATATTTTTTAAAATAAAAAATGTCTATTTTCGGATAATATTTCCAATACATGTAGCATCACATAATATTTTTTTATGTAATCAATTTAATGTGTTTTTCCTTTTTTTATTATTGTTTGATTGAGCGAAAAAAATATTGTAAGAAACAAAATTTAGCAAGCATAACCAGTTAAATATCCCATGTTACAAGATTAAATATCTTGGTCTACAACTATCTTTTGATTTTTTAAGTTTTATTTTTAGATATTGTAAATGACTTTTTATTTATATATTAGTACACATAGTTTTCGGTTTGTTTGATTTCATATATGTATGAACTTTTTGATCCACACTAAAATTTCTTAAAATATAGTAATGTGTTGAAAAACATGCATATATAATTTTTTTTATATAAAAAATTAAAATATATAACCCACAATGGAACGCAAGTCACATAACCAATACACAAACACACATGATGCATCAACATAATTTGTCTTTATTTTTATTAAGAGGAACCAGAGACCGGGTGATAACCCAGCATTCTTTAGTTCTGCGAAGCATCAAGCCCGAATATTAATGGGTCTGGCAACCTGCCAAAGCCAACTCTCATGGGTTAAGGTAAGCGTTGAGTTCAAGCATGAATGAGTATCGTGATTTGCCAGACCCAGCTTCCCTGAACTCTATCAAGTGCCGAGCCTAGTCATGCATGGGTCTAATGATTTGTGAAACCCAACTTTCCTGGGCTCAGCCAAGCGCTGGGTCCAATCATGTACGAGTCTGGCGATTTGCAAGACTTAACTTTTCTGGATTTAACCATACATTGGGCCCAAGTGTACATAGATTTTCCCTTTTAATCAGGTTAGATATATTTTTTCTCTAATCAAGTCGTCATGTATATTTTTTCTCTTTTACAAAAGAGAGGATGAGTTATAAAAGCCCATTGGAATCTTTAGAAAAGAGATTCTCAATCTTTATTCCTCATCGTATATTTATTTTTATAATCTTTCTCTTAAATATCATTATATTTTTCTTTTAAAAATAAATTTATTTAAATATGAGATAGCCTCCAAGTTCACCAAAGATTTTTTTTTTTTTTTTACAAACATAACCACCAGCTATCTTAACTAAAAAAATAAATTAGATTGACAAAACTATGAGAACATTTAAGACCTTTTTCTCAAGCTATATATATATATATATATATATATATCACGCAACCAGAAGAAAGAAACAACCAGGGGTTAGTAGTTTTTCTTCTTCTTAATTTAACGTAAGGATATATAAATCTTCATTCGATTTGATCTTGGCTAGGTTATTTATACTGATAAAATTTTTCACAATTTTATCATTATACTCGAATCTAAAATGATATGTGGAAAGCATTTCCATCATACGAGCTAAGCTTCAAGGAGAAGGAGCTATTATGGTATTATATTTATCTATCTCCCTTTCCAAAAACTTCGTATCTCGAGCTCAATTAGAAAATGAAATGATTGAACCATGGCTAATCATGAGCGAGTCTTCCCCTTCTCGACGCAAATTATGTTCTTTATTTGGTCAATGGTTTTGTGCCTCTCCAAGCATCGTGCGTGGAATTATGGAGGCGCACGTTAATTAGATACTTAAGGACGCAAATCCAATTTTGATTCGAAGACTAATGCATTTGGTATCCATGCTCCCTGGAACCAAGACATGGTCTCAACTTTCGGTCATGTGCGTGATGCTGGCCCTACACTTTCGAACCACTCTCTCGTTTAGCCAAGTTCCTAATTCATATTTTAAAGCAATCAATGGCATCCACACTCATGATCTTGAAATTATGCTTATGATCTGATTAATTAACTATGTTCCTCACGACTAATTTCATGTTCAATCGAGAGAGGCATTTGCTGGAAAATGATTTTTTTTTGAAAAGTGGTTTTTTTGGAAAGTAAATTTCTAGTAAGTAAATTATTTTTCGATATTTGATAGTGTTATGAAAAATAATCTGAAAAATATTTTTCAGTGTTTGGTTATGTTATGAAAAATAAACTGAAAAATAATTTATTAATAAATTAATTTTTTTTTCAAGTTTATCTAAATATATATAAAATATTTAATATAAATATTTAATCACTTACAATAAAAAAATAAAATCTAAAAAGTATAATGATGAATTTTTTTATTATATCCTATATTCATATATAGCTTATTTTATAAAATATAACTATATATTATTTTTTTAAAAAATTTATTTTCATTTTATATTTATATTCTCGTTTCCCTCGTATTCATTTATCCTCCACGTGAATAAAATTTTCACTATTCTATTTGTTATTACCAAAGCACTCGAAAATAACAAAGCAGTGGGAAATTAAAAAAAATAACAAAACAAGAAAAATGAAATACAATAAGAAAAAGGTTGTAAGACTTCAAGAGATAGAGTGTATGGATGAGGTGCACGTGGTCCTGTAATTGGTGACAAAATCCCTGCTTTGCTTGTCATAAGAGAAGAAGACAACACTTTTTATTTTGGTGAACAAAGAGAAGTGTTTTTCTTATAATAAGAAAAGAAAAACACTTTAATGCGGCAAAGCATTATTTTTTTCTTTCATTAAAATTGAGTTTTCCTAGAACAACTTTCCTTATGTTTACCAAATATAAAAAAATTAATAAGGAAAATGATTTTCAGAAAAATAAATTTTTAGAAACAAATAAGGCATAAAATATCCTTATTTTTTTATAGATTTAATTCTTAATTTATAATGGCTAGTCAAAAATAAATAATGATGATAATTAATTTTTATTAATTCTTCAAACTTTAAACTCTTAAACTTCACTAAGAAAAGAGGGTCAAGAAAGAATTTCTAACTTTAATTTTTTAGATTTTACATTCTTTTTCTCATCTTATTTTTAGTATTTTTTTTGTTTCTTTTTATGCTTGTTTAATTTCATCTTTAATCTAGAGTTGAAGTTCATATTACTAAGAAATATATGAGTTATATAATTTTTTATCCAAATATTTTATTTAGTAGTGCATCTAAACCAAGATAATAATATTAGAATCCCGGGATGTATATTACAAACATTTTAATTATACAAGTTATGAGCAATAAAATTTTAATTAAAAACAAATGATTCATACCTGATAATAATAAAAAAAATTTATTTTAAAATATTTTAACAATTAAGTATTATTTTTATTTTAATTTAAACATGATTAATTTTAGTATTATTATGCGTGCTAATAGAGTTTCTTGTTTTATAAGCATATACTTTCTAATATTTTATTATTATTTCAATGTTGAGATCATGTTCGTTACCGATTATACGTTTTCATGTTATAGTTTTATACACATATAAACACCAATTACATATATTACCATTTGATTTACGGAATAAACATCTTAATCAAAGCTAACCCCAGTTACACGTATACCAGAGAAGGAATACAATTTTTGACCTAAAAGCTAATGGCAATATGCAGTTTTTTTCTAGTGCAATTAATTGTTCTTCGAGAAAGGGAGTATGGTGTCAAGAGTGTGTATCTAATAAATTCTTCCAGCAGAATAATACAGATCTGTGTGTATTATCAGGCGATGCAAATTCAAACTTACCAACCCCAGATAAATTTTGATAAATTCCCGATATCTATTTTTTTCTTAAAACTTTGATTTTTTTTTTTAATTATGTTGTTTGGGGATTTATCTTGATTTTGACGATGCCACTAATTAGGAAAACAAGTCATTTTTTGTTATTTATTGTTAACCCACTATATATATATATATTTTTATTATTATTTTTTTTAGTCGGGAGCACAAGGACATGTGAAAAACCTTTTTAGTCGGCGATCAAGAACCACCACCAACCGGTAATGATGAGGGGGTTAATTAGAGAGGAAAAGGGGAATTAAATGATAAAAGAGACGTATCATTTTAAGGGATGCATGGTGCTCATGCAGATGCCTCCTTCCTCGTCCGACATCGTTAATAGGGTTAGGAGGTGCGTTGACTGCTTTAATTTTAAAGTTGAAACGAGGGGTTCTTTTACATGGAAACTTGTCTGCTCCCACCTTTTCTCGGCCCAAATCTATTAAGACCGTGTTTGTAGTTTTTTTTAGAAAATAAATTTTGAAAAAGTAAATTTTTAAAAAATATTTTTTAATATTTAGTAGTGTAATGAAAAATAAATTGAAAAATACTTTTCAATATTTGGTTATGTCATGGAAAATGAGCTGGAAAATAACTTATTAATATTTTATTTTTTTTAAAATTTATTAAAATAATAAGGAACAAATTTTACAAATTAAAAAGTTGAATGGGAATGAAATTGAAAAGAAAATATAATTTCATAAATTATCTCAAATAAAATAAATAATAATCAAAATAATAGAGATCAAACCTAAAAAATTAAAAAAAATAAAAGATGAAGAAATTAAAATAATAATAATCAACATTTCATAAATTATTTTAAATAAAATAAGTAACAATCAAAAGAATGAGGATCAAATTTGATAGATAAAAAATTTCAATAAAAAAATAATAAGAAAAAAAGCAAATAACAATTATAAAAATAAGGATCAAAGTTAATATAAAAATAAAATTTTAAGAGATGAAATTGAAAAATAAATATTCAAAACAAAATATGTATAGCAATCAAAAGTTTGAGGATCAAATTTAATATAATCAGCAAATAATAGCATTTCTAAATTTTTCACAACTTCCAGAAAGTGTTTTCCCCCCAAATTTTTCAAGAAAATACTTTCCTGAAAACCAAGTCAAATTTTTCTTTTACTGGAAAGTGTTTTCCATTAACCAACTTTCCTACTGCGAAACAAACACAAGAAAGTTTGGAAAGTAATTTCCTGGAAACCACTTTCCGGAAAATAAACACAGCTAAAGAGAAAATACTTTTCTAAAAACCAAGTCAAATTTTTCTTTGACTAAAATTGACTGGAAAGTGTTTTCCGTTGACCAACTTTTCTAATGACAAACAAACACAGAAAAGTTTGGAAAATGGTTTCCCCGAAACTACTTTTCAAGAAACAAACATTGCCTAAAGCATATCTGTCTCGCGATTTCAATTGTGCCTTAAGATTTTGTTTGGTTTTTTAAAAATATTAAATTAAAATTCTTTATTAATTTTTAAAAAGTTGATACTTTTTTGTCGTCAATAATCGGTATGGTTTACTAATTCTAATTCTCCTCGTCCACTTGGAAAATTAGAAGATATCAACAGAATATTTCTTCAATATAGTGAAGAAGATTTCGTCGGTATTTTTTAATATTAATGGAATAGACGACAGAATGGTATTCTCATTGAAAATTTATTCGTTGAGATTTTTTAATTTGCTGGCAATTCTGTTGACATTGAATAATATTGATGAAATTATTAATGAAATATTTTGTCAGTATTTCTAATAATTTTTTTTCTTTTAATAAATTCTGCATTTTCGGAGCTCCAATGCTTTCTCCATTGTAATCTTCTCCGGCCTCAAATCATGCATATGTTTCAAATCATGCACACCCAAACATGGTTAGTATTTTATATTGTCTAGTTTTATGCATGTAGCTCCATATGTTTCAAGGGGGGATTTGTAAGAATACACCATCTAGCACGATAATAGAAAGGGTTTTGGGTTGACAATCGATAGTGTTTTATATTAATTTATCATTTAAAAGCAATCACTTCTTCCGATATTTTATATAGAATCCAATTAATTCAGAGATAGAGTTTATATCTTAAATAATTAGTTAATTTTTTGGTTTTGATTATCTAATCCATTGATTTTCAAAAATCTTGTGCCACTTCACGGATTTTAAAGAGAATAACTTGTCAAACATGCAAAGATGAAAATCCATATCTGATCTAAAATATCATTCATGCGACAAGACATGCTGCCCCTATCAATTTTTTTTTTGGTCTGGGTCACTAGACTAACCTTCTTTGGTCTGCTTTGGCTACTGAACTAATCTTCTTCGAACCTCCAAGCCAACCAGTTTAACCAGGAATAGTTGAAGTGGCCAGCAACTTGTACCTGTAAAAGATTTTTTTAGTGAATTTAGAGATTTTTTGATATTAAAGTAAGAAAATAAATATTTAGTTGAGAATAAAAATTATTAGCCTTAATAACCCCTTCTTCTTACTTCTTTATTGAAAGTTGATTAAAAAATCTTCTTTCTCCGAGAACATTTAACTTTTTTTAAAAAAGAAAAATATCTCAGACTTTATTAAAGAAAAAATATCATTAACTTCATCAAAAATATAATATCTCTAACTTTATAAAAAAAAAGTATCTTTGTATATGTGTTGGCCCAAAGCTTGATCGAATCTAATGATATAAAGTTTGACAGTTCATCAAACACTTGTATACTTTGGCTTAGCTAAGGGAGCTTAAGAATATCTTGTTTGATAATATATATATATATATATATATATATATATATATATATATATATATATATATATATATAAAAGTTTAGCATTTAGCTTAGCATGAATATATTAGATTATCACCTGCGCTCTAGTTTTTTTAAATAAAAATTCTAAACTATCAAAATCAAAATAATAATAATAAAAAATTTCGAGACATAAGCTCATTCATGAAAATACAATTTTCTAGTCTCGCTTCCCCGTAGCACCACTAGTTCCCCACATCATTGTGATCATAAGCAATGAAGGTTCTTTTCGCCATTGTCCACACTATACAATTTCCAACATAACCATAAAATATATTAACAACAAATAATTAGTACCATTAAATCACTTTTTTTTTTTAATTCTAACACACACTTAAAAAATTAAATTTACTTTCTTCAAATCACAAACAAATTCTAAAATACAAATCATATATTAAAATAACAAAATTATCATCATAAAATAAGTAAAATATTTAAATATACGTGAAAACTAAAAATTCTATAAATAAATTTCAATAAACTAACTTTAAAGATAAATGGGAGTTGCAACAAAAATGAACGAGTTTTATTAGTTGGTGGAGTGAAACTTAATAAGAAATGAAATCGAGAGAGGGAGGTTATGTTGGTGTCGGCGAGGTGGATGGTCAGGTTTTAGAGTGGTCTTTCAAAGCTTAAAAAAATAAGGTTGGAGTTTGAATTGAAATTTAAGAAGAAGAAGTAGAATTATGAAGAGGAGGAGGAGGAGAGGGAGGGGGGGGGGGGGGGGGGGGGGGTGCGTGATAAAATTTTGACAAAAAATCTTTTAGAAATTCTGTCATTCTGTCATCAATTTGATACATTAGAAATATCTACAAAATTGCTAGTGGTTTTTCATTTTATTTTGTCGCTGTTTTGTTTAGAAATTATAAATGAAAATTTTCCATCATATTTTTTATTTATTGGTAAACAAAACAAAATATTTTATGTCGATTGTTTTCATTGTTTTTTTTTCCCTCTAATTTTCTAGCAGTGATCTTTCCAAATACACTATACATATATAAATTATATACCAGTTACAAACCAGATGTGAATCTTCAATCAATGATTAATGGTTTCAATTTGTCCTAATAAGAATTTCTTAAAGAAAAATAAAAAAAAAATGAAAAAGTGGGTTTTGTAGCTATTTAAGCAATCATGGAGATTTTAGGCATAATATTAGAAACTTTAAACGACAAAGAGGGCATCTTTTTATTCTGAAGGACACACCAACAGGGTTTTCTTCTCGAATATTTATTACACCACAGCAATAGCATCATAAAATAAAATAAGGATGTGTTACATTGTGTTTTAAAAATATTTTTATTTTTTCTTTGTTTTTAATTAATATTTTTTATTATTTTTAAATCATTTTAATTTGTTATATTAAAAATATTTTTTAAAAATAAAAAATATTTTAAAAAATAATTATAATTATATTTTCATACATACTATAAAAAACTATCTGCAAGAACCCCAGGCTGAAACTGGCTACAAACATGCCAGCAACAAGAAAACAAGTGCACGTCTACATTGTACCTGGCAAGAGCTCGCGCCAGGCTTTAACTTCTGCTCATATTTCTGTCTGTTTTTAATGGATGAAAATCTTGCTCATAAAATTATTTAATTCATTATGGTGCTTCAAATTAGTTTTCACCAACTTTAATTCAATAATAATGATTGGTTCAAGTGTTTTGGTATTTATTTTTTGTAAGTAAGTTCTTGAGTTCAAATCTTATGAATAAAATATAATATTAATGAGAAAACTTTATATTTTAGTGCACCATCTCAACTGAATTAGATTAGTTGGATTCAGTAAATTTTTAAATATCAAAATTTAAATAAAAAAATTAGTTTTCAGAGCATGCATGGCTCTCAATGATAGAATTTGTAAGATCTCGTGTTATTTCAGGATTTGTTGGATATGATTTTTATATGTTAATTTAAGATGTATTTTAATCTTTGAAAATACTTAAATAAAAACAAATTTAAAATCCTGCTTTTATCCACCTTTTGTTTTCAATTCTTCACTTTTATTAACTTTTAAACATGTTACTTTGTTAAAATAATAATAATAATTACTCATAGTAATTTTATTAAATATTAGTCTAAGTTAACTCGTTTTTGTTACAAATTATTTATATAAAAACAATATTCTCTTCATTAATTATTCATAAAATAAGTAATTTTTTTTTTTGGGTTGAGGAAGCTGTCTCTTTCCCCTCAAAGCACCACCAGTATGTACGAGTGGGGCATAAGTGGTGGGGTTGTGAAATAAATGTACCAACACAATATTAATTAAGGACAGTCACCTGATGCACGTGGGGGTGACTATTGGTAGGGGTATCCGGAATAAATTCCGTTTTTTATTTTTAGGTATTTTTTTAAATATTTTTTATTTAAATAAATATTTTTTAAAAAATTTAATATGCTGAAATCAAATATAAAAAATCATTTTTTTAAAATTAAAATTCATATATGGTCTTTTGGAGCCTAAGGGGTAGGTAATAATTAATACAGGGAATAACTTTACAATAGAATGTGAATGATAAAGGTTATTTGTTGTTGTTGGTGTTTTGGATTGTAGTTAATATATTTTTTTAAAAAATAAATTTTTTGGTTTTAAATAAATGTTTTATTATTTTAAAGTATTGATATCTAAAATAAATTTTAAAATTTTAAAAATTAATATTATTTTAATATATTTTCAAGTAAAAATATTTTAAAAAATAATATTTATAATATTTCTAAATAGTCACAACCACGCGCCTCTTGCATGCATAGAATTGATTTTTATTTTTTATATATATTACATGTCTAGTCTCGTTAGTCGTTACTTAGTTTAGCACCCAATGAACAACGAAATATTTTATAATTTGTCTATAATTATTTTATTTTATTTTCGAAGAATTATACAGAATTATTCAACTGGCCCAGGAATGACAAACCAATAAGAAAAAAAAAAAAAAAACTAGAAAGCCTAGATTTGTTTTAAATCAAAATCCAATTCAGTTCAGACTCAGCCCACAAGCCCATGTTACAACATCTCAAAAAGGCCCAAATAAAAACCTGGCGCAGAGTCCCTGCTCTTGCCTTGCCTGTTGAACAAGAAAAGATTATAGCTTTAATAAAACCCAGCAATCCAATTCTTAAGCTTGAAATCCAGTAGCCAGTAATCTTACTCGATCTCTGCACAGATTCTTCTCTCTCGCAATCTCTCTCTTCCTAAGGTACATTACATCAATTTTTTTGGTCCTTGCACTCCTAATCACATCTAGCAACGTTCAATTCGATAATTCTTAGCTTTATATGGTTTTTGACTTGAGAAAATCTATCAAATATAAGAGATTAAGGTTTGTGATCTCATGTCTCATAAATTATGCGGTTACTTTTTACGGATTGATTTTTCAAAACCGAAATTAGGGCTAAGTTTTCTTCTTTTCACTGCTGTTAAATAAATTATTGAATTGTTGTGGTCCTTGGGTTTTTAGATAATGAAGTTTGATACAAGCGGTCTCGAGTCCACTGCTTCGGTCTTTGGAACGGCCGGCAGTCAGCTTGTTGATGGGTTTTCTGCTGCTCCAGCTTTTGAGCTCCCCACTACTACAGATGTGAGTTTTAGTTTTGTTTGTTATGCTTTGCGATTTGTGTGGGAGGGAGAAAGTCAGAATTGTTTATGGGTTGAGTTTGATTTTGCGTTTTGGTTTCAGTTTGATGGCTTCCAGAAGGAAGCTGTACAGATGGTGAAGCCGGCCAAGGGGACAACTACGCTTGCCTTTATCTTTAAGGATGGTGTCATTGTTGCGGCTGATTCTCGTGCTAGCATGGGAGGCTATATTTGTATGTTTATTTATTTTTTTATTTTTTTGGTTGCTGGATAAGTTTTTGGTTTATTGTTTTGTTACGTGGTATATGTGTGGGAGGCTATGTTTGTATGTTTATTTGATTCATTTTTGGGTAAATTTGTGGCTTATTGTTTTGTTATATATATGTGTGTCGATGTGTATGAAATCGTATGTTATTTTTCATATTAAATGCTGCTGGTGTAAAGTGCTCAATCAGATCAACAGGCTTGAGTTACAGGAAAATCTGGACATGTTGCAATTGTTGTTGTAGGCTGGATATGCGTTTCACTTAGTGTTGGTCCTTGTCATGGTTTGTAACAAGTTATGCTGTGCAGCCATCTTCATCACTTGCATTGTTATTAATAGATGTCTCGAGCATTAATATTGCTGTTTTCCATGATGTATCCAGCTCTACTTTTTTAACCTTTCCTCAAATTTTTTCAGCATCACAGTCAGTTAAAAAAATCATTGAAATCAATCCCTACATGCTTGGTACGATGGCTGGAGGAGCTGCTGATTGTCAGTTTTGGCACAGAAATCTGGGCATTAAGGTAATATGCTTATGTTGGTCTCTTTACTGTTTTCCCTGCAATGCTAGAATTATTAACTAATATTAGATAATTCTTTTGGGCAATGCAAAACCTATGGGCATGAAGATTTCTTAGGCAAAGTGTTCCCTTTTATAAAGAATTTGGAATTAAGTTTACACTGACCAGGTAGGAAACAGCATATGTGGTATTTTATTTTAAATCTTAGGTACCAGAGAATAATCAGGCCCTAATGGCCAAACCATCTCTCCTTTACTCCCTATTAGATGCATTGAGTACAGCTTGCTAGATTGCTTGGCGAAGTCAGGTAGTGGTGGTTCATGCTTCACTGGGTCTAGTCTCGACCTCATCAGGGCTGTTTAATTTATGTGACATTTGCACTGACGTATTTTCTCTTGTTTGCACATTCGATGGTCTTACCTTCTGTTATTAAATTATTTTTCCTCAGTCACCCAAGGACTGACAAGACTGTAAAACTAATTCAAAATATCTTCTGAAATAAAGTGTGAAATAATAACATTGCAGCTAGATGTTCTCCGCAACTAGGCAATCTATATGTCAGGAAAAGAGGGAAGTCAGTGGAAACTCTTATTTGTTGATCTGATAATATTGTCAATTCAATTGCTGAAATTTTTTATCAATGCCCAATGCAATGTTTTCAATGTCTAATGCAAATGCAACTATGTTATGCTAGACGAAGTGAAGTTGTATGACAAGGATATATGTTTTTCACTGAACTGAGTATTCCATATCCAAGTAAATTATCTATTGCAAGACCTTAGGGCATTGATTTGTCAGGCCAGGCATGCGCATATCCTTTCAGAATACTCATTGAGTGGTTAAGTCTAATGAAGTACGATTGCATACTCATCAAGTTGTGGAAAATTAGTTTGGGTCTATGTGCCTGGGTATTATTTTCTGCCTGACATTGATTCTGGGATTAACCATGTAAATTCTTTGATGTTCATTTGTAATTGTGTGCATAATGCTCAGTGCTAATGGAAGTATTTTGGTATAATTCAGTGCCGACTGCATGAATTGGCAAACAAGCGTAGAATATCAGTCACAGGGGCATCAAAGCTTCTGGCAAACATTCTGTTCTCTTACCGTGGAATGGGCTTGTCTGTTGGGACCATGATTGCTGGTTGGGATGAAACGGTAAATACTTGTGAATGTTACCTTTCCATGTTTTCCTTTAATAAATTGCATAACCTGTGTTTATCTTTTCTATGTTGGCAGGGTCCTGGACTATATTACGTGGACAGTGAAGGTGGAAGGCTGAAAGGAACAAGATTCTCTGTTGGATCTGGTTCTCCATATGCATATGGTGTACTAGATAGTGGGTGAGTGCACTTTCTTTTTAATAATTTTTCCTTGCATTTGTGAATTAGATAAGAAACTAGCCCGTTGCTCGAGTCTGTCTTTGTTTGAAACATCTCATGGAAACACTTGGAAAATATGACAATGAAGAAGAAAGAAAGAGAAAAGAAGCACAGGCAAATAGTGAAATAATTGCTTAGATGATGTTGAATACATCTGCAGAATTCATGTATTTTCTATAAGAAAGAAAAATTTATAAAGATGCTCAAGAATTGAGAAGATGAGATATTAGGATCGTGCTGTTGAGAGCATAAGAAGCATGCTTGTTTGTCGTGGGCAATTCAATCTTGAAAAACAATGATTGGGAAGTGGATTGTCTATGGCCCGACACATTTTTCTGAAGTTTTATACCGTTTCACTTGCATTGCTTTGCTACAAAAATATAGTGCCCAGTTTATGTTAAACATATTTTTACACTTATGCCAGGTATCGATTTGATATGTCAATTGAGGAAGCTGCAGAGTTGGGCAGAAGAGCTATTTATCATGCAACATTCCGTGATGGAGCTAGTGGTGGAGTAGCAAGCGGTACTCCCCCCACCTCCTTCCCTTTCCCCACTACGTTTGTTTGCTACTACATGTCTGTGTACATGCATGCTTTCATGAGCTAATTTGTGGTTTCAATTCGTGCTCTGTAAACAGTTTATTATGTGGGACCTGATGGGTGGAAGAAATTATCTGGTGATGATGTCTCAGAGCTCCACTACAATTATTATCCAGTTGTGTCAGCTGAAGCTTCAGAACCGGACCGAATGGTTGAAGCATAAAGGAGGGCCTTGGTGCTCATCTTTGCAAAGTGTAGCTCTGTTTCTTTCAGCATTGTTTTTTGCTGATGACATTTCAAATTACTAATTAAACTCTCCTTATGGAGGCTTTAGAATTTCTAAATTCTCTCGTGCTTAAAACCTTGAAGATGAAATATATTGGATTTGGTACTTGAGGAATGTGATTGTAGATATGCCTTTTATACAGTTACAAGTAACTAGTGTAATTCCTGCTTAGAATGCAGGGGCTCGAAACGTGGAGATAGGAGGTTAAACCATATGCATTGGGGTCTTACGAGGGCTGTTCTTCTATGTTCCTAGTTTGGTATGTGTGACTTCTGTTGAACTGAACCTATTTTGGGGTATAAATGGCACCGATGTTTTTTTCATGATCACATTGAATAAAAACCAAATGCTCATAAGGACAAGATTTGACATCAGGCCACATCAATTGCCTTCCTTCAATACAAAGCAAAGGATTGTGTGATCCTCTCTCCCTCTCTGTTGCTTCAGGTCGGAAATTGCGTTCCTAGGCTGAAACAAAAGGTAAGTGATTTCTTACTATTAACTTCTCATCTCTCCTCTACATGTCGTGTGTATAAAGGGACCAGTTGGTAAAAGTCAACAGCCCACATATATTTTTTTTATTTTTTTACGAGTTCTGACAATAGTACCTGGCCTTCACTTGACACGCAACAAATTATATTGCAATTGTATTCAAAATGAAGCTCTATCTCTCTGATTCTTTGAAACAGGCCAGAAGGAAACATTGATAAGCAAACAACAATGGGAGCTGGAAAGAGCATCTGTCTCTCTCTTTGTTAGCTTCTAAGCATGTTTTCATGATTGGGGGTGAGGTGTAATCACTCTTCACTTTCTCACAAAAGAACTGCGAAATAATATTAATAATTAGAACCACTCAGCCTCCACTACAAGTTAATTAATCGGACGAGTACATGAAAACATGAAGCAGAAGTGTCAGGCAAGTAATTATTATCATTACTATGCTACTATATGTTAATGCTCGGAAGTGGCGTTGGTTACATGAAAGAGATTGATTGATCTGAGAAGGAATGCAGAGGTGGGAAGTCTTGGTTAATTATTGGACGGATTAAGGACTATACTTTGATTAGTGTCCCTTACTAAATGCATCTATTTGATGATAGGCGAGGCCGTCCATCCACCAGTCAAATCAAATGTACATCTGGCTGTAGTAATTGTGTTCGTTAAGATCAATCTTAATAACTTAATGACACACATAACCTCTCAAGGTCTGAATATTGACTTGTCTTGCAAGAATGTATCTGGATAATCGCCTGCAAGCTCATGAACTGATCTTGTCCATCTATTAGGACTCAGGAGTATGACTCGATGAGATCCCCAGGCGATGGATGGATATGATCGATTCACGTTCATCTGCGTGAAGTATCTGTAACTTGACGAAAATTCCTGTACCTTGTAGATTTTAGTCACTTGTTGAGTCTTATCTCTTCGCTTCTTGACAAGGATGGGAGAGCAAAGAAGGCACAGACACGGAAACCTGATGCTATGCCATTTTCCTCGTTGAAAGAAGACTCCAAAATTCTTGCAAACCCCAGCAACAGTACTTGCTTCGGCCTATTACAGGAATAATGGAGACCAGTACTTCAAGCGACTTCAGAGTGCAGATAGAGGAGTAATCAGGTTCTGTTCTTTTATATTTTTCCTTTTATTTTGGTGTTTTAAAAATATTTTTGAAAAAATTTAAATTTTTTTTATATTTTATTAATTTTTAATTAATATATTTTTAGTATTTTCAAATTATTTTGATGTGCTGATATTAAAAATATTTTTTTTTTAAAAAAATCATTAATATACATATTGATTTGAAAAATTATTTAAAAAGTAACCACAATTATACTACTAAATAGCTAATAACTTTATAAGCTAACATTTGGTTATTTTTTCTAAATATAAATAATAATAATAAAAAATATGTTTTTATTAAAGATGTATTAAAGAAATATATGTAAGATAATTTTAAAGTAAATTTTTATATTTTTAAAATGAAAACACGTGTTCACTCTTCATTTTTTTTTTGTTATGAGATGATAGAAGAAAAATTCTATAAAACTTTTACATGTTGCTAATAAACTTAAATACGAGAAACCTAAATCCTCCCTCAATTCTCATAAAAAAAATATTTTTTTTGCTCCAGTTAAAACAATTAATGATCAAACTAATTGGCGATCAAGCAATCAAAAACAGCAGCTGGTCATCAAGAATTAATCACATCCGTAGTCTCTTAATAATCACCTTCAAGGTTTTTTTCTGGATGAATTCTAACGGAGGCCAAGTCTCTCGAGCACAAGCCATGATCGGAGCAACTCTATAATCAGTTAGGTTATTGTTTTGTATTATAATAGTAGTTATTTTTAAAAATATTTTTTATTTTTAAATATATTAAAATAATATATATTTTTTAAAAATTTATTATTAACATCAATATATAAAAATATAAAAAACACTTTTTAATAGTAAAACAAACACACCAAGTGTCCAGTTATAGATTATCCAAGAAGAAAGGGAAGTTTCTAACGTTGCCGAGGTTATATAGACAAAAGGAAAGACATTTCAGCGTAAATACAAACGTCAACATCATGCATAAGTCCAAACTCTCCGAATCACTTGCAATTGCTTTGCTTCTACTCCCCTCCCTTTCTCCCTTATAGAAACCCCCTTTTCTCCTCTCTCTCTCCCTCTCTCTCTGTTGGCGGGAGGTGGAGCCCATTCTGATCAAAATCTCGTCTTTCTCAAGTCTCTTTCCCCTCATAAATCTCTCACACCCAACCACCCCACACCTTCCACCACCGCTTTTCTTTCCTCCCTTCCTCTTTTCTTTCCTCCTGTAAATCCCCCCCTCTCATTTCTACTCTCCAAAACAAGAACAAGCACAATGAAGAAAAACCTCTTATTAACGCTAGCCTTTCTCTTCTTCCACTTCCTTAATAACACCGAACTAAGCCACTCCCTCACACCTGATGGACTCTCCCTCCTATCCTTAAAATCAGCCGTTGATCAAACAGCAGCTGGCTCTGCTTTCTCTGACTGGAACGAAGATGACCCCACTCCATGTCTCTGGACCGGAATTTCCTGCATGAACATAACCGGATTGCCAGACCCTCATGTTGTAGGCATTGCAGTCTCCGGCAAGAACCTCCGCGGCTATATTCCATCAGAGCTTGGGAACTTAATTTATCTTCGAAGACTTAATCTGCACAACAACAACTTCTATGGTCCAATACCTGACCAGTTGTTTAACGCTACTTCACTTCACGGTCTCTTTCTCTACGGTAACAATCTCTCTGGTTCTCTCCCTCCTTCAATCTGTAACCTCCCTCGTCTCCAGAATCTTGATCTTTCCAACAACTCGCTGTCTGGTTCTTTGCCTCAAAACTTGAATAGCTGCAAGCAGTTGCAGAGATTGATCCTTGCGAAGAATAAATTCTCTGGTCCAATTCCAGCTGGGATTTGGCCTGAATTGGATAATTTATTGCAGCTTGATCTCTCTGATAATGCTTTCAATGGATCCATTCCTAATGATGTTGGTGAGCTTAAGTCTTTGTCCAACACTTTAAATCTTTCTTTCAATCATTTATCGGGTAGGATTCCGAAATCACTGGGAAATTTACCTATTACTGTCAGTTTTGATCTGCGAAGCAACAATTTCAGTGGTGAGATACCTCAAACAGGGTCTTTTGCAAACCAAGGACCGACTGCTTTCCTTAACAACCCTTTGCTTTGCGGGTTTCCGCTTCATAAATCTTGCAAGGATTCTGCAAAGAGCTCAACGGGAAATCAGAATTCAACTCCGATTTCTGATAATAGTCCTAAAAAGGGATTAAGTCCCGGTTTGATAATATTAATCTCAGTAGCTAACGCGGCTGGTGTAGCGCTTCTTGGTCTAGTAATAGTATACATTTACTGGAAAAAGAAGGATGATTCTAATGGTTGTAGCTGCACTGGAAAAAGCAAATTTGGTGGCTATGAGAAATCACGCTTGTGTTCGCTATGTTATTGTGTTAATGGGCTTCGAATTGAGGAGTCTGATTTGGAAGATCAGGAAAAGGTGGAAAGAGGGAAACCAGAAGGAGAGCTTGTGGCAATCGATAAAGGTTTCACCTTTGAGCTTGATGAATTGCTAAAAGCATCTGCTTATGTGTTGGGGAAGAGTGGGTTGGGGATAGTGTATAAAGTAGTGCTTGACAATGGCAGCCCTGTGGCTGTGAGGAGGCTTGGCGAAGGAGGAGAGCAGAGGTATAAAGAGTTTGTAGCCGAGGCGCAGGCTATTGGAAAGGTCAAGCATCCAAATGTTGTCAAGTTGAGAGCTTATTATTGGGCTCCAGATGAGAAGCTTTTAATCAGTGATTTCATCTCCAATGGCAACTTGGCTAATGCTCTTCGAGGTACGCTTCCCTTTCTCTTTGTTCCTATGTTCTTTTGCTGAATCTTTTACCGTCCATGAAAAGCCATTGACCTTGTATTAACACCAAAGTGTTTTTTGTTCAAACCGAATGTTGTAACGTTCGGTTCAAGTTGAATTATCCTGTCTAAGTTTGGCCCATGGTTGCGAATCCGGTTCGAACGCTAACTCGATACGTTTGTCTTTGAACACGATGTGCTTGAGGGCTAACCTTAAGGCTAACTGTTGTCTTAGCCAATAGTTACTGTTCCTTTCTCCTGTGGGAATTTCAATTAGATGTCATAAACGGGCTTAGTTAATTGACGTGGGAATGGTCATTATGACTCTGGACATTATTCATGTGACCTACCTGTTATGATGCATGCCACTCACTCAGTCAACCATAGCCAGGTCCCAATTGTGGTGCTTTTTCTAGACCATGCTTTATGTAGTCAGTACCTCTCACTCACCAGTCCCTTTCCCTTGTTAATGCAATGCCTGGTCTTTCCTTTCCTTTCACTAATAAAAGGGGGAATTTCGTTTCATTGCTATACCAAGCCAGGCCCCGACTTGCTGGATTTATAATTGGAAGAAGAATTTATTTAGGTTAAAAAAGAGGGGTTGCAGGTTTTTTTTCGTTCTCTATTCAGGTACATTTTTCAGCAGTCAATAGAATAGGGGAAATCATAGATCTTGGATCTGAATTTAAAAAACTACTCCATAATTGACTTCGTGCATTGAGCTTGGAAATGATTGGACTGCATACTACTACATTTAGTAATTGTATCAGTAGGATATGATTGTCTTCATACAAAGTATTTTTATTTCTCGTGAGTGTCCAAAGTCAGACTCGAATTACTAGCTGCTTGGTCTGTCAGATAATTATTTTAATTCAAAAACTTAAATTATTGGGTAATGCTTCAATAATGGTTTTATATTACTCGCGAAAGCTTAGGTTAGGTTGACACTGTAGCTTCCGAACAAGATGCAATGAATTGGTAGGTCCCTCATCATTGGCCACCCATTACCTGGACCGGTGCATGGTGAATTGTGATGATGATGGAAGGTCTTGTAATTCCTGGATCTCCAATCACAATGAGATGCATTAGTACAGTTTGTCCCCACGAATTCTTTTGTTCGGTGAGCATTCATTGAGATGAGTCAATAAATGCTAGCAGCAGGTAAAACTACAGGATGTCCTTGCTTTTGACCCCTCCTGTGCCCTGTAGGATCTTTTCTGTTCGAAACATAAGCGTATTTGTTTAGGGAAATCAATCTTGATGCCTCAAGCTTCGTTCGTAGGTGTATGTTTCGACTTTCCCTCAGTTCTCGTTCACTTTCATCTGGATGTTAAAGTTTTAACCAAAAGAGTGAGCTTTATAATCTTTTCTTGTCTTTTCTCCATAAAGTTGATAGAAGACCCCTTCACTGTAAATTTCTTTCTGTTTCTTAGTATCGATCATTTTCTGAAACCTTACCATTTAACCATGAAGGTATAGCCACTAATAAACAGCATTTGCTTACAGGGAGAAATGGACAGCCATCAAGTCTTTCATGGTCAACCAGGCTGAGAATCGCCAAGGGAACAGCCAGGGGCTTAGCCTACCTTCACGAATGCAGCCCAAGAAAATTTGTCCATGGAGACGTCAAGCCATCTAATATTCTCCTCGACAACAAATTCCAACCTTACATTTCTGATTTTGGCCTGAACCGGCTGATCAACATCACCGGCAATAATCCCTCCTCTTCAGGTGGCTTTATAGGTGGAGCACTCCCTTACTTAAAATCAGTTCAAACAGAGCGACCAAACAACTACCGTCCTCCTGAGGCTCGTGTTTCTGGTAGCAGACCAACCCAAAAATGGGATGTGTATTCATTTGGAGTTGTTTTGCTTGAATTGCTTACTGGAAAGTCTCCAGAGCTTTCACCAAACGCGTCCACTTCGATAGAAGTTCCAGACTTGGTGAAATGGGTGAGGAAGGGTTTTGAAGAAGAAAACCCTTTATCAGACATGGTAGATCCATTGTTGCTCCAAGAAGTGCATGCCAAAAAAGAGGTAATAGCTGCTTTTCATGTTGCCCTTGCTTGCGCTGAAGCTGACCCTGAGGTCCGTCCAAGGATGAAAACTGTATCTGAAAATCTTGAAAGGATTGGAACATAGGAGGAATGCTGGCTTTTCCGGCAACTAGCTACCATATTCTTCTGGGAAAAAATGTTGATTTCTCAACAGGCACTCCATTTTTGGCCATGGTTGAATTTTTAAAAGGTCAGGTGGCTCAAAGATTGCTTCGGATCAGACTCACTGGCTCCGAAACCTAGCCTAAAACTTTTGGACAGGTCCAGCAACTTTTCATGGCATAGCTGGAATGAGAACACAATTTCTTTTCTTTTGTGGGAGGTACGGAAGTAGCTTCGTTTGTAGCTCAAATTTCTATTTCCAGTTTCCATGGGAGATCTCTCTCTACTTTTCACAGCTTTTCTTCTTTTCTGGGTTCCTTGCTTGGTTGAGATCAAGAGAATTTAGTAGTGATAGTTGATTCGTTTGGTGTCAGCGTTGGGTTATGTAATAAGCACCGAGAAAAAATCAATCCATGCAAGCCTTCAATACCAGAGGCTGTGTTGTCCTACAAGACAGAGTATCAAATCTGTTTTTATTGTTTTTGAAAGTATTTTCTGTTTTAAAATTTATTAAAATAATAATTTTTATATATTTTAAAATTTATTTTCGAGATGTTAGTACATCATACTATTTAAAATTATAAAAAATTTAATTTAAAATAAAAAAAATTAAAATTTTTCAAAAACTATTTTTAAACACAAAAACAAATACTCTCTTAAATAAATTCAAATAAACATAAATATTTTCAAAATATAAATGTTTCTTCCCGTAGTATATATATTTATTGTCTGGATTTTACCTTTTTAATTTATTCCTTAATTCAAACATAAAAAATCAAGACAAAAATTTTAAAAAAGAAAAGAAAAGTAAATTGTCATAAAAATCAAGATAAAAATAATTGATACATGATAATGTAAAAAAAAATTAAAATCGAAGTAAAACAGCTCATTAATTATTAACCTACTTGATCTTCACAAAATCAAGTCTATAAACTTACTCTTCCACAGTACATGAGCCGATCAATCCACCTTTCGAACCCAATAATATTAACCACAATTATAAAAAAATTCATATATATTAATCGATCCAATTAAACAAAAATTAGCATGTGAAAAAAAGAGTTCAATGATTTGTTATCAAAATTAAGAAGATCATGGACCAAGTTGTTATTTTGAGATAAAACTAATTTATTGTAATTTTATTTCTTATAATTTCTCAATTATAATGAATTGATTCCACACATTTAAATTAATAAAACAAAAAAACAAGTTTCTTGGAAATGACCAGATATTAGTTAGGTTTGTTTTTGTGTTTTAAAAATATTTTAAAAATAATTTAATTTTTTTTTTATTTTTTGTTTGGTTTAAATTAATATTTTTTGGTGTTTTTAGATATTTTGATAGGTTATTTTTAAAAAATAAAAAAAATATTATTTTAATATATTTTTAAATAAAAAATATTTTAAAAAACAACTATAAATTTTCAACCATACACTCAAATTGACTAGCTGCACGCTAGCTCAAATATTACTACCATCTTTCTTTTTTTCTTAAAAAAGAATTCAAAATTCAAAAGAAGAGTTTAAGAATAAAGAATAGGGACTAGAATAGAATAACCTTGTAACTTCACGGCCCAAAATCTCCTTTGCCGTTTCTTAGCATGGACTATTTACTAATATTTTTCTGCTGGAGTGCAGAGCCAACAATCTTGGCTCGAATCAAAGCAAGAAAAGCGGTTCTTGGCGATTTTTCATTTGCGAATCCTGAAGACCCAAAATCTGGAAAACTTGCAAGGTAATTTTCACTCTACTTTCTCTTTCTGACGAAAACCTAATCTGTCGAAGGATTGATTCGGTTTCCTTATGCTTTTGTTCATTGATTTAGTTTGCTGGGCAGGTGCATTGTGACTTGTAGATTCGAAGGAAGAGAAGCCATCTTCATCAGAAGAAGCAAGAAATGGTAGAAATTAAATTCTGTTCTTATTAATCTGTGATTGTTTGTTTTCTTGACGTGGGTTTTTTTTTTCATTTGCTTTTTTCAGTCGGCACTGTTCAATTTCCATTCGTTTCTGACAGTTGTGCTGCTGGGGATTTGTACATGCACTTTTGTGAAGATGCACTTTCCAGCAATCCTTGAACAGAGAAATGGGTATGTCCATTTCTTCCCTTAATTTTTTTCTGTGGATCCATATGTGTAGCAGATGATTGGACTTTGAAGAGGGCATTGCTGATTGCTTATAACAGTTAAACAATAGTTGCACTGTACCACAACGTTGGTTTGCTATGTTTATAGTTAAGAAAACTTAGCCTTTCCCTTTCTTTTTCACCATTTTTTAGAAATCCAGGCTTATGCATGTGCTTTTTTTTATTTGGGTAATGAGCATTTCTATTTTTTGCTAATTAGTCCCAAGTGGGTGGCATTAACATCCTGAATTCTATGAATTGTCCTCATCAATGACATAAAATTGTTTGATTTCAATGTTTATGAAATAATACCTAGGTTTCCACCACTCATTTTATGCCGTATAAAATAGATGCACACATAGGTGAGATTCTCTAAGCTTTGGATGCTCTTTTGTGCTAAACCTTTTCATTTAGCATACGATAGGATTTGGAGAAATTTAGCTGCACCAATCTTTTCTGTAGTTTTAGCAAGACCCAAACCATTGATAGCCCGCTAGATCTTCCAAACTCAATGATGTTTCTGGCTTTACAATCTAATCATCCCCATCTTGCCGCTGTATACTCTTGTGCTGCTATTAGGTTTTACTTGGTCATCTAAGCTCACAATAATCATGCTGGCACTCCAACAAAAATAACAAGGTTTGAAGAGGACTTTTAAATCACCTAAAACTACACCTCCTGAAATGCCAAACACGATCGCTTGTCATGTTTGCATGCACAACATCACTGTTGAACCTTGGAGATACCTATTCTATGAGGTCACTGCCTAAGGGACTTCTAGGTTCTAAGATCCACAAAGAATTTATATCTGTGCCATCACTTTGAAAATGTAAGGCCTTCCCAGTGTTATTTTTTAAGTTGTGCTATGTTCCTCAGTGAAACATGTTTAGTAGCATTGGTCAACCTGCTGATTATCAGCTCTTGTGTGGAACACTTTAAATCTTCTCTTCAGTAGGGTAAGTTTCAGTGAATGGAAGCCCCATTAGTTACTTCCTTTCCACCTGTCCATAGAACATGAAAAAATAAGTGGGTTTGTTCACATGTTGTGAATGGTCAGAGGTGGCTCTCGCATCCTTGCTGTGAATCAAAACAAGAGGTGAAGTAGGAAAAGACATTTCTTTTTTAAAACACTGTGCATTAATATGTGCTGTTCAAGTTCATTCATGTATAGCGTTGTATGAAAACAGGTATAACACCTTGTCCCCCCTGATTAAAAGTCTACTGATGACCACAGTAAAGAACAAAATAAATAAATAAATAAAACTTATGACAACATCAACCAATCATATACCACCACTAAAGATGGTCTGGTTATTATCAAATCTGTGACGAGATTAGAGGATTGCTACTGTAAACAAAGCAACAGCCAAAGAACATATTTTATGTGATTGGCTTCCAATTTTCTGTCATTATCAACAACATAGTGATCAAAGCATTTGGAACCGCATAATCAGGCATGTGTCATTGGAATGAATGATTACTCTTGTTTAAAGTTAAGTCATAGTTATCCATGCTTGGCTTTGGAAAATTTAAAACCCGCCAACCCCCCCAACACACACACACACCAGAATTTAGGCACACCCCTGGGAAAAAACTATCTTCTTTATCTTATTGTTTAGCTAAATGTATAACTTTGTGAAACCAGTTATCTATAATCCTTCCAGGTCTTCATTTGTGTTATTTCCACCCAATATACACTTGGTTAGACAAAAATTATATTTTTTTCCTTGTTTGGCATGACTTGTGAGTTACTATTAACAAGAGATATTAACATAAACAGGACTATTGTTGGTGTGTGACTGATATGTACTGATGATTATGGAACTAAGTGTTGTCATATGCCTTTTGACAGATTTCGTGGTTTCTTTTGGAAAGCAGCCAGAATTGGTAGGCTTTCTTACCGACATTCTTTGCCATCAACACAACTCATTTAGCTTCCTTTGGGCATATCATCTAATTCTTTTTATTTTCCTCCCTTTGAAATTAGTTAACAGTGTGGACTTAATATGTCAAGAGAAGTTCCAGAGCACACACATACATATATAACTAAGGCCATAAAGAAGTTACCGTTGTTATTACTTTATTCTACCAAAGATGAACTGTAACCTGCATCATGTGCATATTGGACTTCGGATGTGAAAACAAAGTGCCCTATCAGCATTTTTTTAATTAATTAAGTTCAAGAAAAATGAAAATAATCGAAAGATTTTTATTTTTGCAATAAATAAGAAAGGGAAAGTTAATTTTGCGGAGGGTGACAGTCTCCGGGTATTGGTTTACCTGGTAACTGTTGGGTGTGAGTAGGGTTAGGACTGGTAATGAGGAGAGAAAGAGAGACAGACACTTGTAAGATTGTGGTGGGGTGACCAAGGAGTCTTGGACCAAAAAAGAGTAAAAGGGGATTCCTGATAATTGGATCTCTTAGAAGTTTGTGTCAATTGAAGCAGGTTTTTAAACATGGTTGTTAAAATTTATCACGTTAAAAGCATTTGGTGTGGGACAAATTTAAAGGTTTTAACTTTGAAGTTAGTTACTGTGGAGTTGTACATTTAAAAAAGAGTGAAGGAATATGACAAGATAATTCCACTTTTAGTTGGTATTGCTGTCAAACTAACACACATAAACCATGAAGAAGAAAATTAGAATGGAAAACATTTCATTATAGATCTTTGGTAATTTAAGATGTGATCAACTATCTGACATTCTGGTGCTTTCTCATTTGATTGCTGAAATAGGTGAACGCTTGAGCCCCTGGGTTGCCGTAGGATGCTTCACAATGGGCATGTCGATAATTTTTTTCTGAGATAGAAATTTGTTGTCTCTGTATGTGGAAGTAAGCTCCATCATTCTTTCCTGTGGGTAAATATGTCACCCATGTGATGAAATGGTTTGTGTCATAAAATTGAATTGATAACACTGTTTGGCATCATTTTATGAACTTGTTTTCAAGGCATTTTTTGGCAAACATGTTTATAGATGGTGCATTCTCTTTCATGACCTGATCGATCACCAGATTCCAAAGGATTCTCTGCTGGAATTAGCTATAGAAAAGCATCAGTGTATGCCATATCACCTCGGGCTCTTTCTTTTGTTTCGACATTATGACATTATGCCTTGCCTTGAGCACTAGGAGGGGATTGGAGAAAGTGACTTCACCTGAAAATTTTATCTTCTGATGCTATTAGAGGTATATGATAGCTCATGTATGTTAGCCAAACGTATTCTGAGATTTTCTCTCACTGAACCATGTTGATGTGTGGATTTTCTTTCTTTTCCAGTTTTCTTTTCATCTATACATCAACGATTGAGAGAGAGTCTGCTGGTAATGAATAGAGGAACCCTGTTTTCTGCCTTTTTTGAGAAATTAGAAATTCTGTATTGATATATGTAACTTGTTGCATGCATATTATATATTTTATGCGAACAGTACGGTTTTGAAGAAAGACAAAACAGAAAATGCTGGAGTTAAATAGAAATTAGTGCTGTAGGGGGCTTGAAGCTGATAGGCATACAAGCTATGATATAAACCTGGAGCTTATGCTTGAATTTCCTCAATATTAGAACCTTTCCTTCACCCCAGTGAATTACTGCCGAGAACATCCTCCTGATGGGTTTCTTCTCAGTATCCTTGTTTGTGGCGCTGACCTTCTCGTCATTAGTTTTCTCATCTTCTGCTCCAGAAGGAAGAGGATAGCTTCTCAAAAACACCCTTCTATTGTTGTTGTCTTCATAACGAAGGCTCCTTGTTTTCGTCACCTGGAGCTTGTCCTTAAATTTCCTCAATATTAGAACCTTTCCTTCACCCCAGTGAATTACTGCCGAGAACATCCTCCTGATGGGTTTCTTCTCAGTATCCTTGTTTGTGGAGCTGACCTTCCCTTCATTGTTTTTCTCATCTTCTGCTCCAAAATGAAGAGGATAGCTTCTCAAGAACACCCTTCTATTGTAGTAGTCTTCAAAACGAAGGCTCCTCCTTGTGTTCGTCCCATTTTCCTCCATATCCTTGCAATCCATGCTTGTGATGTTAATGGCGGCAAAGGTGGATTTTATAGGGTTTTCATGAGAGCAGGGTGAATGGGGGAGAGGGAGTGAAATGTCAATAGAGGACAGGATGATTCTAGGAGTCGAGACATGGGAGTCCGATTAATTAATTCAATTCAAGCAGTGAAAATGATGGTGGATTGTTTGTATCTGGCTTCCTCCAATATAGCCAGTCTCTCTTCAACGTTATCTTGTCATCGGTATCGGCTTCCGTTACGATATTTTGGTTTAGCGTCCACTCTGAATGTCTTTATCGATAGGCTTTCCGTGTCGCCGACATCCTAGGAGTCCTAGGTTAGGACCTGCCTGTACGCTGCTTCAAGCTTGTCATCATGCAAGGTAGAATGACATAGAGACAACTCTTGAATTATTTCTTTAATGTAATGGAAGTTTATCTGTTGAATATGCTCCCTCATTGGCTCTTGACAAAAGCTAAGCGAATCACTCTTGTTTTAATCCAAGAAAACTAGAGTGGAGATGGAATAGAGTTCATTGAGATATTTTTTTTTTTAGATATTGTCTCTTGAATTGTTTTTTTAATAATATTTTTTTAAAAATTTATTTTTAATATTAATAAATTAAAACGATTGAGAAATATATAAAAAAATTAAATTTCACTAAAACTCCATTGTGAAAAATATTATGCCTTTAATAATTTAAATAACTCATGATTTACATAATTTTGATGAAATTTTTGTCGAATGGTTGAAGAAATAAAAATATAAAAATAAATTTGTTTCTGAAATATTTTTGAAATGAATTTATGTATTTTTAAAACAGGAGGCATAAATATATATTTTCTAAACAAGTTTTTAGAAAAATATTTATTATTTTTTATTTTTAAAATACCAATATAAAAAACTCTTAATTTTAAAATTATTTAACAAAATCATGCAAGAACAAAAGTAATTTGAAGTGAAGCTCGGTTGGATTGACTTGAAATAACATAAAAATAAAAATAAAAATAATTATTATTATAATTTTAAACTCTATAATTGATCTTTATTTGTTAAAAAATATTTTTTTTTTATTATTTCAAATACAATATCTATAATAAAATATATCAACTGACGGGCTCATGTTTCTGTTTAAATTTATAGATATTTACAAAATTTATTACATTTTTATTTTGTCTGAAGTTACTCTACCTTTACATAGACGATGAATAAATTACTTTTAGCTAAGTTTCTAATATATACATGCCCTTTACTCAACAACTAAACTTTCTAAAACACACCCTTCAACGGTGCTTGCAAAAACTAAATTAATTTCACCTGCCCCTCCTGTTTATTTTAACCATATGTATTAATAGGGTGCTTTTCTTATAAGATCTTCAAACTAATTTGGGTTTAAGGATCGGCTCCTTATCGAATTTGATGATTTTTTTTTTTTAAAGGAATTTGAAATATCCATAAGTCATAATATAATAAATATTAATAATCCACCAATCCTTTAATTAATTAATTATTATTAATAATAATAGATCTCCTACCGGATCTATTGTTTAGTTTGGCACCAAAGTCCAAAACTAAAGCGTGGGGCGTAGGTCAAAATGAACCCTAAGGGACTTGGAAAGGAAGAAAGAAAGGAGCCCTAGCAAGGTAGCTCCCTCTCTTTCACGATCCGGAATTAATTTGTTAATAAAAGAACCCCTAAGTCGGTGGGCAATTTCGATCGATGGGGACGCCTGAGACTTCTAGAGAGCCTTGTCCAGACCGTATTCTGGACGACATCGGCGGCGCTTTTGGAATGGGAGCTGTTGGCGGCTCGGCTTTCCACTTCCTAAAAGGCGTCCACAATTCTCCCAGCGGTGCACGTCTTATGGGCGGTACACAAGCCGTTCGAATGAATGCGCCGCGTGTTGGAGGCAGTTTCGCCGTGTGGGGAGGCCTCTTCTCCGCCTTTGACTGTTCGATGGTTTACCTCCGCCAGAAGGAGGATCCTTGGAACTCAATCATCGCCGGCGCCGCAACGGGAGGCTTTCTCTCCATGCGGCAAGGGCTTGGAGCCTCAGCCCGGTCAGCTGTATTTGGTGGCGTTCTGTTGGGTCTGATAGAAGGAGCTGGGATTATGCTAAACAAGGTTCTGGGTGATCAACAGAGCATGCCTATCATGATTGATGAAGATCCTATCCCTGCTATGGCTGGTGGTCGGCCAGGAGGGTTCCCCATGGGCCAGGCCCAAGAGGGTGAGTCGGGTTCGTGGTTCGGTGGGTGGTTCGGTGGAGAGAAGAAGAAGGAATCGACGGCGGCTAGTAGTAAGACGGAGGTTTTGGAGAGTTTTGATGCACCACCTGTGCCAACTTTTGAGTACAAGTGATTTTTTTTCCTCCTAATTTCCAATTTATTGTTATGTTAGTAGGTGATGAATTTTTTTTATAACGTGATGAATGCATTCTATTTGCTGTTTTTATATCCATCCATGAATTATGAATGAAATATATATAGATAGTAGCATCAATATAATGTATTGTATTAAATTATTTTTTGATTTATGAGATAGCATGGAAGCAAAAGGTCTTGCTTTTTGATTATCTCATTTACTCTTTCTCTGTTTCTGATTGTTTGTGTCATTGATTTGTTTGTGTTAGTTGTGTTGGATTCAATTTGGTTGCATGTTGCTTCTATGTGAACTTGAATGACTGCTTCCTTGGCAGCTTTCCATCATGTTTGTGCATTGCCATGCATATTAAGGCTCTAATAAGAGAATATGTGTGTGGTTTAAAAGTTAATTCTTTTCATAGTTTAGGCTTGATTTCATTTCTTGTGTACCAGTGGATTTGTGTTTCCCATACCAGGCCTGGTGCTGTTGTCATCTTCATTGAATTAGGACTTGGTTAGGGAAGATTTTTAAGCTCTGTAATGATAAAAAAAAATAAAAATGGAGAGGGTGGGTTCAGAGTTGCTGGGTTGCAAACCATACTCTCTGCCCTATCTCTTTATATTAACATGGATATTCTGTAGTGAAAGCTACTAGTAACATGATCAGAAGATGCATAACTTGGAACTCATGCATAACTTGCCTTAGAAATTAGTGTCTGCTTTAGGATGCTAAAAATCATGATTTCTGCTGCACTGACTCGTGCCTAACTGTCTGATATTTAGCCTGTAGAATGTTTTTCATGTCGTGCAATTGTGATAATTTAGCAAGATGATTTTATGGGTCACAAGTCAAGTTTTTGCATGATAACAAGTCCTAGTATCAGAATAAAGCACCGAACTTCCACCACTGGGTGCCTGTCTGACAATTGCCAAGTTGAGGCAGAAAAGGTGGAATTTCAGCTGAATTAGGGGCATGGGGGCATTGAAGCTGACATGGATACAAGCCATGATATAAATTCTGGAGTTCATGCTCTCCTCTATAACAGAACCTACCCCTCACTGAACTCCAGTGAAATACTGTTAGGATTACCCTTTTGTTAGTGGTGCTGACCATCTCTTCAATGGCCGTCTCGTCTTCTGCTCCACAATGAATAGGATAGCTCTTCAAGAACACCCTTCTGTTATTGTATTCTTCGTAGAGGAAGCTCCTTGTCCGTATCCTAATCTCTGCTATATCTTTGTAATCCACACTTACAAGTTTGATTTCTGAACAATGGTGACTTTTATGGGAATGTGTTAAGGAAATAGTTGGGAAATTGTGGTTGGAGGAGAGGGATAGAGATATCAGAAGAGGACAGGATGATCCTCGGAGATTCGTAGTATAGATTAAAGAGTAAGAATTGATAGTTCCATTGTTGAAAATGATGGTGAATGTATTTGGCGTTTTATATGGTTCATGTGAATAAACTCTCTTCGATTACAATTTCAGCATTGATAGTTGTTTATAAATGTTCAATGGTTCTCGTATTTTGGTTTCTGTCCACTCTAAATTTCTTGATCGGTAGATTTTACTTGCACAATTGCTGGTGACATCCTAGGACCTGCATGTTGCTTGCTTGCTTCACTGTGCACAGCTGCACGCCATATCAAGACTAAATTATTTCTTCAGTTTTTGTCTGCGAGGGAATTTTCCGCTGAGTGTGTTCCTCTTTTTCTCCCCACAAAAGCTTAAGAGAGTCATGTTTCCATCCAAGAAATATAGAGCGCAGGTTAAACCAAGTGGGGTTTTAGGTAACAATTTACTATTTTATAGTGTAAATGATGGTCTTAATCTGCATGGTCTAAATCAAAATTTGGGTTATTTAGGTTCACACAGAAACTCATTTAAAATTAGGTAAGGTGCTTTTCTACACTAAAGTAGGCGCACAGCCACAAGTGGCAAGTTATCCTATCAGAACGTGTAGAAGTGTGTTGGTATCCTATCAGAACGGTAGGAATCATTAAAGTTAGCTTATCTGCACTTTTCAGCAATTCTTACTGATATTACTTCCGTCTTTTGTATGGCTGTGCCTTCAAGGCAAAGAGATCCATAGAAGACAACATCGAAACAGAGAGTTTGATGATACAGTCTACAGGAATCCAGATCCAAATAAACTTCCATTCCGAAGTTATGCATAGGAACACAGGTGAAGGCAAATTAGTAAAATAAAAACTCATTGTTTTGATGGACTAGTTTGGATGGAGCATTGAGCATTGATAGAAAATCTTAGTATCATGATTCCTTGTTGAATATTTATGTAGTCATCAGTATTTTATGTTCATGTTGTGGATCTTTATGCTCAATCTAGACTAGCTCAGCAGGGTTCGTGAAATTAAAAAAATAAAAATAATGAGACTGAATCTGAAAAATTATTGTCTCTAGAGATTCAAGAGCAAGCCAGAGAAATGGACTCCTAAGATTCGGGATTTTGGGTCTGGAACCGCATTAGATATCCGTTGGTATCAAGATGTCATATGATGTCTGAAAACTTCAATCATTGTTGATTAGCTTTTAACTCAAAAAATGTCAACTTGCCGCATGCTTTATGCACCAAACCTCCTTCCTTTCCAAAGCAAACCCAAAAGACGAAAGGGAAAGAACAATATTGGGACCAAAATTGGCTAACGACAGGAAAGGAGGACAGCAAACATCATTTTCATCTCATATATATTTGAAGTTATCTTTTCCACCAGAATTGTTGCGTGTTCTTAAATTTCATCACCACCATTCAGGATTTAATTTGTAGACCAGGTGAAGTTAGGATTAATCTATCCCATATATTAATTCATCCTTAATCACAATTCACATTTTGTAGTGAAAGACATGGTTGTGTTTGCTTTTTTTTTTTTTTTTTAGTAATAGTGGATGTTTAATTAATCTCGTCCTGAAGTTAATGACTATATAAGCTTTCAGTGGTTTTAAAATTTATAACACTTGAACTGATGACTTTTGAGAAACAGACACAATGCTTAATCAGTTAAGCTATATTTCTTGAAATTTTTGGTGCTTAATTTTTTTTTTATTAATATGAGTGTTAGGGTCAGTTTACATGTACCTCGACTAATCCTATGGGCTCTGAAGTTAATGACCATGTTAGTTTCCAGAAATCTTCAATGATCTTGAGATTTGTGAAGCTTGAACCGGTAACTTCTAGAAACAAATCTAAAACTTGAGTTACATTTTTCAACGTTTTTCAGTTTTTTCGGTGCTCAATTCTTTGAACAGTTAAGATGTGGATCTCTTGCGGACCAGTCATCACCATTAGCAAGATAGCTAGGTCTGTATTTAGAAATGGTAGCCGACAAGCCAATAAGAGATCCCACAAAGAAAATGATTATTTGGAGCCTCATAACAGGAAAACTACGGCGTGATCTTGGGATTTCTGAATGCCCTGTTCATTTTTTTTAAGTTCAGCTAGCTCATGATTGTCATTTCCAAATCCAGATGAGTTTCAAAACAATAAGCGTTCAATAATATAACACCAAAAAAGATCAATAGTAGCAAAAGGGTCTGTTCATTTCAAAGTTAAGATCATGGGAACCACCAAAAAGCAGCTTTTCTTTCCTTGTCTTGCCGCTGCCACTAGCAAATAGTGGTGGTGGTGATACACAGTAGAACTAGAAAAGGAAGTTACAGTAAAGGGTGGGGTCCCTCTGCAAAAGCCATCACTTGGCTTTCAAGACCAATCAACTTTTATCCCAGACTTTAGTTGGAAAGTGACTACCCTTTTCCCAAACAACATTAAGTCCAAATAATGCAAGTTCGGTAATGGATTTATAGAGTATTGTTGCAGACATGGGCAATTGTGCTTCAGTTCAAAAGAAAACAGGCCCTGCTTTGAAACTCAAATGCACCATTGATTCTCAAGGAAACTGTATCCATATTGAATCACCTGTGAAGGACAGCAGCACTGTGAATGGTGATCACTCCATGACTGAACAACTCAATCCCAAGCCCCAGTCCTTGTCGCCAATGCCTAATCAAGCCAGTGTTAATGACTTGAGTAAGATTTTAAGTTTATTTTATCATGTAAATTTTCATCTTTCGTGTATGCCAATATCCTCACCTGACATTCTTACCCCCTGTCCCTTATATATCCTCCTCTTTTTTTTCCTGATTTGCTTTCCAATTGAGTGGTTTGTGAGTATGAAATGTTGAGATAGATGCTGATCCTATAAATGTTGAAATGGAATGCAATAGATGTCCCTCATTTGGCTGCGACCTTAATTTTGGTGGCTGCAGCTGGTAGCATCTTGTTTATTATTAGTGATGGAATCCTTGGCAGTCATGTGATTCGTTGATTCACCTCTTTTCATCTATCCGATGATGAAAATGAAAAGGAACGTTTCAGCTGCAGACTACTTCTTTCCTATACGGGAAATGTATGAATTTCCTTCATGATAATAGTGGGGTTCTGCAGTTTGCTCGTACGAGGACTACATTTTAACAGTCTGAATATATGCTAGGTAGTCTTTCCGAAATCTCCATAATGTCTGCAACGCATTCAGCAAACTGCAGTTTAAACTTATGATTTACTCTGAAGAAATGTTGAAATGCATAATCAGTTAATTAGATAAAACCTCCAAGAAATTATAGAACTTCATGCTTGAAGATGTTCGTTCGAGGCCAAGGTATCCCAAGGACATCGTCCTTACAAAGCTCTCTGGTTAATATGAACAACCTGACGATCTTCTATTAATCTGTGCCCTATATTTGTCTTGAACGTGAAACACTGATTACCCATTTTCCATTAGCATATAAAATTGAAAATTTTACATGTTTACTCATCAAGATGCAACTCGGCATCAATTAAGATCATATTCTTTAAGGTTCTCACACCGTGTGCTAACTCCTGCAGTTTTTGTATCCTGTTTCACACCGCGTCTGTACTTGTGTTGCTGTTCCTCTTGACCTGCTCTCCTAACCTGCTTCGCGTGTCTCTTGCTTATTCAGGTAACCGAGAGGATATGTTTTTTGATTCTCATCCCTGGATAGAGTCTGATTGTGAAGATTACCTCAGCGTCGATGGTGGTGAGGTTTCCTTGTATTTCTTTCTGTGGCTTAGTTTCTTCCAAGAAACTTTTGTGTTTTAACATAAATCATCGTTAGCATTTCTATGCCTACATCTTTGGTTTAACATTAGGTTACTTCATTTATGTAGATTTTACCCCATCATGTGGCACTACTCCTATTCACCAAGGCAGCTGTATAGAAATTCCTCTTCCATGTGAAGAGTCTCTCTGTAGTAGTAGTTCAGCCAGGTCAATAACTGAACCTTCTCCAGCTGATAGGAAGAAGCAACTAATCGAGCTCTTTCGAGAGAACATCAACGACGATCTGGCTGATGACAACCAAAGTTTCCAAGACACGGTCAGCGGCAAGCCTATTGCTGTTTACCTCCCTTCAAAATATACAAATGGAAGTCCATATCAATATGCAGAAAGCTCTATCCGCAGCAATGAAACAACTCCACACAGAGGTTCCAAATCTGGAAAAGGGAAACCAACTCATTTTGCACATTGCTGCCTTCCAAATATTGTGCGGAGCCTGAGCTTTAGTGAGAGGAGGAAGAGGCTTAGCCCTGCCCATAGTGGTTAACGGTAATAAGCTTATCCACTGTCAAACTTCTTACGTTCTTCTTACAAACAGCACTGTATCGATGCAACTGCGAGGAACAGAAGTCTAAGATTATTTCACAACTATACTTTGATTTCTTTTGAACAGAGCAATTCGTGAACTGGGTTCTATATATTAATACATTGTGCAAGAGCTTATTGAGCTTTTCCTCTTGTTTTCCTGTGTTTGTATTGTTATAAAGGGAAAACAAATCACTGAACAGCTATAATTACCACTAGAAAGAAGCAGGACAGGCATCACTAAAATGTCCAACATTTTTCCAGTTTGATTTAAGTCTTATCCTCCCTGGCAAATAAAGTCGGTCACTGTAATGTTCAATGAGAGAAAAACACAAGAAACAGGAACATGACAAGGTTACATATATTACAGATTTGCATCAGCTCCCAGTACAGCAATTTTGTGTATACATAGTAGCACAAATGCAGCGAAATGCTCCAGTTTGATCATGACTCTTCCATCACAGTTCCACCCCCCTCGAACAATTTGCACTCAACATCATGGCCAGTAAGACAAAATACAACCAATAGAAATATCGCCGGAAGTACACACACCCACACACAAACAACCTAACGAGGAATGATTTGCCTTCCTTTTAGTTCACGTTCTTTCCTCTCAAGCTTGATCATCCATATGACTCGCGTTCTCTATGGTTCTGCAGTAGCCAAAACATTAACATATTTATAACTATCAAAATACAATGAAAAAGAAGAAAGACAAGGAGAAGAAGAGGGTCATTTATTATCTACCTTTGCCTTTTAGTTTCTTGCCATCTTCATTTTAATTGCCAGTGAGCTGTGCGTAATGAACATAAATAGCTTATCTTCCACTCCATCAAGAAACTTGAAATAGGCATGTCTCCAAGACTTCTTGATGGCCAAGCTTCCACAAACAGCCCAAAATCCCACCATAAATCCTGATCCCATGCCCATGTAAAACCATAGATTTTCAGGATCATCTTCACCTTTCTCTTTGTCACTTTTGAATCAATCCAGCTTTCCCATTGTTGGTGATGTCACACATGACTGACAATGGAGGTCCACAAAGATAAGGGTTACCCTCGTAAATTGATGGATCATTGAAGGTATGGAACTGGTTGGCGGATGGAATTGTCCAGACAAATTGCTGAACGACAGATTCAAGTTTTTCAAAAAAGTCAATGAAGTCATGCTTGGAGGAATAAGGCCAGAATGATGGTTAGATGAGAGGTCAGGATCTTCTATCTGCTTCATGCTTCCAATGTTCTCTGGTATCATACCAGTTAGCTGGTTCCAGGACAAATTCAGGGTCACCAAAGTTGAGAGATTTGTTATCTCCTCTGGTATCACTCCCGATAGATTGTTGCATGACAGGTCTGTGTTATTTACCAGATAAATTATGCTTGTATATTCAACGAGCCTACCTTCCACATTCAATTCAGCATGACTAGAGCATGGCACATGCAGGGTTGATAGTAGAAATTTGAAAAGTAATCCTGGCAATTTCAAGACAGTTAAATTGCGAAGACATTTGGGGATGGGCCCTGATAAATTATTAAGTGCAAGGTCCAAAATGTGTACACTGGAGAGGTAACAGAGAGTTTCAGGAATATTTCCAACCAACATATTGGCTCTTAAGCCTAAATATATATATATATATATATATATATATATATATATATATATATATATATATAAAGGGTTTTTAGCGAACAGATTTGGTATGGCCCCAAAGAATTTATTTCCTCCATGATCAAGTGCAAACAAGCCTGTGCAATTCTGTAAGGTTGAGGAAAGCTCACCATAAAGATTGTTATTTCTCAACTCTAGCCAGATTAGAGACGATGATAGCCACATGGAGCTAGGAATCCTGCCAGATAGATTGTTACAGGATAGATCTATCACCGTCAGACCTTGCAACGCCTGCCAGTTGGTAGGTAGTACTCCAGATAGATGATTGCTTGACAGGTGAAGAAAACTTAAGCTTGCCATTCTACTCATGGATGGCGGAATGCTACCGTTCAAGAAGTTTTGAGAAATATCTAGTTTTTCCAACAATGACATCTCGTGGCCAATGTTCATGGGAATTGGTCCAGAAAGTAAATTGTTTTTCAGATTTGGAGGTCCTGATTCTATTTAAGATGGAAACAAGTGGGACCACGTGCTCATTCTTTTCGGTCAAGTGCACTTGAATCTGTCAACCACACATTTTCTCTGTTCTTCTTATTGTATATTCAATTATCTACAGTTTACTTGTAATCTTTGATTCATCACAGCAATCTATCAGGCATCTTTGATATGCTAAACCTAAAGAATGGCTTTTGAAAAGAATAAATGCATCTAGAAAAAGAAAAAAGAAAATCAAAAGGTCAGGGAAAAAAGAAAATAAATCATTTAAATAGCTATAGAGAAGATAAAAATAGGTTGTCTAATCTTTGATTTCAGCAAACGAAAAAACTAGAGTGAATACAACAAATGACAATTGAACTTTCAGTGAAAATCATCAAGGAATTAGGTGACATGGGTTTTATGATGATGTCTTTTTAAATCTGTCTAGTCTAGACTACATGGAAGCAAAGTGAACCTTCCCTGCCCTAGTCCTCTGAATTTGTTTCAATATTTGCAGATTCTCATTTGCTTGGTGGTTTGGACTTTAAGAAAGCAAAGGGAATCTTCCTACCCTAGTTCTCTGAATTTGCTATAATTTCTGCAGATTCTCATTTGCTTGATGGTTTGGACAAACACCATGTTGAGTTCATGGTACAGAATTAATAACATTTTTATACAGACAGTACTATTCGACTAGCTACCGAGCCAATTTAATTTCTTGGCAAAGGTATGACGACTGAAAGAAGGATTGATCTACCGTGCTGGCCCTGGAATTGACCGAGGCCTTAAAGAATGGATTGATATGGAGCCAGAGCTCAGGTTATTATCAAATAGAAAAGGGAGCAAGAGTTATTGGACTTGCATTATGAGTAGGTAATGAAGTTGACATCAGGATATATGTTGTTCAATGATCAAGGAATGGCCACATTGATTTTTCCTTTCATTTCGTCTATCAACTGGAAATAATGTCCCGTAAACAACCCGTAACCCCACGGCGTTTCACAATCATCTTCTTCCTTGACCTCATCATTCTTGATTTCTGGTGCTTCATTACCTGGCGTTGAACATTTGGTTGGTAATGGAGACCCGCAAAGTCATATATAGATGGATCATTGAAGGTGTGGAACTGGTTGGTTGATGGAATTGGTCCTGGTAAGTTATTGGAGGACTGATTCAGGTGATTCAAGAAAGTCATGGAAGACATGCTCGGAGGAATAAGGCCTGAAAGATGATTGTTTGAGAGATCAACAGTTTCTAACAGATATAGGCTTCCAATCTTGTCAGGAATCTTTCCAGTCAATTGATTCCGAGATAAATTAGAAGTACCCAAGCATGTGAGATTAGCTATCTCTTCTGGGATTTCTCCCTCCCAAGTATGTGAGATTAGCCATCTCTTCTGGGATTTCTCCCTTTAAATTATTTCATGTCTTTGCAGTAAGGATTGCATGTTCCTGTTGTGTGTGGACGGATAATAAGAAAGAAATGGCAAATAACGAGCGAGCATTATCTATATCAGTTAATTAGATGCTAGGAGCTCTCTATCTTCTACTCTTATCTTGTTAAAGTGATGTTTTTCTGCTTTCACAATTCATCTAAATGTTTTTTCGATGGGATGGAGGTTTTCATCAACTGTCGATCTGGTCAGGTCTAATTTCCAGTTAGATTATGGAGTTGCTATATGCTGTTGTCAGGCTAACCAAACATGTTTTTGCGGGCATAAGCAGGCGTTGGGATTCCCCCTCGAGGATTGAGTGGCAGCTGACATGATCCATTTGGTGATGACACCATCACTCCTGATGATGATCTCACAAACAGGCCCCCTAGCAAATTTAAGCCATCAAGGATTGATGAGGAGGGGATAGTGAAGATGGAGGGAGAGAATTTGAGTATGGTTTATGACAACTCTTGTCAGAGTTGAACTGTATTAATCACAGATCACTTGTTAACTGAACCAGTGACAAAATTGCAGCTTGTCTAGGAATTAATCAGCAGGGCTCCTCGTATCTCTAGCTCAATTGTTCTGTCATTTCTGTGCCCTCGGCCATCATAATTTCCATGTCCCTGATGTCTCGCTTCAACACATTGCCAAGCCTTGCAATAGCTTCAGTCTGCTGTTGTAAAACCTGCCCACAAAACCAGTCACTTGTTATCTATTACATGTAAAAATAATATGAGGATCAAACCAGGAGCTTTATAATTGTAATTGCAAACTTTATAGGGCCATATAATTCATCAAAATAGAAAAATAATACTCTTCTCCGCATAAAAAAACAGTATCGCTGCAGATCCATTCCTTCTTTATTTTTATTGTTATTAACAATTAGTACAATTTGAAGGCTGGTAATTAATATTTTCCCTCCAGCTAAGGGTTGGTCTGGCAATGAGGTTGAAACGTAAAATGCTTTTGGGTGTGCAACCTAAAACAAACAGGCACTAAATGTTACCATATCATGTTGTTCACGCATCACTGGGTAAAGAGAAAGAAACAACGAGCTTAGCAAGAAGGATCATAACTAATAAAGTAACGTCTATATCCCCACATGAATTCTCACTTGTCCCCCTCTTACCTCCTGCATATCAGCAAGACTTTGTTCATGTATTTTGGTTGATCCTGGAAGATAAAGAGAACCTCCCGCACCAATTCCATTTTCTTGAACACGAGATACAGTGAGTAGGTTTTGAACCCTCCTAGAAAGTTCTGCGCCAGATCCTTTTAGCTGAAATGGCATCTACTCGTTAAATATCATCCCCTGATGCAGGTTAAGTGATAATGAATAGTGTACGGATGAGAGAGAGGACAGGAAACACATACCTGTCTAATTATTGCAGCTAATTTCTCAGCCAACTCAGCTTCTGCTTTTGTTAAGGGCAATCGGAAACCCTTACCCTCCAATGCCTCCATTATTCTCATCACCTTAAAGCATATGATAGGAGAAAGTAGATGTTAGAACAAGTTATCGAGAACTGAATGCATAAATTTCCTATACAGTAATGCTCTGGAGCAGAAACAGGCATTATGAACTCCACAGTTGGATTAAAATATCACTTTGGACCTTGTCTTTTCAATTTGAACAATTTTGAATTAAATATAACTTAGTCCCTGAAGTTTATTGGAACTAATTCCCTTCAGTATAAAAAATGACCAAAGTTGAACATCATCTATTTAGTAGTTTTTTGTTCCAACAATACACTCTTTTCCAATCAAATTTTCTAATCTCATCTATATTCTTTTTTCTATTTTCTATTTTTCAAAAAAAGGAAAAAAAATGAAATTTTACAGAAAAAAGAAGAAGGTTGGATTGACTGAGGACTAAGTTATTTATGGATTTAAAAACATAAGGATCAAACAATACTTTTTGAAACCTCGAGGACCAATTATTTAATTTCATTAAACTACATGGACTAAGTTACAATTCACTTGACATTTTAAATCTTGTAGCAACTATTGATGCAATGTTAATCGTCTACCAATTCACATAAAACTTGTGAACAGAACAGTGGCATGGAGTTGTGCATCCAAATCAATAGGATTTCTTAAGAAGATTATGGATAAAAGGGCAGTTCAAGGAAACAATAGTGTCTAATGCAAAAAATAAAAAAGTTCACCAAACAGCCTGCTCCAATGAATCTAGGGAAAGAAAAAAACCTTAACCTTTCCTAAATTTGTCTTGTCTAGTGCAAACTCACTTTGATATACAGGTGTCATGCAACTATTTTATGCACAGAACTCAGGGTTGAAATGAAACTAGTGAAAATATACCAAAATGCATAAATTATAAAGATCTAAAAGGTTTAAATGATGAACCCAAAGAAATGTCCCAACAAGACAAACCCAAATTCTGTCCAAAAATTGCACAGATTCGTCAACCTTTACAGGCAAAATTAAAGAAAGACACTGTTTGGCAGTGGTCCAAGCTCATGAATTTGAAAAAACAGATTTAATGAGAACAGGAGATATGCCTTTAAGCATAACCTATAAAATATGTTATTCATTAACAAACAGTCATCATTCAATGATGTTTAAAAATAAGGACCCTATAACTATAGATGGAGTCTTTAAAGAATTTGGACAAACCAATTTTAATTTATCTTCTATAGTTGATAAATTCATGAGACTTAATAAAAAGTCTCTGTGTGTTTATTATCTTTCATCATGAAGGACAAACTGTTGTTTGCCCTAAGATAACCAAAGCTTACCATCGTGGTCAGCCTGGTTTCTTAGCCTCTCAGAAGCTGTTCCCTTGTGGGAATCTTATCTTCAAGATTACTCTTGATCCAATGTATCAGTGCTTGTCGTTGAATTGTCATATTTGACAAAAGTTTTAGACAGATGTAAAGAAATAGGAGTTATCTTATCTTTACCTAAAACACAACTGTTTAAACAGAGTATTAATTTCCTAGGTCTAATTATAGACAAAGAACAAATTAAATTACAAGGTCACATAGGTGATCATTTATCAGCATTTGATAGTACGATAACTGATAAAAAACAGTTACAAAGATTTTTAGGTATATTAAATTATATCTCTCATTTTTGTCCAAAAGTTGCACAGATTCGTCAACCTTTACAGGCAAAATTAAAGAAAGACACTGTTTGGCAGTGGTCCAATGAAGATACAGCCTATATTGACAAAATAAAGAAAGCTGTGAAATATCTTCCTCCAGTGCACCATCCTGGACCAGAAGAACCTTTAATTATTGAGACAGATGCCTCAGACAAATATTGAGGAGGAATCCTTAAGGCCCAACCAGAAGAAGGCCCAGAATTAATATGCGGATATGCCAGTGGCACATTTAAACCCGCTGAACAAAATTATCACAGTAATGAAAAAGAGCTTTTAGCCCTTATAAATACCATCAAGAGGTTCCAAGTATACCTCATCCCAGTCAAGTTCAAAGCCAGAACTGATAATAAGCATGTGTTTTTCTTCTTAAACACTAACATTACAGGTTCTTACAAACAAGGAAGATTAGTCAGGTGGCAACTCTGGCTACAATATTTCGACATTGAGTTCGAACACGTTGAAGGCATAAAGAACGTCTTCGCAGATACTCTCTCTAGAGAATTCGCAGAAATATGTCGAGATCAGACATAGTGGAAGAAATCAACGAGATTGATTGTAAAATAGCCAAGGCCGAGAAGATGGTCCAAGAGAAAAGGCTAAAGATAGAACGGCTTATACAGAAAAAGAGTAAGCTACTCTCTATTCTAGACACTAAACCTCTTAGTGCAGAAGGTCTCCTTGAGAGATTTGTTGAAAATATGGCAGTAGCCAAGGGAAAGAGTGGACAGTCTTCACAGACTCCTTCCACCCCAGAAGAACAAGTTGTTCTTCAACCAAGGATCCTTGATCAAGGAATCCAAAAGATAGAGGAAGCATACAAAGCCTCTGAACCTTTTAAAGCGATAGCATCGCAAAAATGTTATGTTATTTTCTCAGGACCCAATTCTGGAGTCTACAAAGAATGGTCGACAGTTTAACCATTAGTGCAAGGTAAGCCCTATGCATATCAAGGTTATAAGACCTATGAGTTAGCCCGCAAAGCTTTTTATGATTATTGTGTCAAACATAATACACCCTTACAGTCTGTTCCAAAACTCATCACCCCAACTGATGTGTTACAGCCTCAAATTCCAAAGGTTCCTACCTTTGCTGATAAAGCTAAAATGCCTGCTAACCCAGTCTTAAATAGAGCCTTCACCAGGTTTAATAAACTCAGAGTCCCTGATGTAGATGATCATGACTTCATCTCATTAGAAACCTTTGACCATTATTATACTCTTGCAGAGTCCACCACTATTGATGAACAAAACCATTATTTCATCAGTAAAACCAGAAACTTACGTATCTATAACGTAACTATAGGAGCTAGCCCAAAGTTAGTCCAAACTTTATATTATTGTGGTCTTTTAAACACCATATGTCCTAGCTCCAACTTGAAGGAGATAAGTCTCCTTCCCCAGAAGATTCTGACCGCTGTTAAGCAGTATCGTCAGAAGGTCCTCCAGGACCCCGAAAGGAGAGTGTATCTCTCTTTCAAAAGTTCTTTCCTTGATTGGGAAGATACAGAAGATGAGACTGATAGTCTCAGGAATTACCCTGCATACCATTATATTAAAATGGGAATGTTTAGAGGACAAGATGTTCGTCCTTGTACAGAATCAACAACAGACCTCCATACAGTTCTTCCAAAGCTCAGACACTTGGTAGTGTTCTCAATAAAATCAGGACCTCCCTGTTTAATGATTCCAAAGCAAGAATCAATTATAAGAGCAAACATGTTCTTTTAGTATCTGATGCCATGCAGCTCATCAGCAATGAGGATTGTGCAAAGATCCAAGAATTTGAACATCAGTTCTATTGTAATGATCTTAAGGCTTCTATAGCCACTAAGAAAAAGTTATGTGCTTATGGAAGCAAAGACCATAAATGTGACTTCTGCTTTAAAGAAGAAGACGAAAAGATGGAGACAGCCTCATCCAATAATGATGATGCCCACTCAGATGATTCCTGCCAGCCTGGAAAGCCAAGAATAGCCGACGAGATGTGATAGGCTATTAGCTGTGGACCCTACCACGATAAAAAAGGAACTATGTAGATTACTATTCTATTTTGTTGTTTTCCAGCCCTCTTTGGCTATAAAAGCCATGCATTTGTATTAAGATCTTCAGACTAATTCTGAAGTCCATCACCCTAGTTTGAAAACCTCTTGTAACCCTCCATAGTTCAATAAAGAAAAACTTTTAGTTTTTCAAAAAACTAGAGTATAAGGAATTCGATCCTTTCAAAGAATTTAAAATTCTTTATAGTGTCTACTTGCATTCTGTAAGTAACCTGCCGCTTCAGTCTTCTGAATAACACCTGAATAGCACAAGTAAGTCCCGTTATGATGAGAGAAAGGGCAGCAGTGTTGGTGTTGAAGCAGCGTAATGGTGAAAGTACAAGGGCAATGTCTCAAACGACACAATAAGAATATCCAGGTATGGAAAAAGTTGTTGATAATATTATCACTCAAATAGAATGTGTAGATTTTAGTCATCTACAAACTCTTAGAATGTTTACCGATAAGGTAGAAGAAAGACTTCAATATCATGAAGACTTGATTCCTGAGGAAATAGATGATGATTGGTTTAGCCAACCCCAGAATATCCCTTTAAGTTATAAACTTAAATTTTTAAGAAGGTTAATTAAGAACCTTAAAAAGTTATTAGAAGAGTCTGAAGACTCTCAAGATCCTGCTACTATAGACAGTAGTGAAATAGAAGGATTAGGAGATTTTAATCCTGATCAAATATAATGTTCCGCTTGTTGTATATAGGCTGGAAACGAGTAACTAGAACTTCGGTTCGTATTTCTGGTATAACAACGCCACGTACAACGCTGGTAGAAGAATTTGAGAATAGCTTTTTTCCATGAATTTGGGTCGACATCTAAAATATCAACGACATATTTTCTTTCAGGAGTATAGTCATCAGGGACATTTACTCTCGATTTCATCATTACTTTTATACATCCTACATGTATGTATGATATAGTTTTTCTAACTTCTGCAGGAACTTTTGCTAGTTTCTCATTTATTTCTTCCTTTAATACTAAAGGTATTTCTGTGCATCCTCTGGTATCTTTGATATCAATAGAATATTCTCTAGTAGATATACAAGTATAAATATGGTTCTTTCTACTGAACATTTTATTTTTAATCTTTTCTACTGTACTTAAAGATTTAAATACATCTTCTGTAGTAAGAGCAAGATCAGTCTTACTTGGTCTAAAACATCATGATTGATGGTTATATCTTGAGCAAAAAGTCCTTCTGCTTCGAATACTTCCTGTTGAAAGTCGGGATCTTCTTCTTGAGGTGTATTCATTTCTGCAATATTAGTTTTTCTACAAAGTCGAGAAAACATATACTAAACTATACTGAACCGTATACAAGGCTCTGATACCAAAATTCTCAAATTCTTCTACCAGCGTTGTACGTGGCGTTGTTATACCAGAAATACGAACCGAAGTTCTAGTTACTGGTTTCCAGCCTATATACAACAAGCGGAACATTATATTTGATCAGGATTAAAATCTCATAATCCTTCTATTTCACTACTGTCTATAGTAGCAGGATCTTGAGAGTCTTCAGACTCTTCTAATAACTTTTTAAGGTTCTTAATTAACCTTCTTAAAAATTTAAGTTTATAACTTAAAGGGATATTCTGGGGTTGGCTAAACCAATCATCATCTATTTCCTCAGGAATCAAGTCTTCATGATATTGAAGTCTTTCTTCTACCTTATCGGTAAACATTCTAAGAGTTTGTAGATGACTAAAATCTACACATTCTATTTGAGTGATAATATTATCAACAACTTTTTCCATACCTGGATATTCTTATTGTGTCGTTTGAGACATTGCCCTTGTACTTTCACCATTACGCTGCTTCAACACCAACACTGCTGCCCTTTCTCTCATCATAACGGGACTTACTTGTGCTATTCAGGTGTTATTCAGAAGACTGAAGCGGCAGGTTACTTACAGAATGCAAGTAGACACTATAAAGAATTTTAAATTCTTTGAAAGGAACGAATTCCTTATACTCTAGTTTTTTGAAAAACTAAAAGTTTTTCTTTATTGAACTATGGAGGGTTACAAGAGGTTTTCAAACTAAGGTGATGGACTTCAGAATTAGTCTGAAGATCTTAATACAAATGCATGGCTTTTATAGCCAAAGAGGGCTGGAAAACAACAAAATAGAATAGTAATCTACATAGTTCCTTTTTTATCGTGGTAGGGTCCACAGCTAATAGCCTATCACATCTCGTCGGCTATTCTTGGCTTTCCAGGCTGGCAGGAATCATCTGAGTGGGCATCATCATTATTGGATGAGGCTGTCTCCATCTTTTCGTCTTCTTCTTTAAAGCAGAAGTCACATTTATGGTCTTTGCTTCCATAAGCACATAACTTTTTCTTAGTGGCTATAGAAGCCTTAAGATCATTACAATAGAACTGATGTTCAAATTCTTGGATCTTTGCACAATCCTCATTGCTGATGAGCTGCATGGCATCAGATACTAAAAGAACATGTTTGCTCTTATAATTGATTCTTGCTTTGGAATCATTAAACAGGGAGGTCCTGATTTTATTGAGAACACTACCAAGTGTCTGAGCTTTGGAAGAACTGTATGGAGGTCTGTTGTTGATTCTGTACAAGGACGAACATCTTGTCCTCTAAACATTCCCATTTTAATATAATGGTATGCAGGGTAATTCCTGAGACTATCAGTCTCATCTTCTGTATCTTCCCAATCAAGGAAAGAACTTTTGAAAGAGAGATACACTCTCCTTTCGGGGTCCTGGAGGACCTTCTGACGATACTGCTTAACAGCGGTCAGAATCTTCTGGGGAAGGAGACTTATCTCCTTCAAGTTGGAGCTAGGACATATGGTGTTTAAAAGACCACAATAATATAAAGTTTGGACTAACTTTGGGCTAGCTCCTATAGTTACGTTATAGATACGTAAGTTTCTGGTTTTACTGATGAAATAATGGTTTTGTTCATCAATAGTGGTGGACTCTGCAAGAGTATAATAATGGTCAAAGGTTTCTAATGAGATGAAGTCATGATCATCTACATCAGGGACTCTGAGTTTATTAAACCTGGTGAAGGCTCTATTTAAGACTGGGTTAGCAGGCATTTTAGCTTTATCAGCAAAGGTAGGAACCTTTGGAATTTGAGGCTGTAACACATCAGTTGGGGTGATGAGTTTTGGAACAGACTGTAAGGGTGTATTATGTTTGACACAATAATCATAAAAAGCTTTGCGGGCTAACTCATAGGTCTTATAACCTTGATATGCATAGGGCTTACCTTGCACTAATGGTTAAACTGTCGACCATTCTTTGTAGACTCCAGAATTGGGTCCTGAGAAAATAACATAACATTTTTGCGATGCTATCGCTTTAAAAGGTTCAGAGGCTTTGTATGCTTCCTCTATCTTTTGGATTCCTTGATCAAGGATCCTTGGTTGAAGAACAACTTGTTCTTCTGGGGTGGAAGGAGTCTGTGAAGACTGTCCACTCTTTCCCTTGGCTACTGCCATATTTTCAACAAATCTCTCAAGGAGACCTTCTGCACTAAGAGGTTTAGTGTCTAGAATAGAGAGTAGCTTACTCTTTTTCTGTATAAGCCGTTCTATCTTTAGCCTTTTCTCTTGGACCATCTTCTCGGCCTTGGCTATTTTACAATCAATCTCGTTGATTTCTTCCACTATGTCTGATCTCGACATATTTCTGCGAATTCTCTAGAGAGAGTATCTGCGAAGACGTTCTTTATGCCTTCAACGTGTTCGAACTCAATGTCGAAATATTGTAGCCAGAGTTGCCACCTGACTAATCTTCCTTGTTTGTAAGAACCTGTAATGTTAGTGTTTAAGAAGAAAAACACATGCTTATTATCAGTTCTGGCTTTGAACTTGACTGGGATGAGGTATACTTGGAACCTCTTGATGGTATTTATAAGGGCTAAAAGCTCTTTTTCATTACTGTGATAATTTTGTTCAGCGGGTTTAAATGTGCCACTGGCATATCCGCATATTAATTCTGGGCCTTCTTCTGGTTGGGCCTTAAGGATTCCTCCTCAATATTTGTCTGAGGCATCTGTCTCAATAATTAAAGGTTCTTCTGGTCCAGGATGGTGTACTGGAGGAAGATATTTCACAGCTTTCTTTATTTTGTCAATATAGGCTGTATCTTCATTGGACCACTGCCAAACAGTGTCTTTCTTTAATTTTGCCTGTAAAGGTTGACGAATCTGTGCAACTTTTGGACAAAAATGAGAGATAATTTAATATACCTAAAAATCTTTGTAATTGTTTTTTATCAGTTATCGTACTATCAAATGCTGATAAATGATCACCTATGTGACCTTGTAATTTAATTTGTTCTTTGTCTATAATTAGACCTAGGAAATTAATACTCTGTTTAAACAGTTGTGTTTTAGGTAAAGATAAGATAACTCCTATTTCTTTACATCTGTCTAAAACTTTTGTCACATGTTCTGTATGATCTTTATCATTATTGGAGAATACAATGATATCATCTACATAGATCCGACAAAAAGATTCGAATCCTTTAAAGGTTTCATCCATATGTCTTTGAAATATGGACGGCGCCTGCTTTAAGCCGAAAGGCATGACTTTCCACTGAAAGTGTCCTTGTGGGCAGGTAAAAGCAGTCAAATTTTGTGAACTGTCATCCAACAGCACTTGCCAAAATCCACTTTTGCAATCAAAAGAGGAGAATAGCTTTTTTCCACGAATTTGGTCTAATAATTCATCTTTTCTAGGTAGTAAATACCCATCACCTATAGTATGGTCATTTAACTTTTTATAATTAATTACCATACGTCTTTTTCCTCTTTTCTGCTCAGAATGTTTGTTAACAAGAAAAGCAGGGCTAAAATGAGGAGACTTGCTTCAATTAGATTGGCATCTAATAATTCTTGAATTTGTTTTGCAAATTCTTCTTTATCTGCTGCAGTATACTGCATGGGTGGTACCTTAATTCTAATTGTTTTATCAATTAATTCTATATGAGCTCTAAACCTATATTTAGAGATTTGATTGTCTAATGGATTGTCACTACAAACCAATTTTAATTTATCTTCTATAGTTGATAAATTCATGAGACTTAATAAAAAGTCTGTGTGTGTGTGTTGGAAAGTGTACATATACTCTCCCCCAAACTTTTTTGATCAAAATCAAGATTTTGAACAATATTTTCAGGTTCAGGGGCTTTGGTATTGACTACCATGCTTCTGAGAGGCTAAGAAACCAGGCTGACCACGATGGTAAGCTTTGGTTATCTTAGGGCAAACAACAATTTGTCCTTCATGATGAAAAATAATAATTTTTCCCCATTGAGCAAAAGGCTCATAGAGACGACAAAAATTATTTCCTAATAAAATATCATATCGAGACTCAGTCTGATATAATGTGGGTATAATAAAAACCTTATCCTGGATAATTATTTCTATTTTTTCTGCTACAACATCTAATGTGTGTATAGTGTCATCAGCTAATTTAGCATATATAGAATTAGCAGTTTTAGTCCAAAACTGTGAGGGTATGATATTTTTATTTGCTAAACACATGCTAGCATCAGTATCTACGTAGCAATCTACGTTAAATTTTCTATATCCGCTAAAGGATAAAGTTCCTCTAATGTAAATTGAATTTACATGAGTGCGAGTTGTCTGTCGAGCAACACGTCCTAAATCAAGAATATTTTCTTGAGGGATAGTGGTTAAGTCAGTCCAAATGACTTGGCTTAAATCAATAATTTCGTCTACTTTACATAAAGGTAAAGTGTCTTTTGTTGAAATGTCAGAGTCAAGGAACTCATCGATTTCTTCCCATGATAGTAGGTCAGAATTATTATGTTCTAGACATATATTAGTGGTGTCTGACAAAAGAAGGTCTCATCCTTCTTCTTTCTCTAACTGTTCCCTTGTGGGAATCTTATCTTCAAGATTACTCTTGATCCGATGTATCAGTGCTTGTTGTTGAATTGTCATATTCAATTTCAAGCTCTGAATCTGACTCTAAATAAAAGAGTTCTTCGTCACTACTGACGTCACTAAAGGTTTCTAGAGGAGCCAGATTATATTGTTCTAAGGCTTCTTCTAGAAAGATTTCTTCAAAGGCCTTGGTTTGGGCTTTTGAATTTGTATTCGGCCATTCATAACTCATATGACCTATTTGTTGGCAAATCCAACACTTGCAAGTTTTCTTTTTCTGGGGACAGAATTTGGGTTTGTCTTGTTGGGACATTTCTTTGGGTTCATCATTTAAACCTTTTAGATCTTTATAATTTTTTCTTTCGTTTAAAGAACCTTTTTCTTTTCTTTGGATGACCAAAGTATTTTTTATATCTTTTAGGAGACTTGTAATATTTCTTTTTCTTTGGTTTACTAAACCTATATTTTTTCTTGAGTTTTCTTTTTCATTTTTTAATTTGTGGGATCGTTTGACAACCATACATGGTTTCTGGTCCTTGAAACTCGGGACAACAAAGATTAATTTTCTTTGTTTTCTTAAACAACTGTCTATCAGTGCATAATTTAGTGAGTTTCTTCTGGACTATATTTTTAGCAACTATTAGACTTAATTTACTAATAGGTGGTAAGGCTTGATATTCTTCAAGACATTTTGTTCCTATATAAGGGATTTTCCTAAGATATCCTTCGATATAACTTATCCATTCTGTATTAGGGACATTCATGAGGGCTTCCTCATAATCACATGTAAAGGCATCGAGATAACATAAATCACAAATTTGTAATTTAGTCATTCTCATCCTAGCTTCTTCTTGTTCTATTCGAACTTGATTTTCACTATCGTTTAGGTAATTGGTTCCTAAATAAACTGTGGATAGTAAATTTACTATATTTTAAAGAAAATCTTCACAAGATCCTCTCATGAACTGGTCTTTGTCTATTCCAGCTATAAGTTTATTAGTCATTCTGGTGGATTTATTAACCATAAGGATATGGGCTAATTCAAAATCTTCACTTAACTTATCATCTGTGGTTATAATTAACCTTAAAGAATGATGCCAGGATTGAATCCTACGCCTTCTTTCCTTTGTGTCTACACAGTCGACATCTAAAATATCAACGGCATATTTTCTTTCAGGAGTATAGTCATCAGGGACATTTACTCTCTGGAATCTACTAGTTCCTGATCTATATGAACCTCCTACTGGTCCACTTTGATATGTGGCATTGTGTCTTCTAGGTGGTCTAGGCCTATCATAACTTACTCCACTTTATGGGTTTCTTGCAGCACCTTGGGCTGAAGATTCTGCTTGAGCTGGGTCTATGTTATCACTAACATCCTCATCTATCTCAACATTTAAGTTTTGATATCTAGGGATTGCTACAATAACATTTAATTCTTCAAAGACTTCTGGAGCCTTTTCTATTTCTGGGTCTTCACAACTCAGAACTTTGATTACTGTATTGGTCCATTCAGTGTGATCTTGGGCCATATAATATTCTAATAACTGTTCTTTAACAGACTTATATTCCGTCATGGTTTTGGGATATAAGTGAAAGAAGTTATTGTTGCTGGTTTAAGTCCTGTAGGGGATTTTTCATCTCTAGCCATTCCTATGGTGGCTGGTTGAGTCTTAGGTTCTACAGGGGTAGCTGTAGGGACAGTACCTAATCTTTTCTCAAAAATCATAATGATTTCTTTATTGCATTCACATGCTTTTATGACATCTGTACAACCTTTAATTGCATCTGTCATTATTAGAAGACTTTTCTGTATTTCTTCTAAGTCTCTTTTAATGGCTGCTATAATAGTAGCTGCTGAGGTTTCTATATGTCTTTGGAGGACATTGATTTGTTTATCTTCAAGATTCTTGAAATCTTCTGCTAATTTATTTATGACTCTTTCTAAGCCATCTATTTTTCCTTCTCCTCGGGATGTCATCAGGTCTTTTGATCTATATTCTGAACAAAGGCTAAGATCTGGTCTATCTTAGTTGTGTCTAAACCTTTAAGGGTATTTTCTAAAAATCCTAATTTTTGTTCTATGGTGTGAATGCGTAGATTCATACTTTCTAGTAAGAACTTTGAAGCTCTTGTATCATTATCTATAGTACCTAATGTATGATTGACTGAGGTGACTAAATCTTTTAATCCATTATCATTAAACTGTGGATTTCTTGTTGGTTTTGGAAAGTTTGGAAAGTCTGTATCAACCTCCCCCCCAATGAAAATTTGTTTGGAAGAGATTCCAAACACCTGACAGAGACTGGTCAATAATATTAATATCGATCCTGAAACAGAATTTGATATTATTAAGATGATGCACACAAGCATCTATACCTCGACCGCCATGGTAATTATATGGTGGTGGATTAGTTGTGACATTTTGGTGTTTTAAACCAATATATTTCTTGTTAAAGAAAATATGAGGTTTATCCTGATAAGGGTTATGACTCATATTGATTCATTATCTGATAAATCCATACTTAAATGGGTTATTCTTTTACTAATAGCCTTAGCGCTATCTAAATCTTGTGGTGGTGGTAAACCACGCATTCTGTACTGGGCTTTAGTTAAAGCTACAGGATTTGAAGATTGGCCTTCTTGCCAATTTGGTGGGTTATAAGTCCAATGGTCTATGACCGTTGGACTTTCTTCTTCCTCTATAGGATTTTGGGTAATCCACTGGTTACCTAAATTTCTATAGTTCCTTAACCCAAGCTGGTGACTTGGAGTTCCCATAATTTGTAACTTAGGTTGGGCACCTAAGAAGGGTTTTGGAGTTAAATCCATGGCCCATACTGAATCAAGAGGGTCAATCTCTTGAAATGGAATATTGGAAATCTGTCCAAATTCTTTAAAGACTCCATCTATAGTTATAGGGTCCTTATTTTTAAACATCATTGAATGATGACTGTTTGTTAATGAATAACATATTTTATAGGTTATGCTTAAAGGCATATCTCCTGTTCTCATTAAATCTGTTTTTTCAAATTCATGAGCTAAACATATTATTGAGTTAATATTTTTAGTGTTCAAAGGAACACCAATTTTTGGGTTACAGGTAAATATTAATTTACCATAAGCTAAATTTCCTTGGACTGCACCAAAGATAGCATTTTTGGGATTAGTCATTCGTCTATCTAAAATAGCGAGTTTGACTGGACTATTTATGCTTACTCTAAAAGTAGATTTCATCATTACTTATCATTACTTTTATACATCCTACATGTATGTATGATATAGTTTTTCTAACTTCTGCAGGAACTTTTGCTAGTTTCTGATTTATTTCTTCCTTTAATACAAAAGCCCAAACAAAGGCCTTTGAAGAAATCTTTCTAGAAGAAGCCTTAGAACAATATAATCTGGCTCCTCTAGAAACCTTTAGTGACGTCAGTAGTGACTAAGAACTCTTTTATTTAGAGTCAGATTCAGAGCTTGAAATTGAATATGACAATTCAACGACAAGCGCTGATACATCGGATCAAGAGTAATCTTGAAGATAAGATTCCCACAAGGGAACAGTTAGAGAAAGAAGAAGGATGGGACCTTCTTTTGTCAGACACCACTAATATATGTCTAGAACATAATAATTCTGACCTACTATCATGGGAAGAAATCGATGAGTTCCTTGACTCTGACATTTCAACAAAAGACACTTTACCTTTATGTAAAGTAGACGAAATTATTGATTTAAGCCAAGTCATTTGGACTGACTTAACCACTATCCCTCAAGAAAATATTCTCCCATTGAATGTAAAATAAATGTAAAAGCTAAAATGGAATTTCAAATTCTGAAAGCTTATGTCAAAAACTGTGCACCGTCTATGTTGAAGACTATTCAGAAAATGACAACCATACAAACCACATGGAAAAAATAAATTTAATTTTGTGATTCAGAGAGTGGAGAGAAAGCACTTGTTCTCACCCTTAAAAGATGCCTCTGAAGACTTTGCTCTTTCTGTCTCATTCTTTCAATCCTTGGAAGAGCCACAGCTTGAAAATGCCTTTGAAGCTGAAAAGAATACTTGCATGTCAAAACAGTATCCAGAAAATATGAAGTGTCAAGTGGAAAGCAGGCAGACAGTACCATTTTTATGTTGCTTTGGGTCATTCGCAATCTCTCTGCATCAGAAACAATTACTTCATCTTGGAGCTGCATCAAATTAGCAAAAAGCATTACAATGTCAGAAAATTCAGTAGCACAGTCCATTAGCAGAAAAATCTGATTGCAAGGAAAAGTGAACAAAGCAAAAAACCTTCCAAGATAAAACCTTAAATGTTTTCAGTTGCATTTGCCTTTTACAAGGAATTGCAATCTGCAGTGGGGAAATGTAGGCCACCTAATCCAGCATGAATTAGACTACACATTCTTGATATATAAATGCATGACCTCGCACTAACAGTCATTAAAATGATGGTCCTTGTCAGTTCTCCTTCACAGAAACATCTATTGAGCTACTTTAGCCTTTTCTACAGGAAATTTGTGTTTCAACATCTGTTTACCTAATTTTCTGCATTATCCAGCGTATAAATAGGTATACAATCATTGATTGATATTGGTAGGTAGAAACCAATCACAGAACCTTAAACCAACTCTTAAATTATTTGAACTCAAAATCCTCTTCAAGTCACAAAGGACAAAGGAGCTCCATGAAATACAGATCATATTCTTAATAGGAAAATCTTGGTAGAGCATATCAAATTATAACTATCACTAACCACGTTAAGGAAGGTAACAAAAAAATCTAAAAGACATGACCCTCTAACCTCTAACTTGCAAAACTCCTTCAATTTGGATTACTTATAAATCTTAAAGAAGTGGATGGCCAGCTGTTAATCACTCACAAGACAAACTGCTAGATAGCCAATTCATAACATACACCAATGCCTCAAATCAGAACAGCTACCTTGAGGCGGTGTGAAAGATCTTTGAAACCTTGAACAAGCTGAGGCCAGAGGCGTTCTCTATCTGTACCTTCCATACCCTCTAGCTTCGCCATAGACTCCGCCCACATGATCTAGCAAAAGCAGACTATTCACCAAAATTAGCCAAACACAAACTCAAAGACAATCACAAACAAAAACAGAATAACAAAGTAGCAATAAAAGTAAACTAAAAGTGAAGTGGTAGACTCACGTCTGACACACCAGCAAGCTTCCCTCTATGCTGCGGCTCAGTTACACTTAACAACAAATACTGTCAAACAAAAACCGACACAACAGCAATGTCAGCTCCGAAACCCTAATTCATTAATCAAACCATTTTGAAACAGCAAGAAAAATCAAGTAAATTATCAACTCAAATTCAAGAAAACAAAACACCACAGAATTCTACACCTAAGAAACAATTTTATTTCCTTATCTTTTTATGCAGCCAAACACACACAGCCGTCAAAAAAATATTTAAAAAGGAAGAGAAAGAGAAAAGCAAGGCAATAAAATGAACCTTGAAAGCATACTTAAGGTTCCCAGGGTCCTCTTTATAAGCATCCACAATCGCCTGCAATCAAGACTCGGAGTTTTATCTACATATTAAATAAGAAATGATCTTGATCAAGGTTCAGGCCAAGAAAATGGGGGAAACAAACCTGAATGTCGCGATCGGCGAGAGAGAAAGGAAGAGGAGCAACGAGTGCCATCTGAGTACTCAATTGAGGAGGAGGAGGAGGAGAAGGGAACGGTGTCGTTTGAAGCGGCATAGCGAACGGATTCTGTTGCTGTTGCTGTTGAAATCCGAAACCAGTAGTAGACGGTTGCTGAAAAAGCAAGGTTTGTTGCTGCTGCTGCTGAGTTTGAGAAGCAAGCGGAGTAGAGAATAAAGAAGAACCGAATCCTCCAGTAGCGAAAGCTGGCGTTGAAGGAGTGCCGAATAAGGGAGTAGAAGAGGGGGTTCCGAATGGTGGGGTGGAAGACGGCGTGCCGAAGGCGGGGGTGGAAGATGGAGTGCCGAACATTGTCACTGTAGTTGTTGTTGGAGAGAAGTAGTTTTTTATTGATTTTGTGAATTTTAAATGGATGGCGCCCTCTAGTACTTGTAGCTCGATCATTGGATATCGAAATCTTTTTATTTAAAACTCATAATAATTTATGATTAGTGTTTTATTGAAAAATCCAAGTTATATATATTTTTGGTTGATATATACGTGTAAATATATATAATTTAATTTTTTCAATTTAATAGATAGTGAATAAAACATCGATATTAATATTATTATCTACTCTTAACTTCTGAACTGAAGCGTACAGGCTGCTTGGCTGCCCTGGGCAGTCAAGATTCGAACTGGGTGTGGACTGTGGCCGGAGGGCTAGCAACTCTACAACACTGCTTGTGTAATTAAAACGGAGAAACATGAGGCATATACAAGAAAAACTATAAAAGTAAAGATCGATCCTTGTAAGAGCATCATCTCATGCCTTGATGGTAACGCTGCACAAGCAGCATCCAGAAGGCTTTATCTCAGAAGAACACCATTCGGAACCTGGAGAAGCATTAGGATCATACAGCAGAGTTCGGTAGCCTGGCTCTTCCTGTAGCGAGAACAACAGAAGTTTCCCATCAAGGATTCCAAAACGGAAACCAATACTTGTGCTCCCTGTCAATGGAACAGCCACCGTTTTCCAAGAACCATCTTCTGGATTGAATATTGCTAGTTTCCGCTGGTTCTTCCACTCCATACAGAAGAGTTTCTTTCCCAGAACAGCATGGGCAGTAACCATCACACAGCCATTCTTCATCTCACACCAGGTGTGCCTTTCTGGATTGTAGACTTCCACGGACCTTGAATTGCCTATGCAGAAGGTTGACCTTCCTCCCATGACATAAAGCTTGCCGTCAAAGCCACAGGCAAAGCAACCCCATCTTGGGCGGCGAAGACTCTCTATCATGGTCCATGTGTTGGTGTCGGGATCATACATCTCAACACTGGAGAGACTATCTCCATCCATTCCATATCCCCCAGCAGCATAAACCTTGCCGTTAACCTCTGCACACGCAAAATCATACCGGGCAACATTCATTCTTGACAATTGACTCCAACTGCAATGACAAAGAAAGTGTTCTGATGAAGAATTCAACTATAGGAAGTTACTGCATTATAAAAATCATGTATAGACAAAGACAAAACACTGCAAAAGAAGGTACCGGGCCATCTGGCCCACTAGGTACATGCCAACCGCCCTGACCCTGCCCACATTTACGGGGTAAATCTCAGACTTGAGTCTGCAGAGGTGGCCCAAACATGAAACTCTTTGCCTGTAGCAGTGTTTGGAATCAAATTTAATGTATGCCAGGCCCTTGACCCTGACATGAATTATCAACTTCTTTGTTGCTTTCTAGCTCTACAGTTACTTTAATTAGAACAACCTGATAAGGGAGGCCAGTCAATCAGTGAAGTACCTCATTTGCAACCACATGCAAAGGGTTCTGTAAATTGTACAAGTGTTTTGTTGGATTTGAAATGGTAGTTTCTTCAAATATCAATAAAATCACTGACCCTGTTGATATCTCTGTGTGCGCGAGTGTGTGGAAGGTCCCGGTTCTCAAGATCACAGAAATGACTATAGACTTCAAATTAATTTCCTAGTGAGCAAAACATTTCATGAATCCACCTAATTTAAGATCTTAGAACCATGGAACAAAAAGGTTTTCCTACTAACTAGCAGTATATCCACTAGGCTGAGATATCAGTCTCAGAGAAATCCAAATGGATTTGATGATAATTTTGAGAGAGAGAGAGAGACCCATGATTGACAGAAAACAAACCTGTTGAGGCAGCAATCATATTCATAAACATCTGCTGATGCAGTGCCGGTCCCATCAATCAATGAATGACCAGCCATAACAAGAAGCTTTCCGTTTAGAACAACAACCCCAAACCCAGCCTTTGTTGGACCAGGCATTGGTGGAAGAAGTTGGCGTTTGTGTCCCAAACGGTCCAAAACCACCCAGTGGCTTTCTTTTCCTTCAGAATCCATAGTTAAGACATATAGCCATTCCTCAAGCAAGCCAGCTAATTTTCGCACAGTGATGAACTCTTGGCTTTTAAGAAATGACCTCCATTTCTTGCAAACAGCACCCATAGCTGGGAGGTAGCGGCGAAGAACAAGTGCAAGGCAATACTTTGCCACATCATCGGGCAATCCAGGTACAATGAGGCCATTAATATCATGAGCAACTCTTGAATCTACTACAGGGTTGCTCTTTGAATGCACTGGAGGATTATCTTGTGTGATCAAAGTGAAGAAAGACATGCTTGTGTCTAAGAATCCCTTCTTACTCGCAAAACCAGGCATTTTCTATAAATGAATCGAGATGGAGACGATTCTTGTAATTCATTATATCTCCGTAGAATCTATCAGGACCTTGTAAACAATGAATACTTGATCAAAGAAATCCATGACGGCTATCACTCATAGGGATTTTAAGGGACCAAGGCATAAAAGAAGTTGCAGATCGAATCACTTGATCGGTAAATGCCAAGGGTTTCCTGTATTTTGTCCAGTTTGATTCCATACCAAAAGTTCTCTTGTAGTAGTTTCTCTCGGTTCTCTTATGCAGAGTATTTTGTATGCCTCTAAAATACTCTCTTCTCTCACAAATTGCACAAGTCCCTGCAGGTGAAGAGGAGAAAAAACAATAATTAATACTAAACACACAGCACTCATCCATGGAATCAAAATTTGAATGTGTGTATATCTTTTTATACGTACCAGTCAAGGCCATAAAACCTAGGAAGCCTCAGTCTGCTGTGACTTCCACTGTTGTTGAATTTGATCATTAATTACCTGGATCACGTATAAACAACATTAGTTGATTCAAAAATTACCGAACATGAACTATTATAGTGAATAAAAGATTATAATAATCCGCTCCTGGAAGCAAGCTCCTTAATGCAAACGCCACCACAGTTTAAAGGGTGGAAAAAACTTAAATAGAGCAAGTTTACTCTCAAATTCGGTGCAGCAGTTAAATGCACACATCATATTTCATCACCTATAATCGGAAAAGTAGAGAACTGAAAAGGAAACAATTAACATGAATCCAAAGACCTTATCCGAATCCATGTATCTTCTAGAAGCATAAATTTCATCTTTAACATTTAACAAAACAACCCACCAATAACTTGCTGACAAAACAGTTCAAGGTAAAAAATCTATACCAGGAGGGGAAACAGCAATCAGAAGCAGCCCTGATTTCAACAAAATCACTGTAACAAACCCTTCAATCATCATGAAAGGAAAAAATAACAAACAAGAAAAACATTTAAGCAGTATGAACAGATCTAAATATATATCCATCCTTGAATGCAGAAGCATAAATAATCACAGCTCAAAATCAATAGCTAGAAGATGATGAATAACAGAGCATGAATAGATAGAAAGCAAAGAATCAAACAGAGAGACGACAAAAGCAGGACAGGCAGAGGGCGGATGGGGCCACAAAAACCACGTTATTACCTTAGCTTGGTAATTTAGAGAAGCATGAGAGAAGCTAGCTAGCTAGTGTGAGATAGCACATGCAACGAGAATGGAGAAAGAAGATAGATAGGAAAAGATAAAGGAAACATGACGGGATGGATAATCCAGGATCAAAAGAGGGAAATGCTCGCTAATCTAAGCCAATAAAATTTGAACCAGATGTGCAGCAAGTGTACAAACAGGTGTTGGACCGGAAGAGGGGAGAATTATTACCCGGCGAAGGAAAGAAAAGGGAATTATATATCGTGGAGAGTAGACAAGGGAGCTGGTTAGAACAGATAGATTGGGTCCTGAGAAAGAAGCATAAAATGAGGCTTTTTATGTGGAGAGACGCCCGCATTGTCAGTTTTCAAGATAAAAACCGATAGGGCGCCACCACGTCAGGATCAGATTGCCATGCGGACTCACACTGACTACAGGTAAGAAATAAGAAAGGACACGGAGACGACTTGCTCTTATTACAGTATCACCGAGTGTGAAACTGTGTCCTGCGACCACGGGTTCTTAAAATAATAGTTATTTTAATATATTTTTAAATAAAAAATATTTTAAAAAACAATAAAATCATAATTCTAAATATAAATAATGGGCAATCCGAAAATTGAAACTAGCTTTAAGAAGCATATTCTCAATTAATACACACCTGAAAAATACCTTAATCATCTATAAAAAAAAAAAAACAATTATTTCTAAAGACTTTGATGAATTTTTTATTACAACCTAACTCCAAAAAGTACATGACTCTAAAAATATCATAGAGAAATATATTTATTTTATATCCTTTTTTTACCAAAATTTTGTCCGTTGTCAATTATGTCCTGAATATCCGAATACAGTCTATGGTAAAGGTTAATTATTAATTCTAGCTAGTGTCAAAAGATTCTAAAATAATTTTAAAATATATATATAATAGAACCTGGTAGAACGACGTGGAAGATACGTCTTGGTGGTGGGCCTGGGCAGGAGATGCCATGGTGTTGTAAATGTCATGGACCACGAGGACGATTTGTGGTCTAGTTAGCTAAGACGGTCGATTTCAGTGAGATCCATGGACCGTTGGACTTTGGAGCCAATGCCCTCTCACATGTCCTGCACTATTCAACATCACTGACGTGTCTGGTCAAGGATCAATCCGGCAATGTGAGCCGTTGGATGTATCGTGTGGGTTTTGTTATGGAGGTATGTAGCTGCTACCTTTTCATGGCCATGGTTGTTAGATCAAATAATGGCTGCGAGTCGGTGATGCAATTTCTTACATTCCAATTTCCTTTTATATTAATATGGTAAGGTGCAATAGCTTATGTTATAAGTTTTATCTTTGATTTCACGTAAGTTTAGAGTTTCTTTTTATAAGCTTTTATTTTTGTTTCTAGCGATGAGATGCACCTCTAAAAACAAAAAACACAACACAAATTACATAAATAAAAGTACTCTTATCATTAATTAAAAAGATAATGTTCTCCACAAACTAAATTTTTCATTTTACTGGGTAAAGATTAGGGAAAACTCAGCTTAATTTAGCAAGTTAATTCATTATCTAGTCTAGTTTATAGTGGATTTTTAAAAAATCAGAAGAAAGTTGGATAATATAAAAATAATTTTAAAAAAATTTAATTTTTTTATTTGTTTTAAATTAATATTTTTAAATTGTATTGATATATTCATATCAAAATAATTTTAAAAAATAAAAAATATTATTTTAAATAAAAAATACTTTAAAAAATAATTATAAATACAATCTTCAACACCTACAATATTAAATGATCTGGTTTACTTTATCAAAAACTAATTTAATTTAAAAAAAGTCATTTTCATATTAGTTTATTGTCCATACGGCCGCACCCAGTAGTGGTGGTGCTGATGATAACTATGTTGGGGACAGAATACTGTGGAGTCCGGCAAAAGTTGACGGCTAGAATAGTGGCTGTCTCGCTCAAAATTGAATCTTGGTGGGACACAGATGGTGTCTGGACTCTGGAGGAATGGGAAAGGGAAAACACCGCTGAAAATGGGCAGATTTTTATTTGCATTTTCGATAAATTAAAGAGGCTAGCATTGAGCGGGTTAGTTTCGACTCGGAAAGCGTGATGGATACGTGGCACACATATCTAAGAAACCCCGTCAATTGACTAGATCCAAGGACCAAATATCCACCTCCATTCCTGCATTGACAGGTGTCCGGTTATCAGCGAATCAGCTTATCTTCTTTGGTCCATAGCTACCCTCGTCCTCCAGCACAAACAATCAATTCCAGCAACATACATATCCTCTTCTGGGAAATTGTAAAACAAGATCAGGATAGATCGGATGGATGAATTGATGAAATTTAGGTTACGTTCTCTCTTTTCTAGCTATATTTTACTATATCTATAAATGTTTCATTCATGGTTTTTACACCTCGTCGAGTTTAAAATTAAAATTTCAGGTACTAAGATTAATTATTTTTTAAAATTAAAATAATATTATTTTAATAAAAATAAAAAAATCAATAAATTACAATCGAGTTTTTAACCGGATCTTACCAAGATATATTAAGGTTTTTTTTTTTTTTCTTTCAACCTATCTCTATTTCAATCCTAAAATAGTCCCTAATTAACCTACCAGACTATAGTTTCATCGATCCTTTTTCTTTTTTCATGCAGGTTTCTATTTTTGTATGTCGTTGATGATGGAGAAATTGATTACAATATTATATGAACAATACCCTTGCTCGCTCTAGGCAATAAATTACATGAAAAGATGCTAAATTGTTCATTGCTATGGAATTTATCATCCATAATTATTGGAAAAAAGCTAAATGGACACATTTAGAAAAATCATCGGAAAAAATTTAAATTATCTATTTTGCTATATATAACTTCAAACTTGGAAAAATATTTAGAAAAAAAAAAAACTTTATTTGAAACGTTCTTCAAATTCCAAAGTGGGAAAAAGTTTTCTTGTTTAGCTACCGAACGAAACAAAATTGATACAAAAGTTTGTTTAAGAGTAAATCTGATATTAATCTAATAACTAAGACGGTCTGTTTTTGTGTTTAAATATATTTTTTATAATTTTAATGTTCTAATATAAAAAATATAGAAATATATAAAAAAATATATTTTAATATATATTAAAATAAAAATACTCTACACCTAAATAAATAATATATATTTAAAAAACATTTAGCAACACGACTCAATCCGTGTTGTTAAAAACTTTACTTTTTTATGAAAAAATTAATTATATATATATATATATATATATTGCATTATTTTAATAAGTTAATTTTAAAAAATATTAAAAAATATTATTTTAATATATTTCAACATAAAAAATAATCGCACTCCCTAACAGAAACTTAATCCTTAACTACTCTATGTTCGTTTTTTCCCCTCTATTACGAATTTACGATGAAAGATAGCTGCATGATCCAAAGCATTATCTTCTACCTCTTTGCTGGCATGTTATGCTGTACTCTAGGTGTGTTTTTGTTAATGCAGTAAAAAGTTTTTTTTGCAAAAATATTTTAATTAAAAAGTTTGAAAAAAACAAAGAAGACAATGGGGACAAGTGGTGTGACTATCACAAAGCAGTTACAAGTTACAACATGGAAATAGTAATTCACGCATTAATCTTTCATTCTAAACTGGAGATCTCACTCACGAGTATTATTGAGTTGTCAATCATGCTCTTTTTAGACTCATGTTCCAGTGAAATTTTTATTGGATAATCCATGACTTGAATTATACTACTATAATAACTCTATATACAACAAACAAAAAAAATATATATAAAATTTAATATTCAATCAATCTAATATTTAAAAATAAAATCAAAATAAAAAAATAATTAAAAAAACATAAAAAAAACAATATAAATTAATTCTCAAGTTATAGAATCAAGATAACCTTATAAAATACAAATTAAAATAAACTATAATGTCTAGTTTTCAATAAGTCAATATTGATGATGAATAATCCTTTGTGAGTAGAGCTAAGTAAAACCCTTGAATCTTTATACTTTTGTTTTTCCTTGAAGCGGTGGGAAAAATAAAACGAGTAGATAGTTGACAATATACTCTGCCCTAAGCAGCAAACTGCAGCGAGTTACCGGTTAAAGAAACCTTGCATTGTGCGTTTTACATGTTTAAAATTTTTAAACGCCTATTTTGGTACTTAAACTATAATCACATACAAGATATGGAAGAGAAACAAAGGCAGCCAGTGCCTTGATGATTCCTGTGGCAACTTGGAGCTTATCTAGCAAAAGCTGAACAGAGGCCACACCGGAAACATTCATCTAATAATGGGCAGCTTTTACAGCTGTTGTCTGTGCCTATTCTATGGGTGACCTTTTGGACCAAATACCTGTGGTTGGCTGGGAGCACATACTTCACTCACCTTAAGGTCACGTAACAATTTACAGCCCGAAAGAGGTTCAAAAATCTTCTAATCTCCTTTGAACTACAAACTCTTAATAACCTCCTATATCAACTTCATGGGAAAAAAGGAGAGAGAAGTTCAGCTTGACTGGCGATTTGCCAAAGATGACATAACTCTGGAAGCCAGGAAGAATATAGCAGGTCCACGTACAAAACATGGACAAAAGGTTAAACACAGATTGACAAAAATAAATGGGAAGCATCCCCTACATCAATTTTAGACAAATTTTCATCGCATATCACCCAATGTTGCAGTCTACGGTTCTCCACTGTCATTACTTGAAGGGCTTTTGCTTCTCATACCATGTAAACCCACTAGTTTCATCAATTAAACCATGGTCATCCAAACAATGAATCATATAGGGGGATTTAGTTGCTTATTCTGGTATCATTTTCCCTTCAGAAAATTATACTGGTAAATGATCATACATTTTCAACCAAACACAACAACCAGTTTCAGCATTCTTAAAACTATGAAGGAAGACAACTCCAAGAGAAAGAACAAAAATTGTTCAATGTGCTACATGTAGTGTATATAGTATACATCCATGTGTATATGTAACAAATCATGATGTATTGCGAACTGAGTGATGCAATTTTAAATTTATAAATCAAAACGAGTTGGATGTCAATACCAGAAACGGAAATCAAATGAAAAAGCAGCATCATGATTCTTCTCAGAGAAATTACATAGCCCTGCCGGACCAGACAGAAGGCATATGACATCATCCTACTATTAAGAAAATCAACATTTTCTTCACAAATGAAGCTCAAAAGAGGCAGTATATGAAGTTAACAAGAATCCAATCTTTGCAACTCTGCTTGGATGGTTATAATGTAACACTTTGTTTCTCAGTTTTCTGTTAATAGCTTCAACAGTTTACTCTTTTCTTAAGATTCTTTAACTGAGATTTGTATCAAATGCGCACCCATTTCAGCCATAGCAGTAGGTTTAGCATTGCTTCTTTCTAGAATGAAAATTTACCCATCCAAAAACTAGAATCAAACGAATTATATACCTCAATTTCAGCATTAGGATTCTGTCTTGATAATGAACTCAATTATGTTTAAAAATCAATAGTATTACTTATCGACAATAACAAGAAGTCCACATAAAAACCAAACCCACTTCATCCAAAACATAAACAGGATGCATTTCATACATAACTCTTAAGGATCTGTCTCGTATAACACCCCTTTCGAGAGCCATTGGATAAACATTGTCTATCTTTTTTTAATACATTTTAGTAATTAGTTTTCAGAATCCAATGGCTAAGAAACATCTGCGCACAAAGGAACTTGTGTTCCGTACAAAACAGTAAAATCAATTCAGTCTCATTCTCGTCTATGATAAAAAACAAGAAATAAAGAAAAACTAAATGCATTACTCTTCACATTGTCTATCCATTCTGGTGAGCAGATTAACCCTCTGCTATCACTCTAATAAACCAAGAAAAATATAAGCAGAAATAAAAGTTAAAAAAAAAAAAAACTAATCGAAACTCGAATGTAATTGTCCAAGAGGTCTAGATTAATAGCAAAGCAAAGTTATTCTATCATCCAATTCATCCCATAACATTTCATCTCATCAATTCATTTGACCAATTAAAAACCCTAGCAAACAAATGCTAAGACTACAAAACCAGTCAAAATCAATAAAACAAACCTACTTCTTGGACGATTTCTTCTTGTCCTTGGAAGCCACAGCCGCGGGCTGTGGCTTCGGGTGCTTCTCGGCTTCGCTTGGGTCCAACCACTTGAGAGGATGGCGATTGAAGAAAGGCCAATTAGGGACAGTAACAAGTGAGGTGAAAACCACTCCACCGGCGTAAATTAGCATCATTGTTCGAAACGATCCCGTAATATAACCGGTAGCGAAAGCCACCACAGCGAAAACTATCAGCAGTACCTGCATCCATAGCTCCGCTAGTTTCTGCCCTTGCCAATCCATCTGATTACCAAAAATTCAACAATCACCCAAATATAACAATACTTTTTCATACCCTAGATTATGACTAAGAAATTAAAACGCATATCGGATGGAAGCATGACTGAAGGAGAGAGAGGAGGATTCTTACTGGGGATGTGAAGAGATCCCGAAAGCGAGAGGGAGAGGATGTCTGAAAGAGGATCGGATCTGCAAAATTACGAAAAAGTGATAGAAGTGAAGATTTTATTTTATATATTGGTAGTATAATGTAATTCCGTTCTTTTTTGACGGATGGAATGTCTTTGAATTTCTCATTTATTTACTGGAAAATAATTTTTTAAAAACAAATAAATTCCAGGAAGTCAAAATGTTTTTGGAACCTTGGATCAGACTCATGGGACACGTAACGCAAAGAGGAGGATGTAACTGAATAATTAACGGCGGAGATTAGGCCGCTCGTTGAGAAGAACCCGAAAATTCTAATAATTAGATTCATTTTTTTATATACCTAAACCCGAAAAAAGAAATACATAATAAAACGAGAAAATTATAAAATTATTTTTACTTAAGTTGAAAATAATTTATTTATTTTATTTATATTTACCTCTATTATGAATTAAGTATTAATAATTAGTATTCCAACAATCTAAAATTTCTCGAGAATAGTCCATCATTATATACTAGTTTAACGCACAAAATTCTCTCTTTTCTTATGTAACTAATTTATTATATTATTTTCTCCTTTTTATAAAGTAGTGTGTACATACTTAAATTAATTTGCTTAGTTTTAAATAATACAAAATGAATTTTAATGGAAATATCTTTTAAAATTTAATAATTAGTGGTTAGTATAAATTTTATAAATCTTAAAAATAATACTTATTGAAAATTTTTAACTTGCGTTATATTATTTAGAACCTTTTTTATTTTAATAAATATAAATTTATAACAAATAAAACTGCATAATGTTGTGGAGCCTACATGATAGAATACTACACGGTTGAGTACCATATAATTACTCAATTGAGTGCTGTCAATGATCTAAATAATTTATGTAAGTTAAATTTGGTAACTCGAATTGTTGGGCTTTACCCCCAGGGGAGCCCTTCCAGAAATTCTCAATGGCCTGAGCCAAACCCAGGCCAATGAGGGGGTTTGGAAATAGTTTTCAACCAGCAATTGACGCGCCTCGGTTAGAACCTCACTAGCTGCGTCATTGCCCCAAGCGCAAAGATGAAAATCAAGTGGGTGTTGAGGCATGTTTTATAGTCAGCGCCCCCTTTGACAAAGCTCTATTTCTTCGATGTGGGACACTTAGGAAAGATACGGTCGTCTCCAACACCCTGATACAAGATAATAATAGCAGGTGCACAAGAGAGTAACGACGGAAGGCTACAAGTGATCTTTAGGTAGATTAGCATCAAATATGCAAATAGGAAAGAAAACGAAGATCAAAGCTCAATAGTTCATAAAACTAAGCAGATCAATAACCTTCGATGTGATGCCTCGGCGACTAATTAAACATTCATCCTATCCAAATTCTATGTTTCTTAAATGTCAGGTCTTTGGGCCTTTCTGTTGTTCAAGTTCCTAGATGTTTCAGATTCTGTGGACTTTGCAGTACTGAGAAATCTAAATCTGTCTCAAGAAGTTGATGTGCAAAGGCAAAGAGGAAAAACAAATGACTGTCCCAGCTGTTAGGATTGGTCAGTCTTTGTTTTTTAAGGTAGACTTCGAAGATTTCGTAATATAATGCTAGGTAAGTAACAATCAGCCCATTTTTAAATTTACATCAGCAATACAATTACTGGAATATTTGATCCAGAGGTTAAACGGATTGTTCCGTCCGGCCAGATAGAAACAACGACAGTTGCATAGCAAATCTTCCCTGTTTCTTGATAGGACTGATAAGCATTTTCCTTCAGGAAAGACAACGTCGTAGCAAGTTATGGAGACCAAGCCACCAGCCATGGATTCCCAAGTTGCAATTGGGTCACCAAAATAAGGATTCACATAAACTTGGCCGGTGGCCAATGTTCTTATATGTTTTTGGTAACGAAATACAGAACATGGAAATCCTTCCGCAGCTCAGGCTTACAACTATTAGTTAAGTATATATAGATAACAGGAAAGACGTCAACTATCTTCACATACATGCAACGAACATCTTACATCGCATGCTTGTTATAAAAGGAAGCCCGTTAAGTCAGCTTAAGCTTTGCAGCACACATCTCCATTGAAAATCCATCCTTCCTTTCCCTTTTGAGTCCCGGTATTTTCATCTTCCTTCAAAGCACACTTGGGGTGAAGATCAAATTCACATCGTTTGCAACAGAAAGACCAACCAGATCCCATATCCCTACAGGCATCGCAAATACATGTACTGCGTTTAAAACGTATAAGCTCATGTTCAGCATGAAGTTCGTGCTTCACTTTCTCTGGCCACCCCTTTGCTTGTTCCTCAAGCTTCTCCTCCAATTGCTTTAGATGTTCCTCAGTGAAGGGAAAAGCATCTGCCCTGTAAGCTGTCAAGTGCATCCGAGCTTCCTTAATGGTGGTCCCGCCACTGGGACCAATTGCTACAGCTGCAGGAATCCCTTGAATTTTGAACTTCCGCACCAGGATTTGTTTCCTTACGTCGCCAAATGGAAGGGGTAACCAAGGCATTTCTGAATAGAACTTATCAAAGATCGGTCACGGTCGCTTGAGATGAAGATCACCTCAGGGCATTGTCTCTCGCTTTAATTGTGTGGTATGCTTCAATTAGCTCGGGTAAAAAGGAACGACAGGGAGGGCACCGTTGATCTGAGAAGTGGAGAAGAATGTTCTTTCCAACTAGCTCAAACACCGGGACCTAACTAAGAGGAAAACATGTGTATGATCAGAAAATACCTTTGCTAATACATTCAATTTGTGATAATATTCAAGTTATTGGTAGCATGTATACAGTAAATCCAATTACTAGATGCAGGATAAGCTTAGAACAAAAAAACATTACCTTGGAACCATTTTGTTAGTCACAAAATCATTTTCCCCATTAAGCAAAACTGCTTCCAGTTTTGCCTTGTCAATCACAGCTAACTCATCGAGTTTCTCCGGTGTAAATGGATAGGCTTCAAGACCATGGTCTTCAATAACTTTGAATAAACCATCTACCTTGCTTCCATCTTTTGAAATCATGTAATCACGTGAGTTCGAAACCAAGACAGAGCTTATGGTTTGATTCCTCTTAGCGTCCTACTTTTGCTCCTTGAGGAAATTCAGCCTATCAAGGGTGATCAAGGGTGAATGGATATCCATCCACACCATGTTCCCTGATGGTTCCGACACCACCATCACATGAAACCTTCCCATGAGCATCGAAAATGACAAGTTAGGAATCCCTCTTACTTTGAACACTTCCTTGAGACGTTTTCAGGTCTCCGTGTCAGAAAATGGAATGGCAAGACATGGCATTTTGGAGAAGGACGTATTGAAGGACTCATCATCTCAGTCAGAAGAAATGAAAACCAATTCACAGTCCCCTTTGGATGAGAGCTGTTCATAGACTTCTATCAACAATGGGGTGAAACTTCGGCATGGCCCGTACCATACACCAGAGAAATAGAATCCCACCATCCTCCCAGCCAAATTGCTGACTTTAACCCAAGTAATAAACTACTGCATAAAAGAAGTGCCTGATCACCGTTGTTGCGGATGAGCAAGTCCCTCTCAACTGAAGAAAGAAGAGATTAAAGGTCAAGAGAAACGTCTTCGGTGGTCATTTTTTTTTATTTTTTCCTCACTCTCCACTACAAATTCAAGTTGCTATGTAATTGATCCACTTGCAGGCTAGAAATCAAGAATAATTGTGTAAAAGGTTACTTCCATTTATTTGGACAGCAAGCTAACTTTATTATAATATAATTTTGATCAACGATAAGTTCATTGATTGATTGGTTATGACGGAAACATTCTCATTTATAACTGGAAAGGAGACTTTTAACCCTTGAACACAGCGGTAAACGTGTTTTCAAAAATTACATTAACACCATCTTCAAATTTTGAGGAAAAATTAAAATACCGCTTAATTATCTTTGTTTTCTTATTAAATTAACTTTATTTTTACCTTTTCTATTTCCCCCCTTTCTTTTCTTCGTCCTCTTTCCCCTCTACTCCAACTTCTTTCTCCTCTCCCTCTAAATCTCTTCCATCTCCTCCTCACATACATTAATGGAAATCTTTTTTCGAGTACGAGGGGGAGGTGGTTAGGTATCTACGAGGGGAAGGAAGGTAATAATACATTACACGAGTATTAGAATTCATTCCGAGCAGAAGGCAATATTCCAAAGGTTGCGTGGATGTCTTTTTAGTGGAACCAGAGTTGGTGAATCAAAATTATTCATTCAAAAATCTATATTCTGAAAGCCACGCATGGTTCGTAAACAAGATATCAGTTAGGCCGATCAAGCTATTATCGACGACTATTTGTCAAATTATGATACAACAACACTCTGATGAAAACAGACTTTTCATTTGAGCTCTCCAAGAATTTCTCATGGAATATACAAACAAGCTGCCCACTCAAGAGGAAGCTTGGGACTTCTTTGACTTGCTGGTTGCTATCTGGGTCTCAGGCTGTAATGTCAGCATACAAGAATTAGAGAAGAAGAAATAAAACACAAGCAATAGATCATACTTTGCCGTCTAGATTACCTCTTTCTTAACTGGCTCTTCCTTCTCAGACAAAACCAACTCAATGTGGCAAGGGCTGGACATGTAAGCTGACGAGAGAGAAAAAAGATTCTAATGAATACAGACAAACAGAAGTGTATATTTAACTGGGGTACAGTCTAATAAAATAAACGTACGATTAATTCTTCCATGTGCCCTATATGTACGACGCCTCTGCTTCTGTGCCTGATTCACCTGGATGTGAGATATGTAGAGTGCATCCACATCCAAACCCTTGACCTGGAAAAGAAAGTCGTAAAATCAGCAGAATGAATTGCAGAAAATGATAAATACATGAAGATCAAACAGATAATAGTGATGTACCTCAGCGTTGCTCTCAGCATTCTTGAGCAAGTCCAGGATGAACCTTGCAGACTTGGCAGGCCAGCGTCCTTGTCCGTTTGAGTGCCTGTTCTTTGCTTGAGCAGTTCGCCCAACACCACCACAGAAACGTCGGAATGGAATGGCCTGCTTGTGAGCCAGGACATCTTCCAAGTACCTCTTGGCCTTGGCCAAAGGCAACTTCCTCAAAGCAAAAGCTGTCTCCCTTGTATTCTGCATAAACAGTAAAAAGGATGCACAAGTCAAAACAAGCTAAAAAAAATCTCTGAAAGTGAAAAACACAAAAGATAAAAACAAAATTTAAACAAACACGTTGAGAAACTGATATGGAAACAATTGTACCATCATTTACTGAACCTTCAGCCACCAATAACAACAGAGGTTCACCCAATAACAATGCAATTAATTTCCCTGAAGTTTACGAGAGCCATGTTCACAAAAGGCAACAAGGCCCTGCTTTTTTCATCAGGTTAACAACTAGAATAGAAAATATGTGGAGCAGTTTTGGTTGGTTAAAACGAAAGGATAAAGTGATGAAGAAAATCATCCAATGCTCTTCATTTCTTACTACTGAAATCCACAACCTCGTTTAGATATAAATAAAATCGTAGCACCAAAATGTCCCATCATTTACTGAACCTTCAGCCACATAAAATAAAACAGAGGTTCACCCAAGAACAATGTAACTGATTTCCCTGAAGTTTACGAGAGACCTGTTCACATAGGCAACAGGCCCCTGCTTTTTTCATCAGGTTTTACTAGCACAATCAATAGCAAGCAACGGTCATACAAAAAACGAAATCCGTCTAAACCCAAAACACAATACCTTAAAATGAACTCTGAGGTCACCGCCCCTTGCTTTGCAGGCTGCAACATAAGCATGGACACAACAGTATAAAATTAAGATCTCCTCCAATGCACAGAAAACCCAAATGGAAAAATATTAGAACACTTACACTTAGTGGGATTATCAGGCTCTCTAGAGTACTTCACCTAAAAAAGAAAGAGCAAGGGACAAAGTGTGATTTAGAGATTTAATGCAAGAAACAAAGGAAGAATAGGGAGCGAAAAGCGGAGATGTACCATGGTGGCTTATGCTGCAGCACCTTCTGCCTTGTTGAAGCTACAGACGTTGATGTCGGTGGCTCTGGCATAACAGAAGATGTGACACTGCTGAGTGCGGTTTATATATAGGGTTGCTAAATGAGAGAAACCCTAATTCTTGCTGCAGCCTTCTACGCTGCTCTTTCTTTGGGCTGGTTTATTTGGGTTCCAGCTTTTGTCATGTGAAGCCCACAACTCATTTTCAAAAAATTAAAAAGAAAAGAAAAGCAGGAAGGGAACTTTCATTGGCAGAGCCTAATGGGCTCTACAGCCCAGCTAAGCTACAAGATAGGTCTTATTTATATGACCCAATTGTTAAATAGATAGTGTTTGGTATGTTGAACAGTATTGATTGAGCCGGCATGACAAGTAGCATATCTTATTTTGTATTTAGTATACTTTGAATTGTATTGGATAATATGTTTTATTTTGTATCTTGTATACATGGGATAAAACCCGACCAACCTGAGACCTGCACCTGTCTAGGTTTAAAAAAAATAAAAGGTTGATTTGACCTGATCTTATAAAAAACTTGGGTAAACTTATGAACCGATTGACCTGATATAAAATACGAGATAAAAACTTATTGATTTCTTTTTTTTATTTTATGTCAAAACAAAGTTGTTTTAATTTTTTTTAATTTGGATCAACTCGGGTTAACCCTCTTAACCTGTGACCGGATCAACCTGAGATAATCCTTATGACCCGTGACTTGAACCTCATATCGGGTTGACCTTTGAATTAAGTTTTAAATTTATAACAATACTCTTTTTTATTCTTACATTGTCTCGATTCAACCCGGGTTGACCATCTCGACTCTTAACTGGGGTCTTGCTCTGAGTCAACTATTTGGTTGTATTTTAAAACTATGATAATAACTATTTTTATTTTTATATTGACTTGGATCAATGGTCAACTCGGTCTATAACCCAAGCTTTGCACTAGGTTGATTCTTGAGTCAGGTTTTTAAAATATGATAATAACTATTTTTTTATATATATCGATCCAAGTCAATGGTCAACCTAACCTAGGCCTATCCCCGAATTGGCTAACAAGTTAGATTTTAAAGCTATGATAATAATCATTTTTATCCTTATATTGACCATGTCAATGGTCAACCTAATTTATAACTCGGGCCTTGTCCTAAGTCAATTCACGAGTTATATTTTAAAACTACAACAATAATTATTTCTATCGTTATATTGACCCGAGTCAATGGGTAACCTAACTTGTAACTTGAGCCTGGCCTCAGATCGACCACTAAATCAAATTTTAGATCTTTAATAATAACCATTTTTATCCTTAAGTTGATTCGGGTTAATGATCAACCTGACTCGAGCTTAGTCTTAGGTTGACTCTTAAGTTGAGTTTTAAAACTATGAAAATAATCATTTTGATCCTTACACTGACATGGTCAATGGTCAACCCGACTCATACTTCTGGCTTTGCCTCAAGTCAATTCTTGAATTGATTTTAAAAATTATGATTGTTGTAACCCATTTTCGGGTCCCCACAAAAATAAAAATAAAATAAATAGCCAAAGGAGGTTAGAAAAATAACGGAAAGCAGAAGCACTCAGAAAATGGTCAGAAAAAGCGGTCAAGGAGGTTAAAAATACAAAGATGGATTTTTGATAATATATTTTTGAATGATAAGAGCCCTGGTGGATAAGAAAATTTGATTTTGAGGAGAAAAGTCCAAATTTGGAGGTTTATGGACTTAATTGGATTTTTAAATTGAATTTATGGAGGATTTGAGTGCAAGAAAAATTGATTTTTAAGTCAATTTGGGCTTTAATTAGAAGAAATTTAAGTTCTGGGGCCAAAATATATTTTTTAGGAATTTATTGGGTCAAATCAGGGGTTTAATTGCATAAATATTGAAGTTTAATGGCCAATTAGGGGCTTAATTGAGAAAATCCGAAACCAGGGATCAATTTGGAAAAGGAGCGTAAATAGAGGGGTTGTTTTGGATTGATCCGGGTCAAATTGAAGAAATTGAAAACTGGAAGACTAATGACGCCTGTTACTGTTCACTTTCTTCCTCAAAAAGCTGCCTAAATGGCTGCTTTCCAGGCGCATTTTCCAGCTCGTGTGGCCTTCAAATCCGACAAAACTTGCACCAAAATGTCCACATGAAACCCCTTTATCCCGGAGAATGGTCCAGTCGGGTCGAAAAGGTTAGAAACGGCTCCGTTGAGTGGCTCAAAGTGGCCACCTCGGGCAGTTCACAGCCTGGAGCTGCCAAATTTGGCAGCTCGAGGTGCACACTTTGAGCCAACAGTTGAGATGCTTCCCAACTGAATCAAGGGCTGCAATTTTTCCCCAACGTAGACAAGATTGCCCTCTTCCACAGCCTATAAATAGAGTCGGATTTGATGATTTGAGTAAGGAAAAATTCGGGTCCAAAGTCAGCCAAAAACCAGCATTTTCGCCCAATTCCTGCAGATTTTTCTTGTATTTCTTTCTTCCTCTGCAACAGGAAACCAACGCCGTCTTCCTCCAACTCCACCGCTGCAACCACCGGCTGAACCACCTCATCACAGCAGCCACAACCCCTTCGGCCAAGTGAGCCCCTCTTCCTTTCCTCCTCCTTCCTCTTCCTTTCCTCCTTTTCTTCTTCTTCTTCCTCCTTTTCTTCTTCTTCCTCCTTATCTACTGTTCACGGCATGAACAGTAGGCGTGAAATATAATTCACATCCTACTGTTCACACAGGACGTGAATTATATATATATATATATATACACACACACACACACGTGTGTGTGTGTGTATTATAATTTTATAAAATAAAAATAATAAAAAATATTTGAAAAATCATTTTTTAAAAAATATGATTTTCTCGCATCTTTTTCTACCAATTTTTGCAGGATATTGGTTTGTATTTTTATATTGTAAAGATACAAATCCGGTATTAAAATACCCGGTTTTCGTCAACAAAAACAAATGTTTATAAAAAAAAATATTTTGTTTTCATGCATACGACCAATACTCTAACATGTTTTGAATGTTCTTTTTATATAAAAAAAATATTGAAAGTTTTGAAAATGTGTTTTCGCATAGATTTCTTAAACACAAATTATTTTCTTGCATTTCTGGATTTTACAACATGTTTGTAAAACTCCAAAGGGTATTGGCCAATATTCCAAAAACTATAAAAATCTTATTTTGGGTGAGGAATTCATATATTATTCACCGCTAATGTTTGGATAAAGAAATCCTTAAAGGACGAATATCCAAAATATTATTGGGAGTAATAAATCCGCACACATCCTTGAAAGAAGCCTTGATTATAATCGAGGACATTTTAAAATTTTAAATTTTTGACTCCACGGTTTACGAGCCGTGAAAGTATGAAATACTAAGGCAAAAGAAGGCTTTTAAAGCGCTTTGAATTTCCTTAGATTTCTAAATTTTTTTTGTCCCTCCTCCTTGCGATTTACGAGTCGTAAACTCTTGAAATACTAAGGGAAAAATGAGCTTTCAAAGCACATGGAATCTCCTTGGATTTCTATCCAAATAAATTTTATTTGAATCAAATCTAAGGAAAATTGACGGGACTACAAAACACCAACACCATAGCAATTATAGAGCAAACCAAACACTAAGCAGCTTACCTTAGGTAGGGCGTACTAGGGGTGCTAATACCTTCCCTTTACGCAACCAGTCCCTTGCCTTAGAATCTCTGAAAGACCAGTACATCAGGTTTCCTAGTAGCCCTCAATGAATTACTAGGTGGTGACTCCAACGAACGAATTAAAAACAAACGCAACATACGAGAAAAATCGCCAGCCGATGCCGCGCGCATAGGATTTTTTTGGGGTGCGACAATGATAATAATCATTTTTATCTTTATGTTGATTTAGTCAATGGTCAACTTGACATGTGACCTAATTCTTACTCCAAATCATCTTCCGAGTCAAGTTTTAAAATTATGATAATAATCATTTTTATTTTTATTTTTATATTGATCCAGGTTAATGGTTAACCAGACTGGAGACACGGACTTTGCTTATAATCAACCTCCTAGTCGGGTTTAAAACTATGAAAATAGTTATTATTTTCCTTGCGTTGACCCAAATCAACTCAAGTTAACCCTTGTATAGAGAATTGAACAAGCTTACCCTGTCTCTTCTCTTTCAATGGCACAAAAATTTCTTTGCTAAAACAACATTGAATAGAACAAAAATTGATTTTTGTATTGTCTAAAGATACACCAAACAACTTTACAAAAACATTATACTGTCCAAACCATCACTATCCAACATACCGAATATTACCTTAAGGAGCATATATTTTTATTATTAAATATCTAGTCATGGTAATTTATCAAAACAATTGTATATTTTAGCATATAAAATTAAATACATATTTTTTTAAAAAAATATTTATCATACTTAATTTAGTGGTATTTTATTATGAAAATATCTTATTTGTTCAACAATCTTTCTATATTATTTACTATTTTTCTTTTTCTATTTTTTAGAAACAAAAAAAAAAGTTTGAAAAATACAAAATGAACAAAAACAATATTAATTATAAATGGTTTTAAAAATATAAAAACTAATAAATATATTGTTTCTGAGATGATAAGAATTGATTGATTAGTTTTGATAAACTACATCGATTAAGTTATAATTAACTCTTCATATCAAGAAGAGCAAACAACATGTAAATTGCATAAACCAGGTAATTTTAAAGTAATAGAACCAAGAGAAGATCACTTGCTTAGCACTTGTTCAGCAGACAATCTCTGGAAGGATACCTGTGAAGCATCCTCTTCAAGAGATCTATAACTGGAGTAGAAATCGATTGAATAACTTTATCAGGAAATTAACCTCAAATCCTTCCTAGAACCCCCTCAGAATATCCCTAACCGTTTCCGAATTAAATAGAGAAAACCCCACCAACATAATATCAGGAAGGAGATATGGCATATAGCCTTTGAGTACTTGATACTTGCTCGTCAAGAAAACTGTTTTTTTCCTCTCATAATTAATATCTCTAATTTTTTTATTAAATAAAATTGTTTCTAAAATATTACTTTTTTAGTTTTTATAGTAATTGATGAGAGAGAAAATTATCAAGTTTAAGTAAGAAATCAATGCTGATGCCATAAAGTAAAAGAAAAAAAAGAAAAAACTCACATTCTTTTTATTGTAAAATAATTACATATATTTGATAAGATATAATAACGTAATCAAATTATTAATATAATAATAAAAAAAAATAATTTAATGGGATAATTTATTACATTGGTTGGAAAATAATGAAGACTTCGATAAAGTTTTATTTTAGTTGTTATAATTTTCAAATTAATTTATTTTAATCCCTATATTTTACTTTTATTCACAAATTGCCTTATTTGAAATTTTCTAGTCATTATAATTTATGAAAGTTACAATTTAGTCCTTACAATGGGATTTTATTTAATTGGGTCCCTCCATGGTCACTCTTAATCATGCAATGTTTTATTACCTAGTTTTTTATTTATTTTTTATTTTTTATGTGATGTTTATAACATAATAATTCGTTTTTATTACAATTGCAATCCTTCATTGCATTATAATTTAATAAATTTACATAACCAAACATAGATATGTAATGGACCGTTATGTTACATGATTTATTACCTCCATAAAATAATTAGTGTTATTGTTTCTCATCAAACGCAATGTTAAAAATTGTTTTTATGAAGTAGCAACCCATTTTAAAACTTGAATTGCTTAAACCCTTTGATTAATATCATAATTAATCACGCATGTTGGACCAAGCATTCAAATTTATTGATTCTTTTTTAAATTTTCTGCTTAAAATGAAACACCATGAAATCATTAATGATTTTATAAATAAATATAGAAAAGAAATGAAAGAAAAGAAAAAAAATGGTGGGAGTATTATTAATTATCAAGTGAATCAATTCATGTAAATAATATTTTTGTCATATCGAGAAGTAACAATAACATCCTACTAGTTTTTTTCTATCCCATTTTTAAAAAAGTAAATAAAAACAAGTGGAAGAAAAATATCTTAAATGAAAAAAAAAAAAATATATATATATATATATATAAGTCAGGAATTTTATTCTCTCTCTTTTTTTTTTGTATCAATGTTTTTTTCTTTTTCTTACTAATAAAATACCACTACTTGCTCTATGAACACTGTAAGATTTTCCCTACTTTTTTGGGAGCTAGGTATTTTATTTTCTATTTTTACCAAGTGTCAGAGGCTCAAGTTGCAGAACCTGAAACCACTTGAAGCATTCATGTTGGTGCATATATTTACTGGCTTCAGGATTATTGCCATGCCACTTCGTAATCCTTGCAGTTCCAAAACTGAATAATGAAACAATTTAAATTAAGCTTCAAAAAGTATGGAAATTGAACTACATTTCCGATGAGTGTCATCTGGGTCTAAATAATTTTCTAGCCAATGTTTGGGCAAGTTTATGCAGTGGCAGTCAGAAAATGTAGCTGGACATAAAGGAAGAATAGGCAATGACATCAGCCCACTCTGGGAAGAGGCCCTTCAACCTCCTTGCTTCGTCATCTAAAACTTGGTCTACCACAGCAACTTCCACCCTTAAATCATCAGAACTGCTAGCCTGTACTTTCCAGAGAGAATTTATAGCTCTTAACAAAATTGAACCATGTCTGAAAAGAATCATCCTCGTAGACTAAGGTAATCAAGGACAGAACTTTACCTCTAACCAGAAAGTCCAGTTTCGTTGGCTGTTTCCACTAAGTCTTAGGATGTAGGATGGTGGACCACCATCAACTGAATCGGGAGCTGTCCGATTTCCAGAGTGATTAATTACACAACAGAGCAAAATACTCAGAGACAAGTGGAATCTTAAAATTTCGTACCTGAAAGCATGTTGTCTGTAAATGACCAGCTTGATAAAGGACCGGTTATGTTAAGGACTGCTACCCAAACCTCCTCCAAGTCACTAAAAGACACAGCGTATGAAGATTAAAACGATATCTATGTTTTATGATATAACATATGCACACAAGTATTCCAAGCTAATTAAAATTAAAAATTTAAACTGAGCTTTTCTTAGTTGTTTCTCTCCTGTGCAGTCAAATAGAATCCCCGATGTTGATACTTCAGTTCTTGCCGTGTCTTGGATCTATAGAACATCTACCAATTATCCATTGAAAATACAAACTTTTAAAAGCGAATAGGCATATTTTCCACGATATATGTATATGAATGATAGATTTATAATTAATCAGGCAAGAAGCATGTGGACGGTTTGCTCATTAAACAGAGCAACAATCTTGTTAAAGTAACACCACAGTCTTCTAACATCGTCCTATGGTTCAAGGCAAGTGGATGTGGCTGAGCTCGACAGCACACCCTCACCTGGAATAATCCAGGTTTGAATTCCTACCCTAGCAACACTGTGCGCTACTGTCAGAAAATGTTGTAACAGTTTCTTGCATGAGCTGGCAGTTGAACCGAGCATTCATGTATCCTATCCCTCCAAACCAAGGACGCAAAAAACTCAAAGAAGTATATATTTTAAGCACAAGACAAGTTTTTGCGCACTTCCATGAAGATCAACAGCACATTCTACTCACCCCAAATAAAATTCCAAGTAAACTCTCCGAGATTTGTCGCTGGAGACGGTATGTGGCTTGTAATTAGATAAGTGGGGGAAATATCTATAGCGTTTCAAAATGCCATCACTCCTTGCCGGGAACTTTAAGCTTTGAGAAAACAAGAAAGGCACTGGAAAAATTCCCTGCCAAATAAATTATATAAAAAAACAGAAAGAAAGTTACACAAAATAAGGTTTATCAATGAAATTGATTGATTTGCAACCACTTTAGAACATATAATTCAAGATGAAGTAACTTGCCCTTGATGGGCACTAAAACTAAATCTACCACTCCATTGAAAGATGAGAAAACCTGGCACACCATAGGAAATCAACCCCCCTCCCTCCTCTCTTTAAATGAGGCTGTTATGGAAAATGCCCAGGTTGGGGAGAGAGGAAAGATTAACAAATTGAAAGAAAATTATCACGTGCTTCCAGATTTGAATAAAAAAGGGAATGTTGCCAAAGGGCAGGTACTTGTGATTCAAATACTGACACGAGAAACCAGCCATCTGTTGTGATTGTGAGTTATATAACTTGTTATGTCTAGACAAGGCAAAAGAGCCACTTCAAATCATAGATTTGACGTAGCATTAGCAACTGATATTAAATGCAAAATTTGCTTACCATCCAAGTCTCTCGGTGAGACATATTAGCAGTTTCAAAAGATAACTCTTGGCCAATATGCAATTCCTTTGCCACTTCAGGAGCATATTTGAAAAGAAACAATAAAGAATTGGAATCTACAACAGAAAATTCATAGCTGGAGTCCACAATCCTATCTACATCTGTCAATCCACAGAAGTAAAAGAAGTTTTCAGACAAGATGGCCGAGAAAGGGGGCTTAAAATCTGAACGAATAAAGAAGCCCATAACAGAACTAATAATTGAGCTGTGTTCATAACTCACACATCAATGCAAAATCTATCTAGCAGTTATAACTAGCTAGAGTTTTAAAAGGCTTTTAAATATCGAGTGCTCTCTTCTTCATACCTGTAGTAACAAGTGTATGCTGAAAAACAACCCTCTTTGGTGCGGCATTGCTGTATGGAAAAAATTGAGACGAGAGAGCCAGAGCAAGTACACTAATATGCGACAAGAGCTGCAAGATCGAAGACCGAGCTAACCAATGACTACAAACAGGTATTAGTGGGCCCACACACCAACCAGTTACAACCCCAACTGATGCTGCCACTACAACATCAGGAACATAATAGCCTGCAAGAAGGGATCTGGTAATCATAATCCACACTTTACTTCAGAGCATATAATCGATTGCTCAGTTATAACTGTACAAAACAGTCATAATGGTTCTGTAGATTATTGACCACTGGAAATAAATATAGAAAAGTACAAGCAGAGTACAAGCAGAACTTTGAAAGGGATATAAGTACATCATCCTCTTTTAGCTATGTCAAAGTTGAAAATACCACCATATGACACATAATGAAGGCGGTCTATATAAAGTTGATCCAATAAAATGAAACATCACATCAAGTATTTTGAACATTTGCACCTCAGATAAAAAACAAATAGAAAGGATAATTCATATAAGAATCGGTTGGAAGTATCTGATAGTCCAATTCTCCAATTCTTTTTTTTTTCCTCTACACCTGTCCAAAAGTTATCAACAACCAGCAGTGTAAAAAAAAAAACACTTGCTGACAATATTATTTATGCAAAATTCAATTTTCCAGTTAAAGTGCAGAAATGAACATATATTGATGCCCGTCTCACATTCAGAAGAACAACCAGAAAAATCCAATTGATATAAACAGCATCAGAAAAAATAGTTCAGGGATACTAACCATAGGGAGGTGGGACGGCACCCATCATGCCCATCTTCTCAATCAAAAATTGGGTAAGAAACCCCCCAAAATATACCGAGTATGCGAGACATGGAATTAGAGGTATTACATAAAAAACTGCTGACCTGAAAGAAAGAGCATCAGTCATACCACTTCTGTTATTTTGGCTACCATTTGCCACCTTTCTTCAATTAGAAAGTGACTAAAATGCAGCCAAAAAAAAAAAGGAGTTTAATGCGAGAAAAAAGAGCAAAGAGACAACAATCTATGTTCCATTTGGCATGCTATCACCCCCATCTCCTGCAAGACTGTTTCAAGTCTCCTCGTAAACAAGAGGAAAAAAGAAAAGAATGAAAATACTTAAAAAAACAATAAGAAAGTGCACAAAAAAATTGTGATCTCTCAAAATTTTCCAGAATTAGCTAGGACAACAAGCTGTGCTTTGGATCCAATTAGCAACAGTATAAAACCATGTGCAGCAGAAAAAAACATATGATGCATTTCAACAGTCTATTAAGAGGATCACAAGGAGTGGTTCTTGAAAATATTCAGAAATAGCAAATTCGATGCTATCTTTCAATTAAATGAGGAATCTTTTAAAAAAGTTAAGGACAGCTTGATGGCAGCTGTTGTGTCAGAGTTCAACATGACATGTCTTGAAGAAATCTAAAAGACATTCAAGTCAACACCTATCTTTCAAGGAAGGCTCCAAAATGATGCTACAAGAACACTAAAATGGAAGTCCAGCATACTTGAAAGGTGGAAAATCAGCCAGCGTAGATATTTTGAGGCAACAAGAACTTCAGTGTATTAAAGTTCATTAAAAAGTCACCAAGGGTAACACCTCACGTATATGGGATATATAAATAGACACAAATCACTGAATGGCTGATATTTTGCAGCATGCTTCAACTATTTATAGAAAAGATAGCATTATAAAGCAGTTCTAAGAGACATTAAAATACAAGTCACCATGCACAACATCACAAACCAGCAATGCAACACATGCAACTTCAATATAATAACCAATTGAGAAGAAAAATCCAGCCAACATTCACAAGAAGGAATTTGATTGTGATCCATCGAAACCAGTACCTTAGTGATTGATGATCACTGGACTTGAAAGATAGGGAAAAGAAGATCCATGCTGGAAGCATAGATGCAGACACAGAAAAGGTCAAAAACCCTCCACTGAGCCCAGCTACAAGATAAGCCTGTCTTTACTATAGTTAGCCATTGAAAATTTTAGAAACTATCAAAATCTAGAAGGCAAATAGATTTTTTCTAAAATAGTAAACTAAAAATAGAGATTACATACCGAAGTTAAGCAAGCATAAAATCCGAATGCTCCCCAAAATCTTGCTTCTTCAGCTAGTGCCTGCAAAATAAACTCCATTTCAGATATCTGCTAGCTTCTGTGATAGATGATGCAACTGGACTAGATTTAAAACACCCAGAAGATGCATGCAAAACTCCATCAAACTCCAAGAAAGGCATAGTGCTACCAAACAATTTAAAAAAGATGCAGAAAAAAATTAGGATTAGCTGCACAACACAAATCAAAGAGTCCAATGAATCAAATCACTAACATTTGTGGTGGAATCGCATATTTTATGGAAAGTTTATCTTGGCAATTTGGGCCCTTGAAGGTAAGTCTTCGAAAGAGAATTTGGAGGCAATCTTACCCTTCTACCTTTTAGCATGGAGTTGCTTGCTGATCTCAAGGCTCAAAACAGCAACCTTGACGTTGCAAGCCAAAAGGTTTACCTTTACATTGTGCCAAGCAATAGCATATTGTAAACATAGTAAGGAAAGAAGAAAATTTTTTATGAGAGAGAAGTGAAACATGTCCACCATCCATATGAAGTAGCTGACGTAATTCAAGAAGATAGTTTTCAGCAATTGGTTTTTGGAGAACTTTTCACAACTATCAAATATCCTAATTAGGTCTGCTATTACAATTAATGCTTTACTTTTCAATGAGGCCCTATTGAAGGAGAAGCTCAACAATATAGTAATCAAAGTAAAGACAGTGACCAAAAATTGGTCACCGAACTCTACTAAATGCCATGCATATCAAATGTTTGTCATCCCTGGCAACTAGAGGACATCTTGCCCCATTTATAAAAGCAACCCGTCTTATGACCATGTTTGTCTATTGGTTTTCAATTCCTAATAAATTGGTTTTCTATATTGTTTCCTCATATTCTAATGCAGACTTGCATTTGAATCAATTATTTTGAAATTTCATCTCATTGGTGAAGTCAGTAAAATGTAGCACAACTTGAACACCATATTAAATGGCAAGTATACTCATTATTATCAGTAACCAAAGATGTTCCATATGAATATTATTACCTAGGATGTACAAATTCAAAGAAATCCTGATTTGCGAACACTTCTAGCCATGTGATTAAAGAAAATGTAAAAAGCATGGCCTGAGTAAGTGATTTCTCAACAAAATATATGATATGTAATTGTACCTCCTCTGATTTCTTGATAACTGAGACATCTTGAGAGAGGGGGAAACAACCCCAAACAGTTCTTGGAGTTAGCAAACCAACAAGTGAGCAGGGGATGAACATCAAGAATGCCAGGTATGGATGTGCAAACCTGCATTTGGATCTTGCATGTCAATGTGAACCATGACCAACAGTTACAACATCATCTCTCTCTCTCTCTCTCTCTCTCTCTCTCTCTCTCTCACACACACACACACACACACCCCTCCTCTCACAGTTGAAGCTACAGCTACTCCTAAGATACAGAAGAGATTTATGGTGTCCCATTGAAGTTCATCATTATAACATCATCATCCAATTGAAGTTCATCTTGTTGTTGAATACAATGAAACTACTGAAAAAAACCATGCGCCACAGTTAAAGCAGACACCAAGCTCACACCTTGTGAACTTTTTCCTATTCAAAATACCACGGAGAATAAATCAAAAGAACCAGAGAACAAACTCACCAGCTCAAAGCATGACTAGAGAAGAACAGTTGCAAAATAGAAAGGATAAGCGGGAAAATAATTGCCAGTATAATCCCAGCAGCATGGAAAAGCAGTCCTGGAAAGTAAACAGGATCTGAGTATTATTGACAAAATCTTCAATATGCATGTCTTGTGTCTATTAACTTATCAATGTGGAGGTGGGCGTGGGGTATCAGAGCATGGAGATTCAGAATACAAAATTCAAATAAAAATCAGCAGTAGAGAATCAACCTTTCACAAAATCATAGAAGATTGCAAAACAAGAACGTGACCTAGAATCCCAAAAATGCAAAAGGAATGGCATTACAAAAAAGATGGTGATGGGAATACTATGGAGTACCACAGCTACCCTTCTTGAATAGAAAATCTGAAAAAAAAACATTATAGATAAAAGGACGTTGTTATGCATTACTCAAGGTCATAAAAGGTCATATAGTGAGTCATAAATGTGTTAAAATTTAAGAAAGAATAATGAAACATCGGATAGAGAAGATGTCATAAATTTTGCAGCGTACAAGGAACCATGATAAGTAATCAAAGAAAACAGCCCTCTCATCCTTGTAGTCATTGGTTGTGGCTTTAGATTCTCTTTCTCGAGCACTTTGTAGCTTGGAAGAATTTGTGAAGGCTTTGAGTATGCTAAGCAAATTTTCTCCACGAGCTTGGATGCTCCCAGGTCTGGTATGAGTACATTCAAATGCATCAGAGGATGCACTTAAGAATAAAGCGACAAAAGAATTCCAATGAAGTATATATATATATATACCAAAATAGCAGATGTAAAGCATACAGTAATTTGTCCAATGTATCAAAGGATGTATGGTAGTAATAACCACCAAGAAGAAAGATGATATCAAGGCTTGGAATGTTTCCATGATCTTGGGAAAATATTCTGTAATCTGTATCTCCAGGAATCACAGGAAAGATGTCCTACATAGAGAAATAGATCATTTAGAACTGAAATAATTAAATGCAAAGAGAGGACATGCACAGCAGATGGGTATTGGAATAAACCACACATATATGTTAGGAGAATTTTAAAGTGGCCCAGGTGAATATGAAACAAAATCATGCAAAAAATATTTGTTTCTTTGTTTCCTTACAAGTAACCACAAAATAAAATAATCATCAGAATGTTTTGAAGTTAAATTTAAAAAACAAGAAAAATAAAAGAAAACCTGAGCAGCACTATGTGCCATGGGATATACTGCGGACTCTGCATATACTTGAGAAGGCCAAGACCCAGGTCCAGATTGGCAGACTAAATCTGTTAATACAACAGCGTTCACATTAGCATAGAGCAGCAGGACCATTACACGGAACTCTGAATCATTAAGAAAAGTCAAAAACTTATGTTCCCAACTACCAACAAATAAAATTTTAATTCATTTCTTATATTTTCATATCTGGCAGCTTTGGAAGTGAGTGATGTCGAGAACATGGTGCATTTATTCTGATATAATGTGAAAGTATGTTGAGCTAACTTTAAGAGGCTTCCCCCGGATCAATCATGATATAGGAAAGAAGTTGCATATTCTGCAGATCACAGGCTGCTTTCTGTTTTCTGCTCTAAATCCAGTTCCCTTTTCCCCAAATCATTGAGTCAATGTTCCATATGCATTCTAAAAAGGTTGAGAAAAAGTAACACTGGAATTGGATCATATCCTACCAGGACCAGCAGTCCCAGATGCTTCCACATTTATAGAAGCTCCAACTGAATCACGCCATTTATGTGTTGTCATGAAGCCATGTGAACCCTGAGACATCATAATCAACCAAACGCTTTTAAGATTAAAGTGAGAGAAGTAAAATAGAAAATAACTTGATAAATAATGGTCCACTAAATGTGTTTTGAATGCAAGGAATTTGTTGCGGTTGTCCAACAAAGTAGGAAAAAGAAAGCTGCATTCAGTATGTTCAGAAATATGACTTGTCCACGATGGAAATGGCAACACAACAAAAAAAAAAATTTAACAAAAATACTCAAATAATAATATTGCTTACAAACATATACTATACCAGCATAAAAAGTTCCTCTGCGCCATTAAAAAGAAAAATAATTGGCCGGGGAGGGATCCAGCCAGATTCTACTGTAACTCTAGCTAATTCCAGCATTGATGCTGCAAAACAATGAAAACATGTAAGCTAACGTCTTTGAGGCAGTCCAAGTGGTTACGAGATACAATGTACTCACCAACACATGAACCACAATCACCAGCTCCTGGTGAACCAAGAGGACTATCAAAATGGCCATTAATTAATACAGATGGGTCAGTTTCTTGCAAATCAGCTGATGATATCCTGTTATCAAGTAGAAGTTAGTCCAAATGTTGTTTTCCAAAAATCTAAGATAAAAATACACTCTTTATTATCTAATAAGGCATACATTATAACCAATTATAATACTGCACATGCAAGATAAAAGCGCAAAGCTTATGACACAATCTTCTATCATTGATCTCCTAATCCAATAAGGCACCATTTCCTCATTAGTCGTTTCCTATACATCACTTAGAGCTTCCCTCTAAAATGTAATGTAATACCTTTCTTAATATTTTTTCTGGGGTAAAAAAGAAATGGTTCAACATTTTCCCTTCACAGGATTCAGCTTCCTAGCTTTTGTTCCAGCAGTGAACAATAAAGTTTCATACGACACTTCAGAATGCAATTAAAATTTCATGTGTTGAATAGCTTATATGTAACAAGTCCAGAGGCCACAATTTCTCGACAAAGCTGCGAAGTCCAGTCCTTTCAAAATGGAAGACACATCCTTTCTTAGAGGATGTATCTCACCTCCAAGTGAAATCTCCGATCATGCTTTCAAGGGAGTTCCATATAAAAATAGTGGCTCCGGTACGCAAGGGAAAAAACACATCCCATTCCTCGATGATTCTAGCACGAATCGAACGTCAGCACATGAACACAAACTTGAACAGGCAATAACATTTGAGCGAGTAAAGAAATTACCTGGCAACAATATTTATATGGTCTCTATAAGCAAAAGATATGCTGTGGCCTAGAAATATCATATTGAAGGAACCATTAACAGTGGTCTCCTCAACCTCAATCCTGCAAATAAATAAAAATTAAATAAGGTAATAAACCAAAATCATAATTAAAATTAAAAAATATCACTTAAACTGTCAACCATAACACCAGCATTACTGAAGAGAAAATAACAACCTGATATTGGATTCAGCTCTCTCCTTCAGCATTTCTAACTGCTCTTTAATATACGCCGCGGCTTTTCTTAATCCAGGACGCCCTTCCTTTTAATTTATCAGCATTAAAAGCCAGTGAATAAATAAATAAGAAAATTGAAAACTCCGTAACAAAACAAGAGGGACATGCAAGCACAGAAATGAGGGCGGGACTGACTTGACGATCGTCTTTGGTTAGAACTGCAATATGGTGGATGGCTCTGGCCTCGGAGAAGCGATCGAGAGGGGCGTCGATCGAGAGGGGCGTAATGAATTTCATGTGAAGTACGGAGTGAACAAGAAGCGATATGATAGTGTAGATAATCGCTAGAAAGAAGATGAATTTGAATCCAGATACGTCTCTTGAGCTCAGCCTCGACGCCATTTCTGGGTCTCTCTGTTTTTTCTTTTTTTATTTTCAATTTCCAAGATTGGAACGGGAAATATTATATAGTATATTGGAGGGAGAGCAGAAGAAGAATGCGTTGAAATTTTCAGCTCAGAAGAGTGTGGGTGCTGACTGCTGTGTTTTGTATCGGTACCTCAAGTGCCAGTCGATTTAAAGAACTCCCTCTCCTCTCCCTCCAGTTCACGCTTGGGTGGGTGGGCTACTTCTTCTTCTGAGCCGGAGCTAAGCTTGTCTAGTTTATTTGGGCCTTAATAAGTAAATGGACTCTAAACGGAGGTATCTTCTGCTACCTTCCTTAAAGCTTGATATGCAAGTTGCAAGTTGCTTCCCTTTCGTTCATCTTATAGTATCTCGAAAAATACCATATTAAAGAGCTAAATAAAAAAAATAGCTTTTCAAATAGTATAAATATGGTTTTTTGAATTATGTACATTCCAATGATAAAAAGTTATTTAGAAAAACTATTTATATTTTAATATATTTCATGTTAAATTAATTTTAATATAATTATATAACTAATTTAGATATTTTATATATAATATAATTATGATGTTATTAATTATATAATTAATATGAGTAATTTATAATGTATTTAAAATAACTAAGAATTTTCTACATAGTTAATTAAAAATACATTACATAACAATAAATCAATCAAAGTTAATTAAAAATCAAAACCCCTCTTTTGCATAATTTCTAACTTTCTATTTTGAAAATACGCTGCAGAAATTGGATCCAAATTAGAAATATCCATTTTCATAATTTGTTCTTCTTTCTCAATCCTATCCAATTCTTGTTTCTCTTGACTTTGTTGAATCATCATGGCTTGTTGCTCTAACATAATTTTCATGTCTTGTTTCTTCTGATCCTTAATTTCAACTAGAATATCCCTGAATTGTTGTAAAAGATTCGTTACAGTTGCATCCCTAACTTTATCTTTTCCTTGTCTACGTTTAAGTCGTTTCTTTGCAGCCTTCTGACCGATTGGTCTATCTTGATAAATCAATGGTTCATTATCTTCTCCTAAACTAAAAGAATCAGGGGTAGATGGAGTTGATGAAATCGAACTTATATTGGCATGACCTTTTTGTTTCTTGTTTGACCTTTGATGTTAACTTGCACGCTCAAATTGTCTAGTTGAAATTGTTTGCCAACGTAAGAAACATACATTTGTCGAGCATCATTAATTTGGTAAAAAAATAAATAAATTAAATAATGTTAAAATATATATTAAACAATTTAACATAGAAATGAATATTAACATTACCCTTGATTCTTCGGTCATTCCACTTTGCTGATGATTTTCAATTTGAGTAACAAATCCAACAAATTTACCGACTTCTCTATTTATTTCTTGTCATCTACTTGAGATGCTTATTTGTGAACGATTATTCAAGTTTCCTCCATTCTCTACAAAGTAAGCATGTACGCGAGCCCAAAACTGTTTTGTTTATTGATCAACTCTTGTAATTGGATCCTTGCTTGTATTTAGCCATGCAGAGACAAGTAAACAATCCTCCTCTTGTGAGAAATTTTTACTTCTTTATGATTTTTTTGCCGAATGAACATTTAAATTCAAGCATGTTGAGTCATCAATTAATTAATTAGAATCACTTGGTTGAGAGAGAATATCTTCTGACTCACTCATAAGAAAGTTGGTAAAAGAGCTTGGAAAATTTGAATCCATCTACATTAAAAAAAAAAAAAAAACTCAAGTTAAAACCTTATTATAAAAGAGTGTAAAAGAAGCTCACATTCAATGTCTAGCAATTTTGTAGTTTTCATACATGCGAATTAATAATAAGCATTACCTTCTACTTGTTCTAACATAACAATTTGACCATTTTTTAGAACTAAAAGAGAATCGATATACTAGTTTAATTGTATTTTTAAGAAGACAAAATATAATTGACCTCAAATTAAAACAGACAATCAAAAATAAATTTTAAATATGTAACTCTATATTTTTATCAATATCAACTACCATTATTAATTCCTCTCAATTTTATCAAAGATAATAACATAAATAAAAATTGTCTTCCTTAACCCATATTAAAAACATAAAATAATAAAGAAATAAAACTCATCACAAATATTAAATTAACAACAAAAAGTCTAAAAAATCAAGAGATATAAAAACAAAAATAGAAAAAGCTTTTAAATAAGCATACCTTTTAATTTCAGCTAATTAACACAACCGATGTTAATAATTAACCGGAGAATAATTGATTCTTGTTTTTTTAAATTTGAGAGAAGGGTGAGGCACAATACAAAAATTTAAAACTACAAGTTTTTTCTTTATGTATTTATAGAAAAAAAAAATTTATATTTTTTTTAAAAAAAAGTTGTTGGCCAACGACTATAAAAATAGCCGTTGGCCATTTCTACAGTTAAATGTAGAAATGGCTGTTAAGAAAACAAAAAGTCATTTTAGCTATTGGTTTACCTCTTCCGTTGGAATGCAAATAGTAAAGAAATAAAAGGTAAAAGCCATTTGGCTCTTCATTTGGCTGCTCCGTTGGAGCTGCCCTTAGAGCTAAAACCCAAATTACATGTTGCAAGCTTGCAACCACACTACCAGAGAGGGCAAAGGCTTTACAGTGAGGCCTGGACATTCTGATTGTAAGTATGTGAGAATTTCTCACACAGTACTTCGTATGCATGTTGATTTTTTTTTCTAATAAATGAGTACATATTAATTATTTCTAAACTAGATAATGATGTGTCTCCATACCTGAATATGACAAGCCTTTCAAGAGGTATAGTTGATGTGGGTTCAGTCACGTAGTGAGTTTTGCCATTAAAAAAACTTTTTCTGGTAAGAGAGGAAACGTAAAAGTTATACAGGCGACCGAATCATCGTCTCTTAATCAATATGGGATAGTGACAATATCATAACCTCTCAAACAAGGAGCTTGAATAGCACAACATGATTGGTGTTCCAACAAATGACGCCAATAATGATGTGTGTCCATGTCTACACAAAGTGGGCCCCTAATAGGTATTGTTGTAGTTTACATAGGTTCTACCGCATTTTAGGTTCTATCATTGAAAATGATTCTTTTAAAGAGAGAGGTGACCCTTTTGCTATATAAGTGTCTAACACCCTTACCTCTTAGCTGGTGTGAGATAATGACATCACCATAATTCTTTAGGCAAGAGACTTGGGTGGTGTATCATGGTTGGCGTTTCCACATATAACATCAATGATGATATGTGTTCACATTTAGACATAGCAAGCTTCCCAAGAGGTGTTTTCTCAGTTGACATGGGCTCATCTACGTGGTGGTTTTTATCATTGAAAAAAACATCTTTTGAGGAGAGAGGTAAGACTCTCATCTTTTAGCAAATATAAGATAATGACAACATCATAACCCCTTGGATGAGGAGTTTGGGTAACACAATATAACTGACATCTCCAGTGATGACACAAATGATAATGTGTGCTCATATTCACACACAACCGGCCCCTTAAAAAGTATTGTACCATCCAACATGGTTTTAGACACGTATTGAGTTTAGTCTTTAAAAAGGTGTCTCTTAAGGAGAGATGAGGTCCTCGCGCAAAATAAATGACTAGCTCCCTTGTCTCCCAGTCGATGTGAGATGGTGACATCTTTATAACCCCTCAAAGGATGGGCTTAGGTAGTGCATCATGGTTGGCGTTTCCACATATGACAACAATAATGATGTGTGTTCGTACTCGTACATGATAAGCTCCTAAGAGGTATTATCTGGATTCGAGAACATAATGAGTTTTGTTATTTAAAATGCCTTGATTGTGGGGAGAGAGAATGCTCTTATATTATTTAAACAACTAGGACTCGTGTCTTTTATCCAATTTCAAAATTATGGTTAAGATAGAACACTATTTCAATCACCACTCAGCTGCATTGTCAAACAAATTTTAAAGCAACATTGAGTGAGAAGCATTATGCATATAAATTAGTGTGTCCAGTATTACGATGCAATATATTTTTTTAAAGTATTTTTTAATTTAAAATACATTGATATTATTATTTTTTATTCTTGATATCGTTACATTAAAATTATTAAAAAATGCCTAATTTTTTTTAAAAATATAGCATATTTTTAAACTAAAAATAATTTTAAAAACACCTTTTTAAAAAAAAGAGTGAAACGACAAAATCAAACACACTCCCGTAAACTTGGTTATAGCCCTACGGTCCAGGGTAAAAAAAATGCACTGAAGCTCGAGTTTTTTACCTCGCAGTGAAAAGCGTTTTTTATCTCCTATATTACCCGTGACATGCATGTCTTTGTCTTTCTTATATAGCGAAACCAGGGGACAGCATCGAACGAAAATTCAAAAATTACCATTCTTATCTGATGGAATCCACCAATCAAAGCTTCAGACAAACCAGTTCGGAGTATGACTTTGTGAAATTTATCTCCAGCCCAAAGAGACAGGGGAAGACAGCAGAATCCCCTAGCGTTGTTCTTTTTTTTTTTTAAAAAAAAAAAACTTTGTATACATCGAACCCCTCTTACTTTTTCAATCAATTCAATTTAATCCCCATGCCCCATAATATTTAAAAGTCACTACAGTGCGATCGCTACATTAAACCATTTAAATCAAATAAGAAAATAAAAAATTTAACTTAATTTGCTGCTATAATTATTTTATTCTTGATAAAATCAAATCATTGAGACATGATATTGTATATACTAGCTAGTATTTTTAAATTGCAACTGTAAATTGTTTTTAAAATATATTTTTTTAACCATAACAGTAAAAATTAACACAATACTAAGCACACACTAAATGACTAATATTTTTTTTATTAATAATTAATATCCTGAAAAAAATAAAGAAAATTTCCGAGCCATTGATGAGTTACTTAATTATGGATACAATTAAATACTAACAGAACATACAATATTATATACATTAGATAATATTTTAAAAACCACAATTAAAAGTTTTTTTAAACCTATTTTTTAAAATTATAATCATAAATATTATCGCTTGTTTTTTTTATATATTATTAATAGTTAATATCCATAGAAAAAAGAAGAAGAAGAAAGTTTCCGAGCTAGGAAGTGGCGAGCTGCATTGCTACTGTTATAGCCATGTGGGGAGTTAGGTAGCGTGGGTGACATCCATGATTCTCTGTGTTGGCTTGTTGCCATGCTTTCAAGTCTCAAAAAGTTCCTTCCTCTGAAAAGTTCTTTGCAAATGCCTTTTCTGCCCTCTCGGAACCGTTGCCACGTGGCAGTTACATCAAGTCTACGATTAGAAGACCAAGCAATAAAGTGTGAGGTAGCAAACTCCAAAAACATATCGTAATTGTCCTTCTTTTTGTAGTCGGCCGAACTCCCATTTATCTGAGGCGCTATTCAAGCTCGTGGAACGCACAGCTGCAGTTACTTTTTACCTCAACAAGGAGGGTGTTGGCATAATTTTGTTAATCGAGTCAAGTTATTTTTTTAAAATTTAAGATTCATAAAAAAACTTTAAAATATATTTATTCATGAATAACTTGTAATTTAATTTATTTATAAAAAATATCATACATGACTTTTATCATAATTTATTTATAAAAAAATGTTTTTTGAATTATAATTCAAAATCAAAAAAATCTAAACTAACTCTTAATATTTTATGCAATTACCGGTCATGTATATATTTCCTTATAAAACTAAAATAAAATCAATTATTTGATATATAAGAGAAAAAGGATTGAATTATGAACCATTTTATCCTGCTATGGTATTGGATTTATAAAAAAAATATACATCTCTATTAGCTATGCTAACACTAAATTTACTAAAAATCTTAAAATATTATATTCTCATTAATAAGTGTTATAAGTTTTTTATTTTATCATTTATATTTACTATTTAAAAAATTAAAATAAATAATTTATAATAATTATATCAGCTTAAATATTTATCAATTATTTTAAAACATGACCAAAACATAAAAAAATTACTCTTACTTGTTATGATAGAGTAAAAGCTAATCTAAAAAAAATTCAAGGATATATGGGAATATAGTAGTGATTATTTTTTTAAATATTATTTTTAAAATTATATTAAAATAATTTTTATTTTATTTTTTAAAAAATATAAAAAAAAAGTAATTTAAAATGAAAAAAATAATTCAAAATATAGGAAATTATCGTTTGGAATCAGTTCCGAATGTCCCCTCGTCAGGAACTCAGAATTTCCAGCTTTTAGCGCGCACTCTCTCGAACGAGACTGGGCATGGCATTCCCAGATTGTATAGAGATAACACTGATAAGTTTTACTCGGGAGTGTTCCGAAAACAGTCTGCCATGTGGAATCTGAAGACTGCTTTAGACTTTTTGTCACTATGACCACAGAAGTCTGCCGAGTTGTAGGTTTGCCAAACTACAAACAAGCTAAAAAGTCTGTACTGCCCTTTCTTTGTTATCTACAAATGATGAATCGTCCGGATTTTTCTGCGATAATCCTCCTAGATTTCCTTCTCGGCTCGAGATAAGTTCTAAAAATGAAAGTACAGGAGCAACAAAACGAGAAGGGAGGAGGATCTAAAATCATCAGGCATATAAGGATTTCAAGAATTAAGCGTTCAACTATTTGGTTCTAAGTTTTTTTTAATGTGATTATTGATGTTTTTTAAATGATTTTTTATGTTATAATAATATTAATAATATTTTTAAAAATTATTTTTGATATCAGTATATCAAAATAATTTATAAACATCAAAATTATATTAATTTAAAATTAATAAAAAATAATTTTTTATTTTTTTAAAAAATATTTTTAAAATTAAAAAATAAATAAACCCGAATCAACATCTGGTTGCTCCAAACAGCAGTAATTGAGATGCTTGGACCGTATACTCCCTCGTGCATGGAACTGGATAACCGTTTTTTCGAATGATACTTCGTACTTCGTAGTGTAATATAATTAGAGCAAACCATTACCTAAAGCAACTAAAAGATCCGGGAAAGCTTGTGGAGTTCAAAGTTTTTTTTTTTTTAAAAAAAAATCTCAGACATTTTTTTTTTAGTAACAGATCAAGTAATGCCTATATTAACCAAGTTTATCGAGATATGTCAAATAACTTTAATGTAATTTGATATTAAACTTAAGCTTGATATAAAGTTAAGTCATGGGATTTATTTTTATTAATTTTATCTTTAAATTTTTTTTTACAACTGAGTTGTATTTAAATCGATATAATTAATCAAGTTATAATAGACTAACTTATATAAGATGTAATTTTAAATTTAAATTAAATTAGAAGATTTCAGAATTGATCAACAAATCAATTGACTAGTTTAATAACAATATTAAATAATTATTAATGATTTAAATAATTTTTTTATTCAATTCACAACGCGTTCTTGACATTAAACTAATAATGATTTAAACAACCTCGTGTATATAAGCCCCGTTTATTTTTGCGGTTATAAAGTATTTTAAAAAAAATTAAATTATTTTTTTGTTTTAATTTTTTTTTTAGTTTTAAATCATTTTAATATATGAATATCAAAAATAAGTTTTAAAAAATAAAAAAATATATTAAAAAAACAAAATACATTTTAAAAAAACTTACCACGATCCAAAACTGGCCATATTAGATAACTGTCGAGAGCATAAGAATTCGTAATTGATTAACAGCAATATTTAAAGAATAAGATAATAATGCCAATTGAGTTACATCGTATTGACAAGCTGACCTCTCTCTGGGCAATCCGTAAATTCGTCTCCATATGTGAAACGGGACGAGGAATGGACCGGGGTGTTCTCGGCATTTGACAATCTCTTTATCATCCCCCCTCAATCACCAAAGTCGGGACCAGAAGGAACCGCTCCCTCCCTCCCCCCCTCCCTCCCTCCCCGTTTTGTTTTTTCGTCCGCAGAACTGGGTGTGTTCAGTAAATTGGTGGATTTCAATAATTTTGAGATGAGCGTGGTTAGGAGTGAGGGCAGCTGCGTAGCCATCCGGAATCTCTCCCCTTCAACATCCATCAACCGATCATGCGCTCACGGTTCTGCTTCTTCAGGTATTCTCTCTCTCCTCACTCTGGCATGGCGACCTCTACCATTTGGTCCTCTTGCATTGATTAGCTCCTCTGTTTCCACATAGCTTCATGTCCCAAACACACACGCGCACACACAGCCATCAACTGCAGTATCAACTTCAATTGACTCGCAGTGTTTTCGATTTCTAGGGCTCTGTGTGTGTTTAATTCTCCATTCATTTGTATTGCAATCACACACTCTGGATTGTCTTCTCTGTCAAATAATATTCTCCTCCTTGATAATGCAATATCTGATTTGTTTTCTTCTTTCTTTCACGAATTTGTAATCAATGAATTCTGTTAATAAAAAACAAAAGAAAACTCTCTGCCAAGTGTTTGTGTAATTGGATCTAGATCCGTGTTTTACGAGAACATTACTGGCGATTTAGTCTCCAATATACTAGTGGTGGACACGGTTTTACCACAAATCTATGCATTGCATGCATCGGAAAACGAACACATGCTAAACCACTTGATATTTTAATTTAGGCCAGTTTCTTTGCCGGAAACTTTTTTTTTTTTTAGAAAGTAGTTCTTATGTAAAGTAAATTCATGTAAAGTAATTATTTTTTAATGTTAGAGTTATTTGGTTGAAAATCAAGCTAAAAATCACTTATTAATTTGTTTTAAGTTTTTCAAAAGAATGGAAGGGAAATAAAAAAAATAAAATAAATTATTTTAAATAAAATAAATAATAATTAAAAAACAAGAACTAAATTTAACAACTAAAAACACCATAGGATAATAAAATTAATAAAAAATAATAAAAAGATATAATTAAATTAAAAAAATAAATAAATAAAGGGCTGTTTTGAAAATTTAAAGTGTTAAACTTGAAAAACAAGAAAAAATAAAATAGAAAAGAAAAGAAATTTGTTGATGCTAAACTGAAAATTAATACACCATACACGTTATTTAAAGGGTGATTGATATTGCTGTTGAAAAATACTTTTCATAAAATTTAAATTTTTTTATTTTAAATTAATTTTAATATGTTTATTTTAAAAATAATTTTTTAAAAAATAAAAAAATATTATTGATATGTTTTTCTAAATAAAAAAAATTTTAAAAAATAAAAAATAATTATATTTTTAAATATACTTTTAAAAATAAAAAAGTTGATGAGACAATTTCAGCCATATCAAGGAAGGCTGCCTTCAAACACTGCACAAGGTTTAAAATGCTGTCTAAATGTTGCGGCCGTCTAACATACTAGAGTGACCAATGCATGTTATAATAAATTTTTATTTTAAAATTATTAAATTATTAAATTATTTTTTATTCCATGTGAATATGAATCTTAATTTAATAGTTGATTTTAAATGTTAATTATTCATTTTACTTTATTTTTTTAAGATACAAAAAGTGTTTTTCAAGTTTCGAGAAGGAAAACACTTTTCTAGGCTTGTTTTTTTTATATTGAAAACCATTTTTATTAATTAATTTCTTTAAAGTTAAATAATTACGAAAAAGAGAAAGTTTTGAAAGTGTTATTTTTTTTTTTAAAAGTGTGTTTTATAAAACAAATGCCTCTTTTATAAAATATAATTATTATGTAAATATGATAGGTCATTACAGCAAATGAACTGGTTATTTGAATCTGTCCGGATTCGGCGCAATTGAGAGTATCAGAGTAACTAACTGTGAGCGAGGGAGAAGGGGACCAACGTGTACCGAAAAGGGTACCGAAGCCCATTCTCTTGCGGGCCAGTGACGGTCCTTGATTGGACGGGTGTACTTCCCACTAAAAGGTCGCGCAGGTATATTATAATTGCCAAACATAGACCTTCCGTTAAACAAATGACAACCTTTTTTTAAAGGAAAAAAATTTATGTTCGGTCCTTTTCTATTTTTTTTTAACTTAGGTTATTTTTTTAAAAAATACACCGTAAACGTTGGCAGAGTGGAGGTTTGTCTCTGTTCGCAACTAGGCGCAAAGGAAAAACAACAGTGAACCAGTGCTTTGAGATGATTGGATGTTTTTTTGTTTTTGTTTTTTTTAAATAGGGCACCTTGACGCACTTTCCATTGTTAGTGCGTGTTGGATCGAGTGCTTACATGGATACCTTATGTTTCCCATGTGGTCGGATTCGTGGTCCCAGATTTCCAGCTCAGCGCGTGTCCACACTCCCTCTACTGTTTGACTGGCATCAGGCATCGAGACGAAAAAGATAGTAAAATACCACTGACTATTTATATACGCACGTATTTGTACGAGGACATAGCACAAACCTCCCTAGAATCTCGAGCAAAACTAGAAAAGAAGTTTTTAAAAATATTTAAGAAATATTATTTTTATTATTTTCATGTATATCTGTAAATGGAGTTTTGAGCAATCTTAATTTTATATTTGGATTTTTATTAAATAAAAATATTTTTTATTTTACAAAGTATAATTGATAAACTCTTACAGCTATTTTTGTCAAGTGAATCTTGTATCATTGCTAAAGTTTCCCACAGCTTAGAGTTGGTAGAATGGTTATAGTTGTTTTTTAAATAATTTTTTATATTAAAATATATGTTAATGATATTTTTTTTATTTTTTAAAAATTATTTTTGATATTAATATATTAAAATGATTTAAAAATATTAAAAATATATTAATTTAAAATTAATAAAAATATTTTAAATTTTTTCAAACCTAAAAAAATCAGGTAATAAGTCGGCTCTGGTTTGTAGGTCCCACTGCCATTTCAATGACAAAACTGGTTAGGTAGCGGACTGCTCCGTGCCTATCACCAGAAATATGTTTCTTTTCGTTGTCTTGTGCTGTAATAAGCTTGTGTTATGTAGGATTCATCACCTTCTGAAACTTAACTTTTTAGAATTGGGAGCGTTGCCTTTCCGTATTGCTGATATGAAATGCTTTGGCGTGGTTGTGAAACCAGGTGGCTAAAGATTGTCTTGCTCTGCGTGTTGGTAGCCTTTTATTTTTCCTCCTTGTTCGTTCTTGTATTTCGGCTGAAATAATGGCTGGAAATATCTTGCTAATCGTCATTGGTTGCTGAAGTGATTGTTGTACTTGATAATTGAAGCAAGGATTTTTATGGTTGTATGCAGATGATGATGCAACTTGTGGGACACCTACTTGGATCGGTAAGGGCCTCACCTGTGTTTGCTTCAAGCGAAAGGGAGCATATGAACGAATTTGCATTAACTTGACCCCTCGACAGGCAAGTGAACACCTAATAAGAAACATTTTGTATTGAAGGAATAAAAAAGATGATTTTTGTTGGTTTTTCCTGTTGTTTTTGCTACTATTTTTCTTTTCTTCTAACACTAAACTCTAAACATCTGGCTTATGTCAATTCCTACCTGTAAAAACGCCTTCCTTTGTCATTGATTGGCCAAATGGAGCTGAGTTATGTGATGCTCCAACTTGGTCTGCTCTGTCAAACTTGGAAGTTCAGCTTGATAGAGCTTGTTTCAATACTTTTATCAATCATCCTTCACTGCAATGCTTCTCGACAAACCTAGAGTCCTAGTCCTTGTTGTTTAAGTCTCTTGTCTCTGTCACACTGAGATTTACTCATTGTCCTCCCATGTCAGCCATATGTGCCGTGCATTACCAATTTCATTTGTTTATTCTTAGAGAGTTTTCTATGCTTGCATTGTCACTAAAATGCCTTTGATTATACAGGTAGTGTAGAAATAGGGCTTAATTTTACCCTAAACTATACCTTTAATCTGGTTTATCCGCAATCACGAAATTGAGATTTCATAGAAGTTTATTATTGCTTTTCCAGTTTTGTGATCTGTTGCGCTCCTCTCCCTCTCCCTCCCACCCCCCCTCTCTCTCTGTGTTTTGTTTATGAAAATCCACCATGATAGATTAGTTTTAAATTCCGCAGGAAGAAAGATTCAAAAGGTTGAAGCATAGAATGAAGGTTTATTTTGATGCTTCCAGACCAGATCACCAGGTATGGTTTTATTTCCTTTTTTAAATTATTGGAATTTGCTTAGGAGCTCCTAACTCCTGACTTGACAACTTTGTTTCATATCTTAAGCCAGAGATATGGAATGGGATATCTCATAGAATTAAATTGGTAACTTAGATGCAGTGGTTAAAACTAAAATCCTAAAACTGCATCCTGCTTTTAAATTTTTCTGCCAGAAAACTTGGCCAATTAATAAGTGAAGTTTCATGAGAACAGGATGCTTTGAGAGCTCTATGGTCTGCCACGTATCCTGATCAGGAACTAAATGGATTAATATCTGATCAATGGAAAGAAATGGGATGGCAGGGAAGGGATCCATCTACTGATTTCAGGTTGTTTTTTCTGCTTGTCATCCATTCAGCATATCTGGTGTAATTATTTTCACTTATTTAGCTGAGCATTTTTCCCTGGTGAACAGAGGAGCTGGATTCATTTCTTTGGAGAATCTATTATTCTTTGCAAAGACATTTTCAGTAAGATACTTATCTGGCTGTCCAGAGATGTTTGAATAAATTGGCTGAACCCTTAGCTACATCACACTGTGTTTTGCAATAACATCTTCTTCTTCTTTCATTACAGACATCATTTCAACATTTGCTAAAAAAGCAAGGAGGAAAAAGATCTGCTTGGGAGTATCCATTTGCTGTTGCTGGTGTAAATATCACATTTATGATTATGCAGATGCTCGATCTCGATGCCTGTGAGTGTGAGATGAATAGTTTTTCTTCAGAATTTCACATCAACTGCATCTAGACAAACATCATGATTATTCTCATCCTTTAATCTCTTCCTAAATCTTCATCTTCCATGGCCTCGTGCTCCTAGAACATCTACACGAACCGACACGTCTTTATTTTGGCCTTAATCTCCTGTACCTTTTACACCCGTTTTAATTTGGCAAACTTATTTGTTTGCAGTGAAAACTAGAAGAACATTTGTCAGATCGGTTTTCTTACAGATGCTATCAGGTAAGAAGCAACAGCTATATCCAGTAAAATATTAAGGTCATACAATCAATATATCCTAACAAACCCTATGCAGCTTCGATACATTAGAAAGGCTAAGAATAGGTGTCATTGTGTAAAGGACAGTCATTTAACCCCGTGATGGTGAAAGTGGCTGAAAGTAGAATTGGCTACTTAGCTCTGTCAGTAACCCAGGGACATATAAATTCACTTGTTTATATGGCAGCCTAGTGACTAGTCCATGTGTTTTCAGAAAATGAATGGGCATTTGACCTGCTCTATTGCGTGGCGTTTGTGGTCATGGACAAGCAATGGCTAGAGAGAAATGCTACATACATGGAGTTCAATGTGAGAATCTATACAATCTACTTAGTTCCTTCTGTGTTCATAGAGATACGTGGTTTAGCTCTGTCTATCAGTTTACCAATACTTCGTCGTCACTTCAATTCAAATTTCATGAATCCCTCAAGACATTATCCTTGTATGTTTATGCATTAGGATATCTTAAAATCTACTCGAGCTCAGGTGGAGAGAGAACTTCTAATGGATGATGTCTTGCGGATTGAAGACATGCCTTCATATAGCCTTCTTATTTAGCATTAATCTCCTTCAGTTTCAGGCCATGCTGGTTCAGACCGCTCATGTATTTATTCAACATTTAAGTTGCAAGTCCTTTTCTTTTTTTTTCCTTCATCCAATCCATCTCCTCTCGTGTTAAGTTAATTTGCGATCCTGTTGTTTCGATACATATCAAAATCTAATGGGTATAACCTGTCACTCCAACTACAACATTTTGTTTTAAAGTTGTATGAGGTGGGTAAAGATGCAGAGTTATGATACTGACGAGTAGTTTTCTACTAGATTTTGTCTACGCTGCAGGTTGAATTAAAAAATTTTAAACACGCAAAAAAAAACATGTAAGTGTTACTAAAAATTTTTTAATAGAAAAACCTTGCAGAAATTGATCCAGTATGATCTACAATAATAATTGGTAAAAATATAACTTGACTCATAAAAATTAAAAAAATAAACATTTTTTTTACAAATAACTTGAGTTTATTTGTGATAACCCGAAACAGAGGATGGAAAGAGAACTGAAAGCATGACTTTGAATTCCATCTGTGACATTTGTATTTTCCAGGAAAAGAAAAGAAAGGAAAATTGAGTTTTGGGAGTCCCAGGAGGGATTCATAGACAGATTGCTGAGAGAGAGTGACCAGAGATCTCTGATTGAGTATTTGAAATGCCATGAATGACAAGAATGACATGATAAAAAGTAAAGTAGAATTAAACTATAGAATAAAGTACAATGCTAAACCTAATTCCTGTATAATTGGTTTTGCCAATATCGTTATGGAAGATGAGCAATCAAATTATGCTCCACAGATGAAAGTTCCGTGAGCAAATAACATGATGCGACCCCAAGGATGTAAAAGAATAAGAACACACACTATACTGTGAAAATCGCATGCACCAGACGGAAACAATTCTTCTTTTGTGCAGTACAGAGAAGCTTTAGGGTCAAACATGTAATCATGGCCTATGTATATCCCTTGAACTCTTCAAATCTTACCGAAAGAAAAGTTCATCCATTTTTATGGATACCTATGATATATTCTGTACAACGCACAAATCATATGTCTCAAGCATGACTTATTAGCACTATGTTATTCCCATAAACCTGTATAAAAAAGCTTGCAATTTCAGTTACAGTTTCAAGCAGGGTGCTGAATAGAGGAAACTAAAAACAACAATTATATACGAGGAGAAATATTTACATAACCAAAAATAGTGGACCTGTTCCACCTTCCTTGTAGGCATCTGGAACACTGGAGTAACAGTAGAAGTTATTGGACATTTCCCAGCTCCAGTCCTGTTTTCTGGACACGGCAAGAGGAAGCCACCGGTTTATCCGAACATAGTGCTCCCTGATCTTTCCTCCACCAATCATACTAGTCACAATGGAATAACAGCATTCATGACCACCCCAGACCTTGTCGTCAGGATCTGCAGTTTGGCTTCCATCTTGATGAAAGTAGCGGTGCATTGGAGGGCCATTGCCTTTCCAGTAGGGATCAAGATTGCGCCAGTATTCTGGAGCCACCTGTGGGCGCATTGATATTTGTCAAACTAAATGGGCTAATAAAGAAAGGGTAGCAATGAGACTCAAGCAAGATATGAACTAAACTTGAGAAACAAAGTCAAAAGGTTGGTGATTGTCCAAATTGAGAATTATTGGTTTAGATGTCATTCACAACATTAGATGCAGAAATTATTGGAATGATTGGAAAATCCACCAGAGAAAAAGGCTTTGAATTACCAAGAGCTTTCACTAAGTAGGAAAATGGAGTAAAGCAGGTTATCACATAAACAATTGAGCAAGGATTCCAAGGATTAATCATGAGAACATGTGCACTGAAACATGACATCCCTAAGAATTGGAATGAATTTTATCACAAGGCTGCTTTGCATGCAGGTATTTGTAATCAAACAATAAACAAAATGGCAAAGAGCTTTGGCTTTGTAAACTATTAAATCGTTCCATAATTAACACTTTTTAAGGCCAGCAAGCTTAGCTTTGTTGAATCATCAATGCACTATACTATGAAAATTTAGGATGGGAAAAAAATTCACAACCTGACTTGGGTTTAGCTCTTCCAAAAAGTATAGAGGAAGCATACCTTGGTAAAATGAAAATCCCAGACATGATCACACAGATCATCCTTCGCAATTCGAGTCTGACATAACAACAAACAAAACAATCACTTTGGTCGGGTCTTCCCAAGCACATTCACATGTAAAACATGTATGCACAAGTTTCTGCTTGTGTGAGGACTGTATGAAATGGAAAAGGAGATAGAGAGTGGGGAATAGGGACACAGGTTATTCGATACTCACACGTTTACCGTCCATAACAGATAGTGAATAGGCATCTAACTTAGAAACTCCCCGGACAAGAGACAAGCGCGGTAAGTGTGCCTTCCCATGCCACAATTCCTCACACTAAAACAGACAGCAAAAGTGGAATTCAAATTTCATAATGGACAAATAAATTATTCCCAACAAACAATACAGCAGTTTTTCATCATGAACACAGACAGTAACATGGACCATAGAACTAGAATGGAAGCTTCCTGATAGCACAGTAAAATTCTTTGCTCAGAAAGGAAAGGATGTTCAGTTTGCGGGATTAGCAAAAGGCACCGAGACCCATCAAAATTTCATTGGAAATGGGAGCCTTCTCAAACCTGCATCGAGGTGCTAACCTCAAGGTCCCCCCCCCCCTCCCACCACCAACGACTTCGTTCTGTATACTATTCGTTCCACTTACCTTAACTTTACATTCTCTCTACCTTCCACTCTAAGTTAACAACACATTAATCTTTTGTTTATTAGCATAAATCATAGACGAAAAGATCAAAGCAAGCAAACTAACAAATAATAATTAATTAAAGACTTAGCTACAACACCTCAAAATTCCCCAATTAAATAAATGATAATTAAACCCATCACAGTATCGGGACAAACATCAAATAAGAAGGAAAGACAGAAGAAAAACACCTTGGAGGTCCAGAGAAGATCACTAGAAGCAACACGGTTCCAGCTACGAGAGACGACGAGGCATCGTGCCACGCTGCGTGCATCGAGGTTGTTCAAAACCCTCAACATCAAGTCCCTACCAAGCAGATCCAATGGGTCTTGACAAAGGGGAAGGCCTCCTTCCTCTCTCATCTTCTTTCTTTTCCTTTCCCGTTCCTTTCCCATCGTCTCCATTGCTAAAGCCAATCCCTCGTCCATATCCTTACTTTGGTTCTCCTGTAATTCTTGATTGTTGGTCTGTGCCATCGAAGTGGAAGAAGAAAAAGGAGGAGGAATGCGAATCATACTTGCATTTTTTCTTTTAGCATATTTGTATGTTTTCTTTGTTGTCGTGTTGTGAGATTGGTCATTCTGCCCAATCTCAGTGATTTACATATTTTATGTGTTTTTATTCTGTGTTTTGTGTTTTTTTATGTACAGTAAAAATACTATATTACTCCTGAAAGCTCAAAAAATTAGCCTTTGATCCAGCGGCTTTGCATGTTTATAAATTTATTTATACAATTAAATAATATTTATGCTCTTCGAGTCTAAAAAATATTAATCTTAAAAAAAAAAAAGTTGTTTTGTTTTTGCATTTTTTTATGTGCTGTAAAATTTATGTTTATCTCTTGTCTTTAAAAAATCAAAAGTTACCCATGAGGGTATTTTTGTACTTGCAATTTTTTCTTAAAAAATGTTCATATGCCTTTAGGGCATTTTTAATAATTTACATTATTATAATATTAATAAATCAATAAAAATAAACATATGCGTGCCACACACGTGTAAACAAGTCATAGCTCCTCGCGCCATTCTAGTGACATGTGGGGATAAGTATTGTGATAAAAAAAAAAATTAATCTACTTATTATTATTTTTTTTTAACCATCTAGGTGGTGGTCCAGTGATAAAAGTTTGGAATCAAGAGGTTTGCTTCCTATGTGGTTTCAGGTTCAAGCCCTGGGTTGCTCATATGATGGCCACTGGAGACTTACATGGTCGTTAACTTCAAGGCCCGTGGAATTAGTCGAGGTACTCGCAAGCTGGTCCGGATACCCACGTTAAACTAAAGGTTAATCTCCTTATTTGACAAGAAAAGTGGTGGCATATCTTTTAGGGAAGTGTAATTTGTTATTTGAATGGCATGTCAGCAACGGTTGATTGTTTTTTTCTTTTCTTTCTTTTTTCTCATCTAGGCCTTGGTATATGTGTAAAGTTTTGATAAATTCAATTATGTTCTTCAGTTTGTACTTTGTATTTGTTTTAAACTTAATCCTCATTTTTTTGATTTTTATTTTAAAAAAAAATTGATACTTCTTTAAGTTTGTTTTGTTTTTAATTTCGTTCTTTATCATTTAATCTCATTAGATTTTTTTATCCAATCTGGTCCTATTTTTTTTATAGCTATTTTTTTTATTCTTTTAATTATTAATTTTTATATTTTGTCCTTAGGAGTTTAATTTAATTTTATTTAGTTTCTAATTTTGGTACTTATTTTTTTATTGCTTTTTTTTTTTATCCTTTTCTTCATTTAATTTTTTTTTTCAATTTAGTGAATGATTAATTTCTTTCAATTATTTTTGTGCATTGTTTAGTCCTTATTTTTTTAATTTTTTTAATTTTAATTTTTTATGGTTTTTTCACATTGGTCTTTTGCAGGGTAATCATAGTCTTATAATCCGGTCCACCAATTTTGACAATGAACTCGGTTTAAGTTTGATTTTTTAAGGTCTTTTGTTTTTTTTTCTTGTTTTTTTCATCATTTGATATTGAATTATAGAGCATTGAACTTCTTGATTTGTTTTGCTTTTCTTTTTATTAGGTTATTCCTGCCTCATATCTCATATCTCAAATTAATTGAGTTAATCTGGGTTGGTTTTTTTTAAAAAATATATATATCTTTTAATTTTATCATTTGTCATAGAATTATTGATCCTTGAGTGTGTTTTATAAAGTATTATTTAAAAACAAATGCATGCGTTGGCGCGTGATGAGTTATCTCTAGTGCTATGCAGTAAAGTTAACCCGAGTTAACTTGCATTTTCTTACTAAGTTATTTTTTGAGTTTTTTTTTAATATAATTTTATTATTTTGCATTAAATAATTTGCCCTTGAGCTTTGTTATTGTTTTTATTTTTCTTTCTGTTTGGTTATCACAATATCAAGTTGGTAAAGTTAACTCGGCTCAGCTCAGTTTTTAAAAGTATTTTTTGTTGAACTTTTTTTTTTCTAGGTACTTCTTTTGAATTTTTTTTTTTTAATACCAATCTCATATCGCGGGTTATAGGTGTATTAAGTTAGGTCGAGTTAACTCGGATTTATTTCTTCGACATTATATTTTTTTATTATTTTTTTTTATCATTGACATCGGGTTATTGGGTCTTAAACTTTATGATTTATTTTTACTTTTCTTTCTACGAGATGTTTTGATCTTATATTATGAATCGGACCTTAATAGATTTAAACCAAATTGTATCAAATTATTATCATTTAAATATTATTTTCTCATGTTGAGAAAATTTAAATAGGTATGCAAAATAGAGCGAATCAGCTATCTAGTCAAGATCTTAAAAAAAAAGGATACGTAGTGGTGTTATAGATTAGCCAACACTCGATTAAAAATAAAAACAAGAATAAAAAAAGCTAAAATTATTCGGATTTAGAGAATATTTGATATTAAGGTGCATAAAATTAGTATATTAAAATCTTTTAAAATATCTGAAAAATTAATTTAATATATTTTAAATAAAAAATAAATTGAAATATAAAAACAAATACTCTCTCAAATACTCTACTCTACAGGTTATTTTCCTATCCCTTTTGATTATTATATCAAACACTTTCTATTTTTGATTTTGGTTAAGAGAGGGGATGTTTGAAAATATGATATTAGTTGTTTTTTTAGAAATAAATTAAAATAATATTTTTTATTCTTTAAATTTTATTTTTAATATCATAACATCAAAACAATAAAATATATAAAAATTAATCTTAAACAATTTTTTTTTTTTAATTTAGAAAAACTCCCTTCGGAACAAACTGCCCCTAGATTGAAGACTTTGTTAATCGTCAGCACAAACAAGAATCAGAAACTATGGAGTCCTCTATTCCTTGTTATTTCACGCATGTAAGGTACAAAACGACCGCACAAAGGAAAAGGAGGGCAAGACCCAACACAAACAAAGAACAAACCACAAACAGCTAAAAGATGACACGAAGGCAAGAAGAGACTGGACACAGCACCAGAACCCCGGAACACTGAAGAACACAGATTTTATTACTGCGATCAGGCGGATGCAAGCCTCTTTTCTCTGTAACTCTTAAAGTAGGAGACAATCCAATCCCAATCCGGAAGGTTTTCTTTAACTGCAGGCAATTGCTTGAAATTTTCAATCCATTCATGCAGGCGAGGAAATTTATGTGCTTCAAATACTTTTACCCCTACTATTTCTTCAATGATTTTCAACCAGTGAATAACTGCACCAAAAGCTATGTCTGCTATCCCTACGTTGTCTCCACCAAAAAATTTCTTCTCCCCTAACCCGTGCTCTCCTACAGTTTGCAACAAATCCACGGTTTCCTTCACTCTCTTCTCAAGTTCTTCACCTTGAGCGACAGGGATTTGCCACACTGATGAACACTGCAGCCAGAATTAATCATGTCATTAATTGATAGAAACTAATGGAGTAGAGAAAGTTAAGCATGGCAAGTCCGGTTTCATGGTAATATTTGATGTAATGTAAAATGATGCCTGTACTCTTTACCTTATCGTCGGTAAATTTGACCCAGAAACGAGCCAGAGCTCTCTCGTAAGGGTCATTGGGCAACAAGGGATTTTGGGGCCATATCTCATCGATGTATTCGACAATAATCATGGACTCGCAAACTGGTTTTTCGCCATGGAGAAGCACTGGGATCTTCTTAAGAACAGGGTTGTTCTTCAGAAGCAGAGGACTTTTGTTGGTAACATCTTCTTCTACGTACTCATATGGAATGCCCTTCATTTTTAGAGCCCATATCACTCGGAAAACAAATGGGCTGGACAATGCTCCGAGCAGCTTCACCACCTCCGCCATGACCAAGGGATTTGTATGGTGATTGTTCTTTACCTGCCATAGTCATTTATAGTGCTGATTTAATGAAAGATTCTTGCTTGGGCAATGGGCAGTACACATTTGCTATCGAGGGCAGCTGGGAATGCATTTCAAACGGTATTTTTTAAAAAATTATTTTTTTATATTTTGATATTATTTTGATGATTCAAATTTAAATATATTTTTTAAAAAATAAAAAAAAATATTATTTTAATAGAACATTAACAGACTTATTTCCGACCATCAATATTCTTTTGCCTTTGCTTTTGTGTGATGGGTCAGCAAATTCAAAAGAATTTAGTTAATGAAAGGGATATACCTCGAAAAGGAGTTTTTATTCCTCCATTATTGATATATTTGCTTGCATATTCATATTCATAAGCAAATATATATTTTATATTGATATTATCAGTGACCAAAACCAGAGATAATCTAAGCTAAAACATAGTACTTAAATATATATTTTGTTCCTTTTCTATGCTCAGAGTAGTTATTAGACGCTTGGGAGAGAAGTTTGAGTCTCTCTCTCCGATTATTTTTTTCCTTCAATTCTCTGTCGAAAGAAGACTTGACTATGGAGATAAGAAATGCAATATTAATTAACGCGATGCATGTTCTTTCTTTTTCTATAGAAGTTTCTCAGCAATTTCTCACAGTTTGCGATTTACTTCATGTTTTTCTGGGTTAAAAAAGCATTATTAATGTTAATAATGTTGACCCTACATATCATCTCCTGGAAGTTGCCGTTTTGATATACGCCATGCGTGACGGTATCGATGCTAATCTTCTTTGCTACGCCTCTTGGCAGCCAAGAAAGGTCAACGGAAGAACCAGAAGGGCGTTTTGGTTGGACAGGGAGGGGTCTGCTTTGAATGGGACACCCAGAATAGAATAAGTGCTCATGAATTTGTATGTGGATTTCGTATAAACACTTGGCCAAAATTCATGTATAAACATGTATGGACCAAGAGAACCAATAAATTTTAATCAGACTGCAAGCTTAGATATCTATCCAGTGATGTTAGATCATTTTGGTGATATCCATAAAACTTGTGATCATTGTTATTTGTTTTTCAATTTCTCCTTGTCTGTTGGAAAGACCAGTGCGTAGAGCCAGGAGTAAATTCTCTGTAATCTATATGAAAGCAAGCTAAGCAGTTAAGCAAACAGGAGACTCGCCATGGAATTGAGTTTTCCAATTTGTGCATCTTAGTTAGGATTTCCAAGGGCAATCTCAGCTTGAGCAGAGGCGGCCATGGATAAGAGGGGGCAGAAAAAAACCTTCGTCAAATCATGCAGCCTAACTTTGACTGTTCCTCTTCTAATTTTCCATTTATGTGGACAGCCAAGAAGAAAAGTCCGCAATAAAAAGAGAAAAAGAGAAGAAAAGTCTGCAATGAATAATTTAAACCCCCCTTTGCTGAACACAAGTCACAGTTCAGTTATCAATATGGTAGATGTGAAGTTCTTCGGGTTGAGTCCAAGCCCATTCAGCCAGCGGGTTATCTGGGCACTAAAACTAAAGGGCATTAGCTATGAATATGTAGAAGAAGATCTCTGTAACAAGAGCAACTTGCTTCTGCAGTACAACCCAATATACAAAAAAATCCCAGTGCTTGTTCATGATGGAAAACCAATAGCAGAGTCCATGGTGATTCTTGAGTACATTGATAATACGTGGCCAGAAAATCCACTGCTGCCGAAGGATCCACATGAGAGATCCCTGGTTAGGTTCTGGGCAAAATTCATCGACGAAAGGGTAAGTACATTTTGTCTAGATTATTCAGAATATAATTTATAAGCCTGCCATTGTTGCAAGAAGAGCGAGCTTGGCCTAATCTATTTAGAAGAATGGTCTCATCTGTTTTTAAAGTTTCCCTTTAATTCTTTATATATACATGTAGTATCAAACCTGGTTTCGGTTTGGCCTGTATCTTTCTGTTTTTCCTTCCTCTGTTTTGTTTTTTTTTAATATATGAACTTCCAAAGAAGATGAACCCAGCTTCGAGCCCTACTTCTATTGACTTGGCCACTTTTGTGCCCGTAGACTAAACCGATGATGAGTTTCTTCACGTATGTCGGAGAGCAACAGGAAAAGGCAATAAACGACAACCTCCAGACCTTGAGAATCATAGAAGAGCATGGACTAGGAGAGCAAAAATTTCTTAGTGGAGACAGAATTGGAATTGCAGATATTGCCTTGGGATGGATCGTTCATACATTAGCAGCAATGGAGGAGATTGTTGGCGTCAAGTTTGTTCAAGCTGATACATTTCCTCTCTTGCATGCGTGGATGAACAATTTTAGGGAAATTCCTGTAATTAAAGACAATCTCCCGAATCATGATCAAATCTTGGACTACTTCAAAGGAAGGAGAGACATGTTCGTCAAATCACCTCATGCTTGCCACCATCACCATTAGATAAGACAGCTGCCTGCAAGTTGTTTACTCAGACAATCACCTTCAAAATATTTGATATATTGCAATAAAAACTGATGCATCCCATGCCAGGAGTCAAATTTTTGTTCTGGCATTAGGAATAATACTAATAATTTCGCTGTTTTCAGAAATAAAAGGTGCTGCTTTTTTATTTTTACACTAATCATAAATGACCGGCTAGTTTATACACATTTTAATTCATTTTAAAAGCTTTTAAATTAATAATTATGTAAATATTTTGATTAATTTTACAGTTTTTAAAATTAAGAATGATGTAAACTTTCAACTATTCTAAAATTTGTGGAACAAATGCTGCTTTTCTTTTTCTTTTTTCCTATAAAGATAGTACCGACAGGCTGCCATGATTGTTTTGTTTGTTTGTTGAATTTAATTCTCCTTGTAAAGGAAGATCTAGATCCCTGAGTTCTTTGACCCTCATACTTTTCGTGGTTGATTAACACTGGATTACCAATCCAAGGCTAGGCATGAATACGTTCAAAGAACGTAACTTTCTGCAGACTAGTCAAATGTTTCTTGCAAGGAAATTAAACTGCACAACGTGACCCAAAAAAAAAAAAAAACAAGTTCATAGTATGAATTTTCAACGGTATTCGTTAATATTTTCAAGAAAAAAAATAATAAAAAAACTTTGAAAAGCAAATTATGAAACGAATCTTGTTTCTTATCATTACTAGTCTGGATGCCCACGGTAAGCGAGGGATTCATTTTTTTATTTGTATAAAAACTACTGTAAAAAATTATAATATAAAAAATAATATTTTTTAATATTAATAATAATATTTTTTTTCAAATTTATTAATTATAACAAAAATAATAATATTTATAACACAAATAATACTATTTCTGATATGAACACTTTGAATTATATATATATATATATAACACATTATTATATTAACAAGTGTTGTTGGACGCGGATGCGTCCAGACCCAACTTGGATGTGGGCATGGCTATGTGCCCCAACCCATGGGCATGGTTACGTCGAGACCCAACTTGGTGTCCTGCGTGGACACGTCCAGCCCCACTTGGGTGTGAGTGTGAACATGTCCATATCCAACTTAGGTTTTGACATGCCTGTATCTAGCCTCACTTGGAAATGAGCGTGGATGTGCCCATACTTTTAATAATAATAAAAATAAAAATATTTAAAACACAAATAATACTATTTGTAATATTAATACTCTTAATTATAATACAAAATAAAAATAATTAAAATACAAATAATACTATTTCTAATATTAATACTCTTAATCATAATAAAAACAACAATAATTAAAATACATATAATACTATTTGTAATATTAATACTCTTAATCATAATAATAAAAAAAAAATACAAACAATTCTATTAGTAATATTAATACTCTTAATCATAATAAAAAAATAAAAAAAATAAAACATTATTTTTAATATTAATACTCTTAATCATAATAAAAATAAAAATAATTAAAACACAAAAATACTATTTGTAATAAAAAAAACAAAAAACAAATATGGTTTCCTATGCCCGAAAACGGAAAAGCTACTGGCCGTCGAATCTTTCTATCTTTAAATAAAATAGCAGACAAGATGCAATGACAATCAGTCAATACCAGGCAAAGTCCTTACTCCTTACTTACCAGACCAGGCTCAAAGCGAGAAAGACCCAGCAAACAAGAAGCCGGGCACGGAGCTGCTTCTACTATTGATCCTGTCCTCTGTCTCTTTAGCTGCGAACAAGTCTTCTTTCACAAGCAGTTCTCTTATCCGCTGTTCTTAGCTTTCGAGGGAGGAAGTGACCGAGGGATTATGTGTTGAAGGAAGGAAAAAGGCCTTGCTCTCTTTTCTTTTCTTTTCAGAGGGAAAGTGTCGAGCTCTCTTGAACATAATAAAAATAATAATATTTATAACATAAATAATTTTATTAAAAATTTCAAGAAACACAAATAATAATATTTATAATATAAATAATAATATTTTTGATATGATCACTATGAATTATAAGAAAAAAAAATAATATTTATAACAAACATATAGTTATGCGCGGACACGTCCAAACCCGAGCGCCAAGTGGCAATGGGGCTGCTACAGCCAATCGAGTCATTTGTCAAGACTCAAGCGTCAGGTGGCACTTTGGTCCGCTCCTCTCATTGGAGCCACCCAAGCACCACGTGGCGCATGGCTCATGGCAAATGGCTCAATTGTCTTGGATCCGACGTCATATACCTAACTAAATGGGTCTGGCGTGACCCATTTCTACTGAGTTCTAATGAAAGATTTTAAATATTTTATTTTCTACTATTAAAAATAGTATTATTTGTGTTATAAATATTTTAATTTGTACTATAATTAAAAGAATTGGTATTAAAAATAGTATTTTTTATGTTATAAATATTTTAATTTGTATCATAATTAAAAGTATTACTATAAAAAATAGTTTTATTTGTATAATGAATAGTATTTGCGATAAAAAAATATTATTATTGTTATTAACATTTAAAATATTTGTATAAAAAATAGTATTATTTTATTCATAGTTAATAGTATGGATACTAAAAATATTACTAGTTGTGGTCTAAAAAAATACTATTTTTATTATAAGTAATAATATTATAATAATAATAGGAAGCACCACGTGGCGATTGGGCTACCCTTGTGCCACGTGGTGGTTAGGTTGCCATAGCCAATCGGTTTTTTACCAAGACCCAGACGCCAGGTGGCGCGTGGGTTTGCCCCTTGCATTGGAGCCACCTAAGTGCCAAGTGGCACTCGGGTTTTTCCAAGCACCATGTGGCGTTGGGGCTTTCATAGCCAATTCGGCCTATTGCCAAGACCCCAGCGCTAGGTGGCGCTTGGGTCTGCCTCACACAAGGGTAGGGCCGCCCATTAGACATGTGGCGCTTGGTCTGCCTCACGCCGGGCATTCTCAGCGCCAGCTGTCCTTGCGTGGGCAACGCTAAGTGCCTGCTTCTCATGACTTGCAACCTTATCAAAACTTGTGGTGGCAATTTTCTCCCCCAACATTCTTCAAGGCCGAATGCACCCCAGCAAAAAAACAACCCCATCCTTCCCTCGTTACCCTTGCAACTCTTCGTGGCAAGGGCTAGGTTGTCTTTATACTGCTCCAATCTACAATGCTCTCTGTCTAGGTAAACAATAACAGAGGCACTGAGCCCTTTTAGTATATTGTTAATGTGCATATCCAAGATTATTCAAGAATTACTTGCAAATTTCGATGCCCAAGTTGAATTTAAAAAAAATTGGAATCAAAGTTAAGGACCAAAACGCTGTTTGTTTTTGTGTTTCAAAAGCGCTTTTAAAAAAATTAAAATTTTTTATTTTTTTTGTTCGCTTCAAATAAACATTTTTTTAATATTTTCAGATCATTTTAATACGCTGATATAAAAAATAATTTTTTAAAAATAAAAAAATATTATTTTAATGCATTTTCAAGTAAAAAAACATTTTGAAAAGCAAAACAGCCACTCTCTTAAACACAAAGTCAAGTCAATACTTGCAATAGAAAAAAACTAGATGCCATGCCTGCGTGATGCCGCGGGCTTGTGCGTTGTATTGGGTTTGTGAAAAAAATTCATATGAAAAAAAACTATTGCAACCCAAAATATTTTCAAGGAAAAAACTACAAAGCTAAGTTCTCAACCAGCTCAATATTAAAAAAATAAAACCGACAAAAATAATTTTTTAAAAAATAAAAAAAATAAAAGGGAAACAAAACCAAGCAAGGAAACACAACTCTCAACCAAGTCAATATTAAAAACAATAAAATCGATAAAGATAATTTAAAAAAAAATCATGTGCAGGAACACTGTAGCAATTCACAGTGTTTTAAAGAAAAAACAACGAAACTAAATTCTCAACCAGCTCAATATGAGAAAAATAAAATCGACAAAGACAATTCTAGAAAAAAAATCATAAAAAAGGAAAAAAAAACCATGTGGAAAAACACTGTAGTAATCCATAATGTTTTAAAGGAAAAAACTACAAAGCTAAATTCTCAACCAACTCAATATTAAAAAAAATAAAATCGACAAAAATAGTTATGAGAAAAACAACACAAAAAAAAAAAGACAATTTTGAAAAAAGAAAAGAAAAAAGAAATAAAAAAAATAGAAAAAAAACATGTAAGGAAAGTCAAAGCTAAATTCTCAACCATCTCAATATTAAAATCATTTAGAAAAACATTGTAGCAATCTATAGTATTTTGTGAGGAAATATAGAATTGTAATTCTCAACTAGCTCAATATTAAAAAAATAAGATTAACAAAGATAATTTTGGAAAATATCACAAAAAAAATAAGGAAAGAAAAACCATGCAAGGAAACACTGTAGCAATCTATAGTGTTTCATAAGGAAATCTACGATTGTAATTTTCAATCAGCTCAATATTAAAAATAATAAAATCAATAAAGATAATTTTGAAAACAATCATAATAAAAAAAATCATGTTGGGAAAAATTGTAGCAATCAACGGTGTTTTATAGAAAAAAAACTATAAAGCTAAATTTTCAACTAACTCAGTATGAAAAAAATAAATTCGATAAAGATAATTTTAAAAAAAAATCAATTAAAAAAAACACATGGGGCAATACTGTAGCAAGAAAAAAATCAACAAAGCTAAAATCTCAATTAAACCATAATGTTTTAAAGAACTACAAAGCTAAAATCTTAATAAGCTCAATATGAAAAAAATAAAATCGACAAAGATAATTCTGAAAAAAAAAACAAAAAAAGTCATTAAAAAACAATGTGAGGAAACACTGTAACAATCCACAGTGTTTTAAAGAACAAAACTAAATTCTTAACTAATTCAATAGTAAAAAAATAAAATCGACAAAAACAATTCTGAAAAAATAATAATGAAAAAAGAAAATAAAAAAATAAAACAAAAAAAAAGATGTAGACAATTTTGAAAAAAAAAACATATGGGAAATTTAAAACTCAATTCTCAACCAGTTCAATATTAAAAAAATAAATTCGACAAAGATAATTTATAAAAAAAACATGTCAGGAAACACTACAACAAAACAAAAACCATATGAGAAAAACACCGTAGCAATCCACAATGTTATTTTTAAAAAAATTACGAAGCTAAATTCTCAATCAACTCAAAATAAAAAAAGTAAAATCGATAAAGACTAGTTTGAAAAAAAAAGAAATAAATCATAAAAAAAAAATTATATAGGGAAATATTATAGCAATCCACAATGTTTTAAAGAAAAAAATTATATAGCTAAATTCTCAATCAGTTCAATATTTTAAAAAAATGATAAAGATAGTTTAAAAGAAGAAGAAGAAGAAGAAGAAGTCAATTTAAAAAAAAATGTTAAAAAAAACAAAACCCAAAAATAATATAAGAAAAAAAAAACCCAAAAATAATATAAGAAAAAAAAACATGTGGGTGCCCACGCGTTTTAGAGTTATTGATAGTTGTTAATAATGTTTCTTGCGTCCAAAACTTTCAAACTCGAACTTATTGCCCAAGCCAAAAGTCGCTATAAGAAGACTTGGCACAGCAGTAGACCTTGCATTCTGATCTCATTGGAATGATGACAGATGTGAAGCTGCATGGTTTCTGGGCTAGCCCTTTTTGTTACAGAGTTATATGGGCTCTGAAACTAAAGGGCGTGGAGTTTGAGCATATTGAAGAAGACCTCACCAATAAAAGTGAACTGCTATTGAAGTATAACCCAGTTTACAAGAAAATCCCTGTACTCGTCCATGGTGGCAAGCCGATTGCGGAGTCTCTTGTTATCCTTGAATACATCGAGGAAACATGGCCAGAGAATCCATTGCTACCGACAGATCCTTACGAGAGAGCCATGGCTCGGTTTTGGATTCAATATGGAGTTACCAAGGTAACTTGCCTTCTTTTATTTGTACTCTCCTCAAGCTAAACACCTTCAAATATCTATTCATTTATCTCTGTTCTGTGACATATAAATTGACTTCTTTCATTATTTAGGGTGCTGCCTTGGTTGCCCTTTACCGAGCTAGTGGAGAGGAGCTAGAGAAGGCAGTGAAAGAAGTGGTGGAAGTGTTGAGAGTCTTAGAAGAGCAAGGTCTCGGGGACAAGAAGTTTTTTGGTGGTGACAGCATAAATCTAGTTGACATCTCATATGGACTCTTCACTTGTTGGTTTGCAGCCATGGAAGAAGCAATGGGTGTGAAAGTTCTTGAACCAAGCACACTGCCTCGATTGCATGCTTGGGCTCAGAATTTCATTGAAGTTCCTCTGATTAAAGAAAACATTCCTGATAATGATAAGTTGCTACTCTTTATGAAAGGTTTCAGGGAGAAATTGGTGAACGAGTAGCCTATATTATGCTTTTGGATGCGAAATATTCCATGTATGCCTCACCTTTTCGTTTCCATGGATGGTTTTTCTCTTGGAGTTGAGCTTGTTTTTCTACTGTAACACTCCATAATGGTTGTCGGTTGATGCTGCTATTTTATTAAATTACGGAATGGTGTTTAAACACTATTGTATTTCTTTTATATTCCTTTCCATTTACTTTTTTTTCCTTAATCAATTTTATCAGAACAGCTCGGCAAGTCAACCTAATGATTCATCATTGATCATGAACTAACCAAATCAGCAGAAACCAATTTTTTTTTAAAGCCCAGAACTCGGTTTCATAGTAATATTTTATGTAATGTAAAATGATGCCTGTACTCTTTACCTTATCGTCGGTAAATTTGACCCAGAAACGAGCCGGAGCTCTCTCGTAAGGGTCATTGGGCAACAAGGGATTTTGGGGCCATATCTTATCGATGTATTCGACAATAATCATGGACTCGCAAACTGGTTTTTCGCCATGGAGAAGCACTGGGATCTTCTTAAGAACAGGGTTATTCTTCAGAAGCAGAGGACTTTTGCGGGTAACATCTTCTTCTATGAACTCTTATGGAATGCCCTTCATTTTTAGAGCCCATATCACTCGGAAAACAAATGGGCTGGACAATGCTCCGAGCAGCTTCACCACCTCCGCCATGACCAAGGGATTTGTATGGTGATTGTTCTTTACCTGCCATAGTCATTTATAGTGCTGATTTAATGAAAGAGTCTTGCTTGGGCTGTGGGCAGTACACATTTGCTATTGAGGGCAGCTGGGAATGCATTTCAAACGGTACTTTTAAAAAAATTAATTTTTTTATATTTTTATATTATTTTGATGATCCAAAGTTAAATATATATTTTTTAAAAAAAATTATTTTAATACAACAGAAACAGACTTCCGACCATCAGTATTCTTTTGCCTTTGTTTTTGTGTGATGGGTCAGCAAATTCAGAAGAATTCAGTTAATGAAAGGGATATACCTCGAAAAGAAGCTTTACTTCCTCCATTATTGATATATTTGCTTACATAATCATATTCACTTCAATTCTCTGTCGAAAGAAGACTTGACTATGGAGATAAGAAATGCAATAATTAACGCGATGCATGTTCTTTCTTTTTCTATACAAGTTTCTCAGCAATTTCTCACAGGTTGCGATTTACTTCATGATTTTCTGGGTTAAATAAGCATTATTAATGTTAATAATGTTGACCATACATATCATCTCCTGGAAGTTGCCGTTTTGATATACGCCATGCATGACGGTATCGATGCTAATCTTCTTTGCCACGCCTCTTGACAGCCAAGAAAGGTAAACAGAAGAACCAGAAGGGCGTTTTGGTTGGACGGGGAGGGGTCTGCTTTGAATGGGACACCCAGAATAGAATAACAGTGCTCATGAATTTGTATGTGAATTTCGTATAAACATTAAGCCAAAGTACCATAATGAGGGTTCATCTAGTTTACATCAACATTAACTGACGGTAATCCTGAGATTAGAGCTATTTCTAAATTCACTCAAGGTTCAATAAATCTGTTTTTCAGGGGAGGGGGTGATGCATCTTTGTTTTAAATAACAACTCTCTTTACTTAAAATCTCGTAAATTAATAAATTTTATAGTATTCATAATTTTAGATCACGACTCTGAAATTTTATAATTATAATTTCCAAATTCACTCAAGGTTCAATAAAACTTTTTTCAGGTTGCTACATTTATAATTTCACAAAATCAAGAAGCATGAATACCCACATTGGATAATGGGTCAAGAAGTTGCATTCATGCCATTATTTGTGTTATGAGTATCGTTAATTTGTGATCTCTAGATTTCGTACAGTATCAGTCTTTTGAGAAAACCAGTCTCATAATAGCTAGATCATGATAAAGGAAGAAGTAGTCTCGTCTTTGAGAAAGGTACTAAAGCTAAAATTTCAATTTACAAAATATACTAATTATAGTGGAGATGAGGATTGAAACTCTTTTGTTGTTTACCTCTTCTGCAAGATATTTGGTGCTCGAACATCTTCTTTATAAGAAAAGTTTGTATTCAAAGGGTTTCTGCAAGATATTTTGTGTTTGAATCTCTTCTTTATAACAAAAGTTTTTATTCGAAGGGTTTTGTGTTATACACATCTAGAACGCTCAAGGCAGGTGTTTCTCTTAGACTCGTCGATGAAGGCCTTGATCTCTGGAAGTCTAGATCTCAGTGTTATCCATGAATGGACCAAGAGAACGCTGGATGGATTTTTCTCCTCACCAGGGTTATCTAAGCAAGACCTTTTGTGTTGTGGAGTCAATAAATTTTAATCAGACTGCAAGCTTAGACTATCTATCCAGTGATGTTAGATCATTTTGGTGATATCCATAAAACTTGTGATCATTGTTATTTGTTTTTCGATTTCTCCTTGTCTGTTGGAAAGACCAGTGCGTAGAGCCAGGAGTAAATTCTCTGTGATCTGTATGAAAGCAAGCTAAGCAGTTAAGCAAACAGGAGACTCGCCATGGAATTGAGTTTTTCAATTTGTGCATCTTAGTTAGGATTTCCAAGGGCAATCTCAGCTTAAACAGAGGCGGCCATGGATAAGAGGGGGCAGAAAAAAGCCTTCGTCAAATCATGCAGCCTAACTTTGACTGCTCCTCTTCTAATTTTCCATTTATCTGGACAGCCAAGAAGAAAAGTCTGCAATAAGAAGAGAAAAAGAGAAGAAAAGTCTGCAATGAATAATTTAAACCCCCCTTTGCTGACACAAGTCACAGTTCAGTTATCAGTATGGTAAATTTATAGTGATCTCAAAATTTATAACACTCGAAGTAATAAATTTTAAAAAAACAAATCCAAAATTTTACAAGTTAAATTACAACCATCAATATTAAAAAAGCTGAAACTTTTAGTTTGTAGTTAATTAGTGATCAATTCAGATAGTCGATGGATTGTTTGGCAGAGATTAAAAAAAGAAAAAGGTTGTCAAATCAGGGATCGTTTATTTCTGCTTTTCTTCATTCAATAACATCGTGATAGTGGTAGGCATGTCAGGTCTTGGAGAGGGGCACTGAGATTTCTTCGAAGTTCGAAAGCCAGACAGGTTCATGACTACGTGTGTCCATATCCACCACCTAATCCGAAGGCTAGGCATGAACACGTTCAAAGAATGTAACTTTCTACAGACTAGTCAGTGTTTCTTGCAACTTGCAAGTAAAATAAACTGCACACCGTGACAAACAAAAAAAAAAAAAAACAAGTTCATAGTATGAATTTTCAACGATATCCATTAATTTTAACATATTTTCAAGAAAAAAATAAAAAACTTTGAAAAGTTCATCAGATTTTGATATTCATTGATTTTAACGTATCTTCAAATTTGTTTGAAATGAATCTTGTTTCTTTTCTTTGTTTTTTGTTTGTTTGATGAACCTCGTTCAATCACATCTGAGATTATTCAAGAATTACTTGCAAATTACGATGTCCAAGTTAAATTTTAAAAAAATCGGAATCAAAGTTATGGACTGTAGAAATAGAAGAATAGGAAGAGAAGGGCTGAAGACGGGAAGAATAAAGGGATACAGAAAAATATGTTTTCCTTGATTAATCGTTTATTGTTACATGATGGTCTTATATAATAACATATTAGATTCAAGCTAATCCTATAATCAAGGGTACAATCAATGATAAGATATACACTTATTTTCTAATATTTGTTGTAGATGTGATCACGTTATCTTCAGATTCAAATATCTCTTGTGCAGGTATGATCAAGTCAAGTCAGGTATGATCAGGGATAACAATCCCTGATCATGATTTTTCCAGTATCCAAACTTTCTGATAATTATCGTAATCCCTGATCATGTTTATCTTCAATATCAATATTATCTTTATTGTAGATATGATCAGAGATCACGATTATCTTCAGTAGTAGTGATCCTTGATTATGATAGTAATCTCTCTTGTTCAGGTATGGTCAAGTATGATCAGGTCAGGTCAGGGATATCAATCCCTGATCATGTTTATCTTCAGTATCAGTATTATCTTCAGTAGATTGGATAATATCTTTAACACGCCCCCGCAATCTTGACGGGAGGTCACGAACATGAAGATTGGAGCACAAACAATTGAATCGTGCAGTAGAGAGTGGTTTTGTTAGGAGATCGGCTAGATGATCACGAGTAGATAAAAACTTGACTATCAATTTTTGTTGAGAAACCAGATCTCTGACGAAGTGAAAGTCAATTTCAATGTGCTTTGTACGGGCATGGAACACTGGATTTGAGGATAAATACGTGGCACCTATATTGTCACACCAAAGTGTGGGACTTTTGGAGAGTGGCAGACCAAGTTCGGCAGCTAAATATTGTAACCACTGGAGTTCAGCTGCAGTGTCCGCGAGAGCTTTGTATTCAACCTCAGTACTACTACGAGCTACTGTAGCTTGCTGTTTGCTTCGCCAGGAAATTAAATTGGAGCCAAGAAATATACAGTAAGCACCAACAGAGCGACGATCATCTATGTCCCCTGCCCAATCTGCATCAGAGAACGCCTGAAATGTGAAGGAGTTGGAGCAAAACAACAGTAAACAGTATGAGATGGTCTGCTTGAGATAACGCAGGATTCTTTTAACACATAACCAGTGGGACTGTTTCGGTTGATGCATGAACTTGCTAACACGATGAACAGCGAAGGCAATGTTAGGCCGAGTGAAAGAAAGATAATGAAGACCACCAACAATGCTTCTGTACAGAGTAGGATCTTCAAATGTTGTTGTATCAGTTGCTGTCAAGTTGACAGAGGTGGACATTGAAGTAGAACACGGCTTGGCACCATCCATTTTTGACTTTGTGAGCAGATCAACAATGTATCTGCGTTGAGTTAAGTAGAGACCTGTAGCATCACGTATGGCTTCAACACCTAAGAAAAAACTTAGAGAACCAAAGTCAGTGATAGCAAATTCTGTGTGTAGGCGCTGTATAATATCCTAGACAGCAACATCATTAGAACCGGTGATGATAATATCATCAACATAAATGAGAACGTAGATAATGCTGATGGTGCCAGTTAGAACAAAGAGTGACAAGTCAGCCTTGCTGCCAACAAAACCGAGCTTCAGCAACACAGTAGCAAGGCGTGAAAACCACTGACGAGGTGCCTGTTTAAGGCCATATAAAGAACGTTTGAGTTTGCAGATATATTCAGGGAACTGAGGATGTTTAAAACCTGGTGGTTGATCCATGTAAACCTCTTCTGAAAGAGTGCCATGAAGGAAGGCATTTTGGACATCCAGCTGACGAATTTTCCAATGTTTGCAGACTGCAATTGACAGAACCAACCGGATAGTTGCAGGTTTCACTACCGGACTGTAGGTTTCATTAAAGTCCACCCCGAATTGTTGATGAAAGCCTTTTGCAACAAGGCGTGCTTTGTATCTTTCAATAGAACCATCAGCCTTTCTTTTTAGCTTGAAAATCCAACGACAGCCAATGACATTTACCTGGCGAGAAGGAGGGACCAGTTCCCAGGTTTGATTCCGGAGCAAGGCATCAAATTCAGTGTTCATGGCAGACCGCCAGTGACACGATTTGGAGGCTTCAGTAAAGGAAGTAGGTTCTTTGTAGGGAAGAGAGGCAGTAGCCTGCAGTGCCCGAGGTAGGGGATACAAGGTGTGGCCAGCAGGGGGTTTTTTTGGTTTGGAAATGTGGTTTTTTGATCTGGTAACCATCGGGTGATTGTTTGAGGGAGCTGGTGGTGTTTCTGTGGGATGTGATAGTGGTCTGGGTGGAGAGGAAAGGGTTGTAACAGCGGGTAATGGAGATGGTGATTCCGGGATAGAAGAGCTGACCAGCAAAGGAGCGTCCATGTGTGGCAATGATGAAAGGGCATTTGTACCTGCAGGTGTTAGTGACACAGAAGAAAAAGTATTCGGAAATGGAATAGTTATAGATGTAGTGTCTGGGGAAATAGTGGAATGATTTTCAGAATTTTGAAATGGGAATTTGTTTTCATCAAAAACGACATGACGGGACACATAAACTTTACCTGTTGCAAGGTCAAGACATTTATATCCATGATGGTCCGAACTATAACCAATAAAAATGCAGTCTTTAGATCTGAAATCATTTTTGTGCTTGTTGTATGGTCAAAGATAAGGCCAGCATGCACAACCAAAAACTTTAAGAAAATGATAATCAGGAGTATGATGAAAAACAATTTCGTATGGAGATTTTTGATTGAGAATAGGAGTGGGAAGACGATTGATAATATATGTGGCTGTGAGAAAAGCTTCTTCCCAAAATTGTTGTGGGAGTTTAGAGTGAGAAAGCAATGAGAGACCGACCTCAACAATTTGTTTATGATGACGTTCAACCGCACCCATTTGCTGATGAGTGTATGGGCATGCTTTTCGATGGTGAATGCATATTTGAGTTAATAATGTAGACATACGGTGATATTCACCTCCCCAATCAGATTGAATATTTTTTATGGAATGATTAAACTGTCGTTCAACTGAAGTTTTAAAGAGCAGAAAAACTTTTTCAACATCAGATTTGAGTTTAAGAGGAAATAACCATAGGAATTTGGTGCAATCGTCTAAAAAACATTCATAATAACGAGCATCATTGTTTGACAAGATGGGTGCTGGTCCCCAAACATCAGTGTGCACTATGTCTAAAGGATGAATAGACTTATGATTACTGGAATTGAAAGATAATTGACTACTTTTAGCTAGTTGACAATTCGAACAAACTGGAAGCTTTTTATTTGCAACAGGTAACGTAAATGCGGAAATAGTTTTTTTAAGAACTGGAAAGGATGCATGACCAAGTCTGTTGTGCCATATTTGATAGGGCTCTCGTACAGCAGTGAGTGCATGAGAGGAGAATATGTCTGACAGGTTGGGGAAGGAATAGAGCCCATCTTTAAAGGTGCCGCAATGAAGAATTTTCCCCGAGTAGTCCTTAATAAGAAAAAAATGATCATGAAATTCAAAGAATACTAGAATATCATTGCAAAATTGCTGAACAGAAATGAGATTTTTTTGAATTTCAGGAACAAGCAGTAATTGTTTGAGCACAAACGGGGTTTTGGAGGGAGTAAAAATAGAAGAACCAACGTGAGAGATTTGCAAACCTGCACCATTGCCAACAAGGACATGATCTGAACCGGTATAGTCTTCACTTTGAAGAGTTAAGTTGTCCATGTTATTGGTGAGATGATGTGTAGCACCAGTATCAGGGTGCCAATCAGAGGCAAAGACGGAGCTTGTTGTAGCCATTAGCCCTTGCGGATTGTTGGATTTTGCAGAATTGTCACGGTATGTGACATCAAATCGATGGTAGCATTTTTTTGCAGAGTGACCAGGTTTATCACATACCTGACATATCATAGCATCTCTATGAAAATTGTTCCTGCCATTAGAACCATTAGAGAAAGAAGGATCTCTGAAATTTCGGCCTCTGCCTCTATACATATTCCGCCCTCTATAGGAAGAAGAGGAGTTTTGGCGAGTAGCAACATGGACAGCAGGCTGAATAGGAGGTGCATTGTGATGTTGCAGGCGTGCCTCTGTGGTGAGTAAGAGGGCATATACTTCCTCTATGGTGACAGGATCTGTGCGTGCGGTGATGGTAGTGACAAAGGAGTCATAATCATGGCCAAGACCCGACAGTAGGTAGGAGATAATTTCATCACAATGAAGAGCATGACCGGCAACAACAAGTTCATCTGTTATACGTTTGATCTGTATAAAGAAGTCATGAGCAGATTGTGAACCCTTACGAGTGTTTACAAGTTCAGTGCGGAGTTGAATAACTCTAGCACGTGATTGAGAAGAAAAGGATTTGGCTAGAGCACACCAAATTGCAGCAGAGGTGGTGTAAGAGACCACTTGGATAAGAACATTTTCGGAGATTGTAGAGAATAGAATAGCAACTATGATGGCATCTTGGCGCTGCCAATGTTCATAGAGAGGATTGGAGATGACAAAGGAGGTTGCAGCAGTAGAAATTTCTTTAGATGGAATGGGAATGGTTCCATCAAGGTATCCAAAGATACCTTGACCACGAAAGAAAGGAATTAGTTGAGCTTTCCAGACATGATAGTTGTCTTTTGAGAGCTTTGTGACATTTATAGCTAGAGGAGAAACAAGTGGGGGAATGCCATTAGCAGCGGCATCAGATGTATTTGTTGCAGAGAAGGCCATATGTGTGACGTGAGTCAATGGCTCTGATACAATGTAGAAATAGAAGAATAGGAAGAGAAGGGCTGAAGACGGGAAGAATAAAGGGATACAGAAAAATATGTTTTCCTTGATTAATCGTTTACTGTTACATGATGGTCTTATATAATACCATCTCAGATTCAAACTAATCCTATAATCAAGGGTACAATCAATGATAAGATATACACTTATTTTCTAATATTTGTTGTAGATGTGATCACGTTATCTTCAGATTCAAATATCTCTTGTGCAGGTATGATCAGGTCAGGTATGATCAGGGATAACAATCCCTGATCATGATCTTTCCAATATCCAAACTTTCTGATAATTATCGTAATTCCTGATCATGTTTATCTTCAATATCAATATTATCTTTATTGTAGATATGATCAGAGATCACGATTATCTTCAGTAGTAGTGATCCTTGATTATGATAGTAATCTCTCTTGTTCAGGTATGGTCAGGTATGATCAAGTCAGGTCAGGGATATCAATCCCTGATCATGTTTATTTTCAGTATCAGTATTATCTTTAGTAGATTAAATAATATATTTAACATGGAACAAGTCAAGTCAATACTTGCAATATAAAAAAATGTTTCTTGCATCCAAAACTTATTGCCCAAGCCAAAAGTCGCTATAAGAAGACTGGGCACAGCTGTAGACCTTGCATACTGATCTCATTGCAACGATGGCAGATGTGAAGCTGCATGGTTTCTGGGCTAGCCCTTTTAGTTACAGAGTTATATGGGCTCTGAAACTGAAGGGCGTGGAGTTTGAGTATATCGAAGAAGACCTCGCCAATAAAAGTGAACTGCTATTGAAGTATAACCCAGTTTACAAGCAAATCCCTGTACTCGTCCATGGTGGCAAGCCGATTGCGGAGTCTCTTGTTATCCTTGAATACATCGAGGAAACATGGCCGGAGAATCCACTGCTACCGACAGATCCTTACGAGAGAGCCATGGCTCGGTTTTGGATTCAATATGGAGTTACCAAGGTAACGAGATCCATCTTCTTGTATATATTTTGTAACTGTTCATGAGGCCCACAATGTTTAATTTGATCTGGTAGCAGTCCTGGAAAAAGACAATCGATTCCAAAAAACATTTTCTTCTTCTTGTTCTTAAAGTGGAATAATAATTAAAAATTTCTCACAACTTGCCTTGTTTTATTTTTACTCTCCTCAGGCTAAACACCTTCAAATATCTTTTCATTTATCTCTGTTCTGTGACAAGTAAATTGAATTCTTTCATTATTTAGAGTGCTGCCTTAGTTCCCCTTTTCCGGGCTAGTGGAGAGGAGCTAGAGAAGGCAGTGAAAGAAGTGGCGGAAGCGTTGAGAGTCTTAGAAGAGCAAGGTCTCGGGGACAAGAATTTTTTTGGCGGTGACAGCATAAATCTAGTTGACATCTCATATGGACTCTTCGCTTATTGGTTTGCAGCCATTGAAGAACTAGCGGGTGTGAAAGTTCTTGAACCAAGCACACTGCCTCGATTGCATGCTTGGGCCCAGAATTTCATTGAAGTTCCTCTGATTAAAGAAAACATTCCCGACTATGATAAGATGCTCCTCCGTATGAAAAGTGTCAGGTAGAAAAAGACGAACAAGTAGCCTATATTATGCTTTTGGATGCGAAATAATCCATGTATGTCACACCTTTTCGTTTCCATGGATGGTTTTTCTCTTGCAGTTGAGCTTGTTTTTCTACTGTAACACTCCATAATGGTTGTCAGTTGATGCAGCTATTTTATTAAATTCCGGATTGGTGTTTAAACACTATTGTATTTCTTTTATATTCCTTTCCATTTACTTTTTTTTCCTAAATCAATTTTATCAGAACAGCTCGGCAAGTCAACCTAATGATTCATCATTGATCATGAACTAACCAAATCAGCAGAAACCAATTTTTTTTTAAAGCCCAGAACTCGGTTTCATAGTAATATTTGATGTAATGTAAAATGATGCCTGTACTCTTTACCTTATCGTCGGTAAATTTGACCCAGAAACGAGCCAGAGCTCTCTCGTAAGGGTCATTGGGCAACAGGGGATTTTGGGGCCATATCTCATCGATGTATTCGACAATAATCATGGACTCGCAAACTGGTTTTTCGCCATGGAGAAGCACTGGGATCTTCTTAAGAACAGGGTTGTTCTTCAGAAGCAGAGGACTTTTGTTGGTAACATCTTCTATGAACTCATATGGAATGCCCTTCATTTTCAGAGCCCATATCACTCGGAAAACAAATGGGCTGGACATAACAGTGCCCATGAATTTCGTATAAACATTTAGTCAAAGTACCATAATAAGGGTTCATCTAGTTTACATCAACATTAACTGACAATAATCCTGAGATTAAAGCTATTTCCAAATTCACTCAAAAGGTTCAATAAATCTGTTTTCCAGGGGAGGGGGTAATGCATCTTTGTTTTACATAACAAGTCTCTTTGCTTAAATTCTTGTAGATTAATAAATTTTATAGTATTCATAATTTTAGATCATGACTCTTAAACTTTATAATTATAATTTTATAATTACATAAAAAAACTTGTTCCAAGTTGCGACATTTATGATTTCACAAAATCAAGAAGCATGAATACCCACATTGGATAATGGGTCAAGAAGTTGCATTCATGCCATTGTTTGTGTCATGAGTATCGTTAATTCGTGATCTCTTGATTCTGTATAGCATCAGTCTTTTGAGAAAGCCAATTTCATAATGGCTAGATCATAAAAGAAGAAGTAATCTCGTCTTTGAGAAAGTTACTAAAGCTAAAATTTTAATTTACAGAATATACTAATTATAGGTTAGTAATTAAGTGGAGATAGGATCAAATTTAATGTATTCAGTAAATAATATAATATTTTTTAATTTTTCACAACTTACAAAAAATATTTTTCTCCTAAAATAAAATGAAGATACTTTCCTGAAAACCGAGCTAAATTTTTATATGATCGGAAAATGTTTTTTATTAACTAATTTTTTTAATAAAAAATAAATACAAAAGAATTTTGAAAGTAATTTCTTAAAAATCACTTTTTAAAAAATAAATACACCCTTAGACTCGTTGATGAAGGCCATGATCTCTGTGTTATCCAGGAATGGACCAGGAGAACGCTGGATGGATTTTTCTCCTAACCAGGGTTATCTAAGCAAGACCTTTTGTGTTGTGGAGTCAATAAATTTTAATTTTCCATTTACGTGGACAACCAAGAAGAAAAGCCTGCAATAAAAAAGAGAAAAAGAAAAGAAAAGTCTGCAATGAATAATTTTAAGCCCTCCTTTGCTGAACACAAGTCACAGTTCAGTTATCAGTATGCTAGATGTGAAGTTCTTCGGGTTGAGTCCAAGCCCATTCAGCCAGCGGGTTATCTGGGCATCAAAACTAAAACCGCCGTCAATTTTGTTTTGGTGTAAAAAATATATTAAAAAAATTAAAACAACAAAAAATATAATATTTAAATAATTAGCTTGAATGAATTTAATAAACTCTATTAACTTAATAATATTATTAAAAAAAATAACGATTCAATGAAAAAAATAAACACTTGTCAATATTATAAAAATATATCTTCACAATATTCCAAAAACATCTCAATAATTTTACTTGTTAAAAAAATAAAAATTAAATAAGGATATGATAATTTTATAGAAAAAAAAATAAAAAAATATAAATATAAACAAATAAGATAAAAAAAAATTAATTACTGTTAACTTTTTAAACCATAATCCGGGTTATAAAATCAAAAAAATTATATAAAAAAAAATCTTGAGAGTTAAAATCATTAAAAAAAAAAAACAACACAAAAAATCCAAAATTTTTATATAATTGGAAAATATTTTTTGTTAACTAATTTTTTTAATAAAAAATAAATACAAAAAAATTTTAAAAATAATTTTTTAAAAATCACTTTTTAAAAAATAAACATACCCTTTGACTCGTTGATGAAGGCCATGATCTCTGTGTTATCCAGGAATGGGCCAAGAGAACGCTGGATGGATTTTTCTCCTAACCAGGGTTATCTAAGCAAGACCTTTTGTGTTGTGGAGTCAATAAATTTTAATTTTCCATTTATTTGGACAGCCAAGAAGAAAAGTCTGCAATAAAAAGGAGAAAAAGAAAAGAAAAGTCTGCAATGAATAATTTAAAGCCCTCATTTGCTGAACACAAGTCACGGTTCAGTTATCAGTATGCTAGATGTGAAGTTCTTCGGGTTGAGTCCAAGCCCATTCAGCCAGCGGGTTATCTGGGCACCAAAACTAAAACCGCCGTCAATTTTGTTTTGGTGTAAAAAATATGAAAAAAATAAAATAAAATAAAATAAAAACAAATATAATATTTAAATAATTAATTTGAGTGAGTTTAATAAACTCTGTTAATTTAATAATATTATTAAAAAATAAGATATTGACAATAAAAAAAATAAAAAAAATAATGATTCAATGTAAAAAATAAACACTTACCAATATTATGAAAATATATTTTTATAATATTCCAAAAACATATCAATGATTTTATTTGTTAACAAAATAAAAATTAAGTAAGAATATGATAATTTTATAGAAAGAAAAATAAAAAAAATATGAATATAAACAAATAAGATAAAAAAAAGTTAACTATTGGTAACTTTTTTTTTTTTTTAGTTTAACGTGGGTGTCCGGGCCAGCTTGCGTGCACCTCGACTAATTCCACGGGCCCTGAAGTTAACGACCATGTAAACCTCCAGTGGCCATCATATAAGCAACCTAGGGCTTGAACCTGAGACCACAGAGGGAGCAAATCTCTTGATCCCAAGCTTTTACCATTGGGTCACCACCTAGATGGTTCTACTGCTAACTTTTTAAACTATGATCCAGGTTATTAAACCAAAAAAACTATATATGAAAAAATCATGAGAGTTAAAATCACAAAAAAAAAACAACACAAAAAATCCAAAATGAAAACAATAAGTGTTAAAATTACAAAAAAAATAAATCAAAAGGCAACAACGGATTTTAGTTTTGAGAGCTAAATTGAAGAGAATAAAAACATTAATAAAAGAATAAAAAATCAAAAGTAAAAAGATAAAAAAAAAAAACATAAAAAAAATACATTATAAACTTGGATTGAATAATAAAACTAAAAACAATGGAACTTCCATAAAAAAATTCAAACAAAAAAAATTAAAAATCATAAGAATAAACATCAAATCTTGAACATCAAAACATAAATAAAATTTATACAGAGTTCTTTAACGTGTTTTTTATACTAAAAAAACTCCTAGGTGTGAATCAAATAACCTAAACACACATCTAATTAAACAATCTAGTAACTATTATGTAAAGTAATAAAAAAAAATCATCAACAATGGACAAAAATAAAATTAAGTAAACCAAACTAAAAATAAAATTAAGATATTTAACATTGCAATAAGAGTAATTTACCTGATTATATCTAATGAATTCCTTCATCAAAATAAATTTATAAAAGAAAAACACATAAATTTTATAATAGAAATCGATACACATATAAAATTTACTGAATAATAATTAAAAAACAATGCAAAGCTATACATATAAAAAATCTTATAAAAAAATCATATTAAAAAAAACTTAATTTATATAAAATTAAGAAAAAATCATGAATGAATCATACTCATCTCTCTAAAAAATAAACACGTCTAATATCATTTTAATATAGTTACAATCTTTTTAAAATATAAAATCAAAATTTATTTGAAAAAATATATATAAATAATTTATTATTTTTTAAAAAACTAAATTTTCTTTTAAAAAAAAACAAGGTCAAGCCTAGTGCATTGCCTCATAAAGTAATGGCTTGCACACATGCCTTTATTTTTAAAAAGAGTTTAACTTGGCGAACAACGTGTTGTCCGTTTCAATTATATATATATATATATATATATATATATATATATATATATATAAAGACAACCTGTGAAACATATAATCCGACTATTATAATGGCTAGAAAAATAAGATCCTTTGTTTTTTCATTCAAAATCTTCCTTTTAACTTATTTTGACTCAAAACATATTGAAAATACTCTAGAAATCTTATTAAACCAATTCATGATCTCTAGAAACCTAATAAACCACCGCAAAACCTAAAAACACAAGAAAATAAAATTCTTCATGAGCTTAATTTTGTTGCTTAAGGTGTTTTCAAGGTAAACAAACACCTAAACATAACCCTCTCATTATATGAAATATTTTGACCTAAAAATCAATCGTTTGGTTGTTAGAATCTTCTACAGCGACAACTTTTTATATCTAAGTTGGAATTCAACAGCTCTTTCTCTCTCCTCTCAATAGAAAACAACTAGAAAAGAGAAAAATAAAGTTAGGTATCAAAATGTATTGTCTTTAAATTTAAAAGATTGGTCATCTAATATTTAAAAAACATGAGAGAATTAAAATAAATATTTTCATGAAATTTTTAACCTGCCACCATATCACCCGAGATTTTTGCTTTAGTTTGCTATATTTCAATTCAATTTTTTTTTTCTTTAAAAAATATGTAATTGAAAGTTAATTTTTACTTGAAAAAAGTAAATTGCACAAAATAAAAATTTAAATATCAAAATAAAAATTATTAAAAATACACTACTTCAATTCCAATAAATTATAAATAAGTGCAAAATAATTTCAGCATATTAGAAAGATGATATATATATATGACTCAAACACTCATAGTTAACAATATATATATATATATATATATATATATATATATATATATATATATATATATATATATATATATATATATATATATATATATTGTTAACTATGAGTGTTTGAGTCAGTTTACAAGCGCCTCAACTAATTTCATGAGACTCTAAAATTAATGAGGTAAATTTCTAGTAATTTTAAAATTTATAACATTTAATAAACTTTTATATATATTTACCTGATTAATTTTAGAGTCTCGTGAAATTAGTTGAGGCGCCCGTAAACTGACTCAAATACTCGTATGTAAATACGTGTATACATACATACATACATATATACACACACACACACACATATATGTATGTATGTATGTATACACGTATACACATATCTAGTAATTTTAAAATTTATATATATATATATATGTAACTTTCTACAGACTAGTCAGTGTTTCTTGCAACTTGCAAGTAAAATAAACTGCACACCGTGACAAACAAAAAAAAAAAAACAAGTTCATAGTATGAATTTTCAACGATATCCATTAATTTTAACATATTTTCAAGAAAAAAATAAAAAACTTTGAAAAGTTCATCAGATTGTGATATTCATTGATTTTAACGTATCTTCAAATTTGTTTGAAATGAATCTTGTTTCTTTTCTTTGTTTTTTGTTTGTTTGATGAACCTCGTTCAATCACATCTGAGATTATTCAAGAATTACTTGCAAATTACGATGTCCAAGTTAAATTTTAAAAAAATCGGAATCAAAGTTATGGACTGTAGAAATAGAAGAATAGGAAGAGAAGGGCTGAAGACGGGAAGAATAAAGGGATACAGAAAAATATGTTTTCCTTGATTAATCGTTTATTGTTACATGATGGTCTTATATAATAACATATTAGATTCAAGCTAATCCTATAATCAAGGGTACAATCAATGATAAGATATACACTTATTTTCTAATATTTGTTGTAGATGTGATCACGTTATCTTCAGATTCAAATATCTCTTGTGCAGGTATGATCAAGTCAAGTCAGGTATGATCAGGGATAACAATCCCTGATCATGATTTTTCCAGTATCCAAACTTTCTGATAATTATCGTAATCCCTGATCATGTTTATCTTCAATATCAATATTATCTTTATTGTAGATATGATCAGAGATCACGATTATCTTCAGTAGTAGTGATCCTTGATTATGATAGTAATCTCTCTTGTTCAGGTATGGTCAAGTATGATCAGGTCAGGTCAGGGATATCAATCCCTGATCATGTTTATCTTCAGTATCAGTATTATCTTCAGTAGATTGGATAATATCTTTAACACGCCCCCGCAATCTTGACGGGAGGTCACGAACATGAAGATTGGAGCACAAACAATTGAATCGTGCAGTAGAGAGTGGTTTTGTTAGGAGATCGGCTAGATGATCACGAGTAGATAAAAACTTGACTATCAATTTTTGTTGAGAAACCAGATCTCTGACGAAGTGAAAGTCAATTTCAATGTGCTTTGTACGGGCATGGAACACTGGATTTGAGGATAAATACGTGGCACCTATATTGTCACACCAAAGTGTGGGACTTTTGGAGAGTGGCAGACCAAGTTCGGCAGCTAAATATTGTAACCACTGGAGTTCAGCTGCAGTGTCCGCGAGAGCTTTGTATTCAACCTCAGTACTACTACGAGCTACTGTAGCTTGCTGTTTGCTTCGCCAGGAAATTAAATTGGAGCCAAGAAATATACAGTAAGCACCAACAGAGCGACGATCATCTATGTCCCCTGCCCAATCTGCATCAGAGAACGCCTGAAATGTGAAGGAGTTGGAGCAAAACAACAGTAAACAGTATGAGATGGTCTGCTTGAGATAACGCAGGATTCTTTTAACACATAACCAGTGGGACTGTTTCGGTTGATGCATGAACTTGCTAACACGATGAACAGCGAAGGCAATGTTAGGCCGAGTGAAAGAAAGATAATGAAGACCACCAACAATGCTTCTGTACAGAGTAGGATCTTCAAATGTTGTTGTATCAGTTGCTGTCAAGTTGACAGAGGTGGACATTGAAGTAGAACACGGCTTGGCACCATCCATTTTTGACTTTGTGAGCAGATCAACAATGTATCTGCGTTGAGTTAAGTAGAGACCTGTAGCATCACGTATGGCTTCAACACCTAAGAAAAAACTTAGAGAACCAAAGTCAGTGATAGCAAATTCTGTGTGTAGGCGCTGTATAATATCCTAGACAGCAACATCATTAGAACCGGTGATGATAATATCATCAACATAAATGAGAACGTAGATAATGCTGATGGTGCCAGTTAGAACAAAGAGTGACAAGTCAGCCTTGCTGCCAACAAAACCGAGCTTCAGCAACACAGTAGCAAGGCGTGAAAACCACTGACGAGGTGCCTGTTTAAGGCCATATAAAGAACGTTTGAGTTTGCAGATATATTCAGGGAACTGAGGATGTTTAAAACCTGGTGGTTGATCCATGTAAACCTCTTCTGAAAGAGTGCCATGAAGGAAGGCATTTTGGACATCCAGCTGACGAATTTTCCAATGTTTGCAGACTGCAATTGACAGAACCAACCGGATAGTTGCAGGTTTCACTACCGGACTGTAGGTTTCATTAAAGTCCACCCCGAATTGTTGATGAAAGCCTTTTGCAACAAGGCGTGCTTTGTATCTTTCAATAGAACCATCAGCCTTTCTTTTTAGCTTGAAAATCCAACGACAGCCAATGACATTTACCTGGCGAGAAGGAGGGACCAGTTCCCAGGTTTGATTCCGGAGCAAGGCATCAAATTCAGTGTTCATGGCAGACCGCCAGTGACACGATTTGGAGGCTTCAGTAAAGGAAGTAGGTTCTTTGTAGGGAAGAGAGGCAGTAGCCTGCAGTGCCCGAGGTAGGGGATACAAGGTGTGGCCAGCAGGGGGTTTTTTTGGTTTGGAAATGTGGTTTTTTGATCTGGTAACCATCGGGTGATTGTTTGAGGGAGCTGGTGGTGTTTCTGTGGGATGTGATAGTGGTCTGGGTGGAGAGGAAAGGGTTGTAACAGCGGGTAATGGAGATGGTGATTCCGGGATAGAAGAGCTGACCAGCAAAGGAGCGTCCATGTGTGGCAATGATGAAAGGGCATTTGTACCTGCAGGTGTTAGTGACACAGAAGAAAAAGTATTCGGAAATGGAATAGTTATAGATGTAGTGTCTGGAGAAATAGTGGAATGATTTTCAAAATTTTGAAATGGGAATTTGTTTTCATCAAAAACGACATGACGGGACACATAAACTTTACCTGTTGCAAGGCCAAGACATTTATATCCATGATGGTCCGAACTATAACCAATAAAAATGCAGTCTTTAGATCTGAAATCAATATTGTGCTTGTTGTATGGTCGAAGATAAGGCCAGGATGCACAACCAAAAACTTTAAGAAAATGATAATCAGGTCAGGTCAGGTATGATCAGGTATGATCAGGGATAACAATCCCTGATCATGATCTTTCCAGTATCCAAACTTTCTGATAATTATCATAATCCCTGATCATGTTTATGTTCAATATCAATATTATCTTTATTGTAGATATGATCAGAGATCACGATTATCCTCAGTAGTAGTGATCCTTGATTATGATATTAATCTCTCTTGTTCAGGTATGGTTATGTATGATCAGGTCAGGTCATGGATATCAATCCCTAATCATGTTTATCTTCAGTATCAGTATTATCTTCAGTAGATTGGATAATATCTTTAACATGGACCAAGTCAAGTCAATACTTGCAATATAAAAAAATGTTTCTTGCATCCAAAACTTATTGCCCAAGCCAAAAGTCGCTATAAGAAGACTGGGCACAGCAGGAGACCTTGCATACTGATCTCATTGCAACGATGGCAGATGTGAAGCTGCATGGTTTCTGGGCTAGCCCTTTTAGTTACAGAGTTATATGGGCTCTGAAACTGAAGGGCGTGGAGTTTGAGTATATCGAAGAAGACCTCGCCAATAAAAGTGAACTGCTATTGAAGTATAACCCAGTTTACAAGCAAATCCCTGTACTTGTCCATGGTGGCAAGCCGATTGCGGAGTCTCTTGTTATCCTTGAATACATCGAGGAAACATGGCCGGAGAATCCACTGCTACCGACAGATCCTTACGAGAGAGCCATGGCTCGGTTTTGGATTCAATATGGAGCTACCAAGGTAACGAGATCCATCTTCTTGTATATATTTTGTAACTGTTCATGAGGCTCACAATGTTTAATTTGATCTGGCAGCAGTCCTGGAAAAAAACAATCGATTCCAAAAAACATTTTCTTCTCCCTGTTCTTAAAGTGGAATAATAATTAAAAATTTCTCGTAACTTGCCTTCCTTTTTTTTTACTCTCCTCAGGCTAAACACCTTCAAATATCTATTCATTTATCTCTGTTCTGTGACTTGAAATTGAATTCTTTCATTATTTAGGGTGCTGCCTTTGGTGCCTTTTTCCGAGCTAGTGGAGAGGAGCTAGAGAAGGCAGTGAAAGAAGTGGCGGAAGCGTTGAGAGTCTTAGAAGAGCAAGGTCTCGGGGACAAGAAGTTTTTTGGCGGTGACAGCATAAATCTAGTTGACATCTCATATGGACTCTTCGCTTATTGGTTTGCAGCCATTGAAGAAGCAGCGGGTGTGAAAGTTCTTGAACCAAGCACACTGCCTCGATTGCATGCTTGGGCCCAGAATTTCATTGAAGTTCCTCTGATTAAAGAAAACATTCCCGACTATGATAAGATGCTCCTCCATATGAAAAGTGTCAGGGAGAAAAAGACGAGCAAGTAGCCTATATTATGCTTTTGGATGCGAAATAATCCATGTATGTCTCACCTTTTCGTTTCCATGGATGGTTTTTCTCTTGCAGTTGAGCTTGTTTTTCTACTGTAATACTCCATAATGGTTGATGCAGCTATTGCATTAATTTCGGTTTGGTGTGTAAACACTGTTGTATTTCTTTTATATTCCTTTCCATTTACTTTCTTTCCCTTAATCAATTTTACCAGAACAGCTCGGGAAGTCGACCTAATGATTCATCATCGATCACGAACTAACCAAATCAGCAGAAACCATTTTTTTTTTAAGCCCAGAACTCGTTTCAAGTATTTATTTTAAAAAATAATAATAGCTTGTTCGATGTTACAGTAATAATTAATTTTTAAGATATATTTTTATATTTTTTTAAATTTATTTTAAAAATAAGCACTTAAAAATATGTAAAAGCATTAAAAAATTAATTTAAATTAATATTTTTATATTTTTACCACTATTACAGTATTAATAATAATAATAATAATAATAATAATAAGTGTTTGAAAATGTAATAATAGTTAGTTTTAAAATATATTTTTTTATTTATTTAAAATAAAAAATAAAAAAATTTTAAAATTTTTTAAATAAACTTTTAAAATACAATAACAAAAACCTTGCCGATGGAACCAAAACAAAAGATCTCACAGACGTCAAGCCTGTTTGGCATTGCGGCCAAACCGGCTTTTTAAAAAAATTCAAAATTTTTTTTTTTTTTTGTTAAAATTAAGTGCGGTTTGTACTTTTTGGATCGTTTTGATGTGCTGATATCAAAAATGATTTTTAAAAAATAAAAAAACATTATTGGCATGCTTTTCGGCACAAAAAGCTATTTGAAAAGCAACCGCTATCACACTCCCAAACACCCTCGTCATTTTAAACGCAGCGGCATGTAATAGTGTCCCACGCACCCAAGTACCCAACCCCCAAATTATAAACTCGTAACGTAAAACACCAAAAAAAAAAAAAAAAAAAAAACAGAGAGAGGAAACAAAGGAGATCTGCTGGACCTGCCTGCAGTGCTGCACCCGCACTTTTATTTGTGCACGCAACAAACAGCACTCTTCCCCTCTCTCTCACTCGATCAAATCGGACCTCTTTTTTTTTTGGTCCGTACACAAATATGATTCTAGGGTTTCCTCGTTCCTGACAATTAATTAAATTTCTAAATCCGGATTCAGTCACCATTAAACTTTTGGAATTACATATTTCATTTAATTTATTTATTTTTGATCTGGATTCAATTTTCAGTTTCTTTCTTTTTTATGGTGATTGGTGAGAGCTACTTTTTGATGAGAAAAGAAAAAAAATTGTGGATAATTAGTTTAATCGGATGAGCATTGGGGGTTTCATTTTCTAAAGGGTAAATGGCGTCGGCTCAGGTGTTGCCGAGCTCACGGAAACTGGAGCATCTCGAAGCAGGAAAGCGACGGGTATGTTGAATTCTTTGATTGGTTGATTTCATGCAATTGATTAAGTTTATTATGATATCGTGGATTTTCTTTTGCAAAATGTGCAGGAAGAAACATGCATGTGTCTATTTAGGCCACTGATTTGAGATTGTAATTAGATAACTGAGGCGTTTTTTTTTTTTTTTTTTGGGAATTGAGTATTTTGTGGTTGTGATGAGATAAATATGTTTGTTCCTGTTACCTTTGTGCTCGTGATCCGAGTTAAACATGTTGCTGCTGCGATTGCCTTTTTTTTGTGTGGCGGTAGGGGAGTGAATGTGTTTAATTTTTGTAAATATGAGATTATTGGATTAGAGAAAGAACGTAGAATTATATAATGGTTTTATTGTTTTTGAGGATTTTGTTATGATTTTAAGCATACCTGGTCCGGTTGGCGAGCAAGAAATAAAATGCAATTCTTTAAAGATGAAAATTTTTTATCTCCATGATTAGTGCTTATACATAAACAAGTGGAAGCAGTCAGGAAAGACTAGAAACCAATTTTGTGATGATGATTTGGAGCTGAAAGAGTTGGAATTAATTTAAGCCGATTAAAGACATGATTCTCTTCATGCAACTCTTCTTCGGATGATTATTGTGGTCCACTAGAATTCTAATTGGTTAATCCTTTGGGGTTAACAGTCAATTGGGTTGCTTTTTGATGCTTTTGGTGTTGTGCCTTTTCATCTAAAAAGCACTTTTCCAAATACCTCCATTGCAATACCAAAAAACACACATTGTGCACATCCGATCTCTTTTTGAGACTCTGCTTTGGTGGGGGTCTTTGATGGCCTTCTCAGGTTTAGAAGCAGAAGTTGTTTGTTGCCCCTTGCGTGTTTCTATGTTTGCATTTATTTAGAGGTGCTTAGACTACATATTTGGCTGTTAAGTAACATTCCCCTCATTTGCTTAGCCTCCTACTTCTCAACTCCTTCCATTTTGCTTTGTTTGTCTACGTGCTCTTTTGCAGTTGGAGGAGTTCCGCAAGAAAAAGGCAGCAGAGCGAGCCAAGAAAGTTGCATCCACCAGCCAACCTCATGCTTTGGATGTGAGCCTAGATCAGAAGCAATCATTAGAGACTGAACACGTACAGCTAACATATTCAGATGGAGTTGGCACGTCTGATGGACCTGGCAGAAATGTCGAACCCACTGGTTTATCTATGAACAATGGCAACCCAATTGATATTACAGAGAAAGTTGAAAAAAGTTATTCACAAAATGCAGATCCTAATATTCCTTCTTTGAGTGAATATAGTACATTTTTCTCAGGTATAACACAGAAACACACAGATAATTATGATTCTAACAGGCATGATGCTTCAGGATTTGCTGGATCACCCAATGTTAATTATGGCCAAGAGACAGAAAAAATGAACAATGACTCTGGATTATATTCAAGGAGCAAAGAGGAATCTCCATATGGGATTTCATCTGACCATTATATTGCTAGTAGTTTTCATGGCATATCTAGTGAATCTAGCCTTTATGGAAGGGAATTGTTCCAATCAAAAGTAGATAACACCTCTTCAAAGGATTCTGCGGTTATAAATGATAGTTCTTATGTTCCTACTTCACTTCCAAGTTCTGCCAGCTTCGAACAGCAAACCTTTAAGCCCAGTTATAGTAGCACCCTTGCCAATGCTGGTATGTCTCTTTCCTATTTTTGGATTGCATTTTTTTTTCTGGATTTCCATGTCTGCCTGTTTGTATAAACAGCACATTATGATGTTTAACTTTGTCAAATATTTATTTTATGGGGAAAACTAAGTAAATAGTCACTTTCTGGTGTTTTACTGTGAACCCTACTCTTCCAAATACCAACCCGGGATATTCTAATTCTGAAGTCGAGCAAGACACATGTTTCAATTATCCCAAAGAATTCTGATCTTGAAGAAAGAAATTTTAGTAGCTTCACTACTGATTTGTGTTCTGTGCATGATACAGCTTTGCAGACATCTGAATCCACAGGTTTCAAATCAGATGCCAAGATCTCCTCGAATCATGTGCCTCAATATTCAGTCACATCTGAAAGTAATAACAGGAGATCTCGTCCATCTTTCCTTGACTCTCTTAATGTGTCTAGATCGTCTTCTCAGAGCTCTTTCCGACATTCTGAACCAGAGAAGTCATTTATAATCAATACTTCAAAATCCAATGGCATTGATGCTCTAGGATCATCTGCTTTCCAGAAGCTGCCAGTGGAGACTGAAACTGCCAGGAATTTTTCAGAGTTGATGACTTCAAGTATGCCTAGTTCATTTGATCATGCCACTCCATTTTCAGTTTCGTCCACTAATGGGGTCACTAATGCTATCGAGAACACTATGGAGAGAAATCACGAGTTTTATTTGCCCAAGCAAAATGAAGATTTTTCTGCTCTGGAACAGGTATCCCTATTTTGTGTTATTTAATTTTCAGTGTATACTTCTTTCTTGGCTATTCTCTTTTTGGCTTTGACTTAAAAGTTTCTGAATTTAGCTTCTGGAAGTGCAATCTTTTGAATATTATAAAATCAAGTATTTAAGTTTCAAAACTTATTAAATATATGTTTGTCAATGACTTGGTGGTATCATGATGCACAAATAAGTTGTTCTCTAGACTATGTTTTGGGTCCTTTGAAATGCTATCCAAATGGAATAGTACGGAAAACATCACATTACACAGCCCCTGCTGTGACGGAGTGGTGGGAACAATAATGCTAAACTTGATTGGAAGGAAGATTATATGTAGGAATTGTGGTCAAGGTACATTCCATGATGCAAATGACTCTTTTGCTTCAACATGTTTTTTGGTTGTTATAACTTGTTTTCCTGTGAACCAGGAGTATAGTATCAGATTTTGTTTCATCATGTTTTGCTGGTTATTATGACTTTTTGTTGTCACTTCTCTGAGATTATTGCCATGGATTCATTCCCTTACAGTTGCAGTCTTGTTTCTGTTGGTCTTGTTATTGCAGCATATTGAAGACTTGACGCAAGAAAAATTCTCTTTGCAACGAGCTCTTGATGCTTCGGGTGCTTTAGCAGAGTCTTTGGCTGCTGAAAATTCATCGTTGACAGATAGCTATAACCAACAGGTTGGCTCTGAAAATCTGTTTCTGCTGTTCTTGCAATCTCATTCTTTTTAATGGTTAAAAGAGGATAAATATCTGTCAACCTTTTTGTTATTCCTGTAATTCCTATCATACATTATTTAACATCTTATGTGGAAGAAAAATATGCTAAGTTGAATTTTTTTTAATGATGGGATAATTTTTTCTTTGGATAACATCCGTGAGATAATGAAGGAAATTCTACAAAAGTCTTTCTTTATTTTTGTTTTCCATTTGGCTAGTTATGTTAATTAGAAAATTTCAATTTTGAGTGAAACAGAGTTTTAACAATTGAGAAATATTATCGGGCTCTCTTAGGGATGTTGGGTTTATGCCTTTCTCATCTTGACATGCACTTTAATGCAACATGTATAATGTTGCATATAATTTTTCAGTTCCCTTGGATGCAAGTGGCAAAATATTTCCAGAAAGCTTAAAGTAGTTCATCATGGGTGAATAAATTGTGTTGTCAGGTTACTCTATGTTTTGCTCATACCACAACATCAAAGCTGCTTGGTTGCTAGCTAGCTGTTTATTGTGGATGTTGAAATTGGCATCCAGTTCCAGAATGCTATAACAATTGCAGTGCTGTGGTTTCTATAATATGCGAGTGGCTGTTTGATTACACCTGACACTTCTTTTGGTTTATTAATTTAATCTGTTAATACTTTCATTGAATTTTTCACTAGAGAGGTGTTGTCAACCAACTGAAATCTGATATGGAGCAGTTACAGGAAGAAATCAAGGCCCATTTGGTTAGAAGTGATTCTCCCTTGCTTATATCTAGTTATGCTAATATCCATCTTGGTATCTGTGATCGTTTACATTTCTGTTGTTTTTATGCCCATTGATGTTATCAGGTGGACCTTGAGTCTGCCAAAATTGCATGTGCAAATGCACAGCTTGAATGCAATGCTGCTGATGAACGAGCTAAGCTGCTGGCTTCTGAGGTTATTGGTTTGGAAGAGAAGGTAGTAAATTTTCTTTTTATTCTTGCTCTTCTTCGTCTTACTCTCTTGTCTTTCAAGATGATAGTTCCAGTCTTCCCCTACCTTTTCATTCTTGGTGAACAATATGTGATTGAAATGGAATAAGTTAATGTAGGAATGCAACTCAAGTCTCATTTGGACGTGATAAATAATAACATTGTTTCAATTGCATTTAACCCATTGTTTTTTCTCTTATGTGCATCTATTCATGGCTCACTCATAATTTTGTAACATTAGTTTCTGTCTACCAAGTAAATATCTCTCTTTCAAAAAATGTTCTTTATGGAGGCACGGAAATTAATTTTTTGTGAAGTTAAACATCAAAATCCTCTATTAAATTGCTGGAATGATAACACAATGTTCCGATCTTACTAAAACTGCACTACATTTGGTTGCTTTAAGTTGTTAATTTTTCAAATATGAAAAAGCATCTCTGCAATATATCAGTCAGTTAATGTTGTGGTTCTTTTTGATACCAATATCATGCAAATATAACATAGTGACTACAATTGGCCTTGGCTACTTCTCTCTTTCCCTGAAGTTTGTTCTGTAACTTGCTTGTGTAGGCACTCAGACTAAGATCTAGTGAGCTAAAGCTGGAGAGGCAATTGGAGAGCTCACAGACTGAGATAACTTCTTACAAGTATGCTTTATCCTTTCTTGACTGAAGATGAAGGATTTGAGATGCACATCTTCAGTTTACTTGGATCTTCTGGTAGTGTTTTTTGTGTGCGTCTTTATGTTGGTGGACTTTTAACTGGGTTTGTTATAAAAAATGATATGAAGGAAAATTTTGTGCAACTAGCAAGATTTTGTTTTATATGAATTCTGGAACAGTTATCCATATAATTGGAGTTTAGCTATGTTGGGAGATAGCAGTAACCATTTTTTGGGAGATAGGGATTCTGTGGTGCAAGCAAACCAACCACGTTTCCATGATTGAATGAAACATGCATGCCAAAAAAAGGGAGGCTTTTTCTTCAGTTCCAAAGGGACGCTTTTTCTTCAGTTCCAAAGGGACAAAATGGCAGCAGTTAGCCAAAAGTTTTCCCTTTAGGGTAGGGATTCTTGTTTTTTATATATTAATGATGTGCATACCTCTGTTGAACTAATGACAGGCATCAAACAGACTAGGATGCCACACCTCCTACTCTCATGAACATGGATCCTGAAATAGATACCTAGTTACCAAGATCATGAGCAACCGTTTTTGATGTAGATGTTTTGGCACTTGGTTTTTATCTCTAGAGGAGTGAAAATAGTTTTAGTTAGGGGTAGCTTATTTGCAAAGCCCTGTTTGGTTTCTTAACTAGGTTTGACTGTTCAGATATGCCAGGTCTCTATCTCTTTCATTTTCTTTTAAATCTAAGTTTTGTATAGTTGACCTAAATTTTCTTTCCTTCCAAATAAATTTTACAGTCTTTTATATATATGCTTTTGATACTTAAGCAATATAGAAATTGAAACTCCTGTTTAGCTTGTTCCAGTATATTTCCCCTCTCCTTTTATTGGACAAAAAAAATTGCATTAATCCTATATCATGCTTTCCTATTGCTTTTGTTTTTCCTATGTTTTCTGAAATTAAAGAAGATTTGACAGTTGTTTTTCAAATTGAATCCTGCAGAAAGAAAATGTCCAGCCTGGAGAAGGATCGTCAGGATCTGCATTCGACAATTGATGCTCTCCAAGAAGGTAGTCATACATTATTTTTCACTTTGGAAATTCTTATTGCTATATATATATATATTGACCATGCTAGAATGACGTTTAAAAAGACTGGGAAGTGACAAAAGGGTGGGATTATGAACTGGATGGACTAATGCAAAAGAAATATTTGGTCTAATTCAAAACTGAAAAAAACATATGCCTTGCAACTTCATACCCAATAGGGATGAGAAGTGTTTGTATATCAGATGGAAGAGACACCTCAAATATATATTTTTTTCACCTTGTTTGGCTGAAAAGGGATAGGAATCACCGAGGAAGACATTTCTCCTATACTGTTTTATATATTATCCCTGTGTTATAAAATTTAGAGAACTTATTTTATCTATAAAATTAAATCGAATCAGGAATGGTGTTAAAAGAGGGACATCGTGCTGTAGATCCTTCTATATTTGCATGCACAAAGGGAACCGATATATATATATATATATATATATATATATATATATATATATATATATATATATATATAGTTCATCTTATAGTTCTCTATAAAAAATTTGCCAAATAAAAACTTGTGACCCAAAACCTGTCTTAACATAGAGTGTGCCTGCATGTGTGTGCTTGTGCCTTGCTATGAGAAGGAAAACCAAGAAACGTGCTTAAACTACCTCAAACTATTTTGAAAGGACCTTTACATCATTAATAAGAAGTACAGCTATTCTATTCTTCTGTTGTCACTGTTTTCTTTGTAATCTAGACGTACAGTTATTCTGTTCTTCAGTTGTCATTGTTTTCTTTAATAAAATCTTAAATGATAACCATTCATTGTTTTCTTAAATGATAATCATTTTTTTTTTCATGGCATTTTATGATGCCGTTGAATGCACATTTACTGCATGGGATTCTTGACATCATCTCTATGTTGATTATGAAGAGACAGCATTTCTTAAAACTGGTATGGCTAATTGGTACTTTATTCATCTTAGGAGGCCCTTTCAATTTCAAGAGCTCAGATAACTGTAATAACGAATATGATCTGCATAATTATTTTGCATGATTTCGGAATATACTTATTATGTTTTCTTTTCAGTGCTACGTTTCAGATCAATTGATAAATGGTATGGTGACTTTTTTACAGTTCTATCAGACAAGTCTTTCCTCTAATGAGATTTATTTTTGGGTGAAAAAAATGAAATTATCAATTATCTCACATATATTGTATATTCTTTTAATGTTTTCACCCAACTCACCATCATTTTTATGTCACAGAGAAGAAACTATTGCAATCCAAGCTTCATAAAGCTTCTGTAACCGAAAAGTCTGCTTGTGTTAGCAGGAGTGCAGAGAAAAAAAATGTAGCAACATCCACTGAAGATTTAGGTAACGAGGGTTCTCTCTAACAGAATTGATGTTATGCTGATCAGAATGCCACTGAATGGTGGATATCGTCGCTTACATGTTTCTTCATTAAAGGGGGTGGGGATCTTCATTAATATAGTAGAAGAGGGAGTGAGGGGGGTCTTCTAAATGGAATGCATTTGTTTTTGAAATGATGTTTTGATCTCATTTTTTGTGGTTTAGTCTTTCAGCCTTTTGTTATGTAAAGGAAATTTGAGAAATTCCACAACTATGGACTAGTATGGGGCTGTTTGGGAACGCGTTTGAAACATTGTTTCCCAAAAATTTGATTTTGTTTTTGCTTAATTTTTTTTTTTTTTTTTTTTTATGATTTTGAATCTTTTTGATATGCTGATATCAAAAACGATTTTTAAAAATAAATAAATAAAATATTATTTTGATGCATTTCCGAGCAAAAAACACTTTGCAAAACAACCATCACCACACTTCCAAACAACCTCTATGTCAGCGCCCATTTCCTGGAGCGTGTTTAATTTACTTGCCAGCACAATTGGTCCTAAAATTTATATATCCTCTTGATTTCTGAATTTGTTGTATTCCTGTTTTTGGTTATTTACTTTATCTGTCAATCAGAGATGGTTAATTAGTTTAAATGCTTTGATAGACTTTGTAGAGACAAAAATTCAGACACTTTGTTGATGTGCTTTTGTTAAATTTTTTGCTGATTCCTTGAGACCTATCGATTTCCATGTCCTCCTGGAAATTGTGGGAAGGAGTTTTTAGCTTAAATAGAAGAAGAATATGGGATTTGATCTGGATTTGGTCTCATTAGTTGATGCTAAAACTTTTTTTTTTTTTTTTTCCCAATCATAGTATTCTGAGACGATAAATTTTACATGTTAGAGATGCAGGGGGTCATCTATTTGTTCTTGTTTTCATCAATAGTTTATCCTTGATGACTATGGTGGAGCTTCAATTTTTGTGTTGGGCATTGGTTTCTTGGTGCATTCTATTTTTCTTGTAAGACCATTTTACAACTAAGTGGTTACAGATAATATACTGGTTATTGCCTTACTGCAGCGAATACCTCTGCAGCTTGTTCTTTAAAGTCTTTTCCTTTTCCTATTATTCACGGTTCCTTCTTCATTTGAATTGCAGGGGATATCCCAGAGACTTCCGGCCAGGAAACACATGATGCTGCATCATTTCCTGGAAGTGATGCCTCTGATTTTCTCGACCTACCTGGCAGTGGTCAGTTGAATCTTGAAGCTTCATCTGTGTATATTCCACCAGATCAAATAAGAATGATTCAAAACATTAACTTAATAATATCCGAGGTATGTTTTTTATGTTCTGTCAATTCCTAGCAAGCCTAAGCGCTGTAGGCATTTGGCAATTTTTGTCCCCTTCTTTCTTGTTAAATAATGAGAGCTTATGAAGTGACTGAAGTAAATACATAAATGTAAAGTCTCCAATGGTCCTCTTTTGGTACAGCTTGCGTTGGAAAAAGAAGAGTTGATGCAAGCTTTGACATCCGAGTCATCTCAGTGCTCCAAGCTAAAGGTAACTCTGAGCCCAAAATGAACAATGGAGTTAGCAATCTTGTAAGAAATTTTTTTTGTTGGACGTGAACCTATTAATGACATAATTTTATAAGATGAGCATGGAAGCAGCTTGGGCAAGGATTTTAACTATATTTAGTTTTGAGAAAAGAGGGGAGTGTCTTGGTCAATTTTAGTTTGTGTATAGAAGCAGCTGTTTCTTGTTTACTTTTAGTTTGTTTGTGTTGGAATCTTATGGTTTATGGTATTTGGTACCTTTCCTTTCCATTGAGCTCTTTCAGGTTCAGATGATTAGGGACTAAATGATCGGTGAGGTTTTGGTTTCTCTGTACTGGAAAAAAGAGATACAGGGTGAATTGTTCAGTAAGGTTTTGGGTTTTTGATGAAAGGAGCAAAAACAAAAGAGCTTTTAAAGGGGAAGAGTCTGCTCTCAGCTCTTTGAAAGATTTTTGGATTGCAACTTTTTGGGTTGCTGAGTAGTTCTTGATCTTGTAGATCATAAATTTTGCAATAAGGGGCACTATAAGTTTTCAATGAACTTTGTTTTTTTTCCTTCTTGAAAATAGGTGGTACCTCCTACATTATTTGGATGTTCAAACTTATTTCATGCTAAAAGATTTTGAAAAAAATTGTATATTATAGGACAGACACTTGTGAAGTTATGCCCACTCCCAGAATAGTAGAAGGGGGTATTGTTTTGCTATAGATGGTATATACTTGAAGCTGTTTCTGGTGTATTTTACACATTCTTGGAATCAATGTCTCACTAGATCAGGAAATGGATATGGATTAGAAATTGATAAGGTTGGTGAGTGTGTTATTCTAGTGATCTGGTCTAAGTTGAATTATTTTCTGAATAATCAAATGTGTTTTTAGTATTGATTGATTTCCAGTTCTGGATGGTGATGTAAATGCAATTTTTTCTTCTAGTTTTCTTATATAATTTATTGGGATTTTTCTTTCAAATAAATGAAGGATTTGAACAATGAATTGTCGCATAAACTTGAGATTCAAACTCAAAGATTAGAGCTTTTGACTTCTCAAAGTATGGCCAATGAAAATATCCCAGCAAGGTTACCAGATTCACATACTGTGCAAGACAGCACTGCATATGCAGATGAAGGTGATGAGGTATGATATCTAACACCAAATATTATAACCATTGTTGTAATTATTTGAAGAGTCAGTAATGCATGATTAGAGTGGAGAAATTGCGTTTTTCTTTTTTGTGTGGAAATTAACTCAACAAGGCAGGGTAGCAAAATAGTACATGTTGGAAGGGATCTTTCTTTGGGCCTATCCATCGAACAAAACAAAGGAAGCATATCCCATCCCCTCTCCCCCATTTATTATGCCTACATCCTGAACTAGCATAGTGTTGAGAGGTGTTCTTTAGGAAATTAAAGGTTTTTTGCTCCCCATTTATTGGTCGCTGATGAGTATGTCTTTTTTGCCCCTCAAGTAGGTGGTGGAAAGGGTTTTAGGGTGGATTATGAAGCTCATCCCTGGAGGGCCATCCAGACGAAGAACAAGCAAGCTGCTTTGATACATGACAGTATCACTCATCAAACCAGGACACTCAGTGCGTGCGTTTCTATTTCTGCTGCTCCCCTTATTTCGGCAACTCAACGGAGGTCGTAATCTGTATATTTTGAGTCAGGTATACTACCATCCATTCTTTTGTAACCCATGAAAAATGTGTTTTTGGGCGATTCCCATTGATTGGGAAATCCAGTTGTCATTCTTTGGCGTATGACAGCAAGGGAGACCTCTGGCTGTAATTTTGTGTAGTGAGAAACTTTAGCAGGGATATCTTTTATACATCATGGAAAGTTAGAATTAAGTAACTGCAGTGTGAATTTGTTGTTTTCAGGTTCTGCCCACATTTATTGTATTCATGAGCAAACTTACGGCTCAAACCCCTGGAAATGAAACATGTGATTTTGCATCCTTTCAATTTCGGTTACGTTTGAAATTGTCATTCAAAGTCTGTCTTTTTTATTTAAAAATATATTAAAATAATATATTTTTTTATATCAGAACGTTAAAAAATTTAAAATCATAAAAAAAATTATTTTAAAGAAAAAGAAAATTTCAAAAACAAACACTTTCTATGCTATCACGGCTTTTATGATAGTTCTGATACAAGGTGAATGATGGTTTTTTGAATGGTATTTAAATGCGGAAAATTTTAATGATGATATAACATGAGAGAAATCCTAAAATACTTCATATTTTTATATTCGAAACAGTTGAAACTCTGCAAAAAAAAAATCAAAAAAAAATCAAAAGCCTAAATGCCTAGTGTAAAAATCACACACGAAAAAAATATATCATAATCTTAACGAAAGTATATTTTTAAAAAGGCTTATTTATGTCCACAAATCGTTAATGAGCTATGATTTCCATACGGTGCCGTTACTAAGGAGACCTGGGAGCATGACAAAAATGTAACCAGTCAATAATCTCTTTTAAATCCTCCATATATAATATTATCATTTGGTGCAGAGCGGCCAATTAGCATTCAAAATTGAAAAATTATCATAGTAATAATTTTTTTTTGTTGAAATAAAATATTTTTGAATGTCATAATTTTAAACTATAATATTTAATTAAATATTATATTTTTGAATTGTGATATCAATTAAATATTATGGTTGGGAATAACAATAAAATTTTAATTGATGTTATACTATTAATATTAAAAATTAACTCAATTAATTTATAATGACAAGATTTTAAAAAAAAAATTATGTGCCATGGTATGAAAGCTTGTTTTCTTAGAAGTTGGCTAATTTAGCTATACTTGTGGTAGTATTAGGTATTCAAGTGATTTGAATGTCTGTATTGTTTGAAGAGCACATTAGAACTGTTGTTGGGTAACAGCAAAAATCCATGAACACTACTTGAAGCATCAGGTCATAAGCTTCTATTTTCATTTCTTTTCTTTGTTTTGACTCAAATTATTGTAATGCACAGTGGTTTCGTGAACTGCAGCGTTAAGATCTGTGGAGCAACATTTGAACTTGGACAAGCTTCTGGGCACCAACTGTGGTAATCAAGAGCTATATATATATATGCAGTTAGTTATTATTTGAATTCGAGTTTGTCAAGATTGTTTTACTTTCTGGCCATCAAGCCCAACCCTGTTGTCTGCTATTCAAGGAACAAAATCACGCGTTTCTGGAGCGGCTATGAAACTATGTTTGGTACAGCTTAATCAACTGCAAATACAGCTTACGAGCACGAACAGAAAATTACCTGCTTGATTAATAAAGAGTGCGTATTACAACATTTAAAACTCCATTTTGCAGAGCTGGTGATGGAGCAGGCCTTAACATTTCTTTCTGATTTAAGTTAATGCCCTATCCTAATGGGTTTGATGATACTGACATGATCTAAATTGCAAGTAACTCTCTTATTCAACAGTGGATAATGAAACTCGAAAAGGGCTTGACAAGTTTCTAGAGGTTGCCAGTGATGAACCAGAAAGTGTTCACTACAAGGTTTGTGCTGATTAATTATTTGACCTGGACAGATTTGTGTTCTTCAAATGGATTTCATATGAGCTATTTAAGAAAAAGATGTTACATTCCATGGGAAAGAACAAAATACAAACTTAATTGAGAGATTTCTTCTGTGTCCGTGGGATATTCATGTAAACAATATATGAGCATGCTATATTGTATAAAACAACTGTATCAGCATGCCTTTTACTATTTGGATGAACATCTTGTTATTATGATATCTATTTTCCATTGTTAAGAGAGGAGAAAAGAAGAAAGCAAGAAAATACTATCCATCAATCTCTTTTTAAAGAAACTGATTTGTTATGTGGGAGAGTAAGATGGTCTTAAACAATACCTATACTTCCTCTGTACTAACAATACCTATATATATATATATATATATATATATATATATATATATATATATATATTGCTTCCTCTGTACTAACAATACCTATATATATATATATATAAACACACACACACTGCGTCCAAAGCTTGAGTTCTTTGTTGTCCATTTGAAGCACTTGGATGGCCATATTGAAGAGGTTACACATTCTCTCTATGTTCTGCTTGGCCCAAGTCTCACAATTCTTGCTGTTTCATGTCTTTCAAATATGTACTAAAGCAGGTTCCTTATTTCTGTCTACGAGCAAACGAGTTAGCTGATGTTATTGCTCCATCTTGCTATAGGTAATTTACCTGTCTTGAGATACAGTGTTACTGGACATGATAAATTGACAGGAGCAAATGAATAAAATTTCATGTCATTGGTTTTTCGGGAAAAAAAATAATCCGTATGCACAAGTTGATGGAAATGTATAAGATGACAGTGATTGCCTTTACTATTTGTCCAACTTCTTCTCTCTCCATTAACAGGATGAAACACATTCTCTCTTCATGAGGTCTGAAAGTGGAAAATGCAAAATACATGCTTGCAAATTGCTCACGCATACACGCATCCAGGACTATGTATAACTGCAACTTTTCGTGGGATATAATTGCTGTATTAGAACTTGTTGGCCGTAGTTAATTAACGTCTACTTTAAGATTCAGAACCAGTAGGAATGGGCTATTGATGGAACAAGAAGGGATATAAGATGGTGGCCAGTGGCCACCCCATGTGTTTTCCTTTCTCGATAACTGTGCTGTCTAAGTATGAGGTTACAGGACTGTGAGAACCCTATAAATTCTAGTGGAATTGGGCAGAAATATAGCTGTGGTTTTTAATGTTGTAGTCTACTAGTACAATTTCCAAACTGTCAAATCTTTGCTTCTCTAGCTAAGAACATGTTGACAAAAGTTTGATGAAGACAGTGCATCTCCTCTTGGAAGATCGAAATTGACTTTGAAAAGTTTTTTTCATCAAGAGTTTGTGGTGGTGAGGAAATTTCAGATGGGCCATTGAGTTACTTTTGCCCACGTGAATCAACAGCATGGGTACTCATATGGGTTGTTTTCACTTTAACTTTTCACTATTTTCCTCCAATATTTTGGTATACTTCTTTGTAATGTTTAAGGGATACTGTTCTAGCAAAACCTGAGGTGAAATGTAAAACAATTGCATAAAGATGTGGCTATGTTTTGACTGCACATGGCTGTTGGTCTTGCAGGACTACATTAGCAACTTGGCTGCGAGAGGTGTTTGGTTCTCTCCTTGATTATAATTTCAACAAGGTAGTGGTTCTGGTATTGGTGCTGTGATGCAAGATTTTTCTTTTTTCGACAGCATAAAGGTCCTTTACACATAAATTTCTCCATGCAAGTTCATAAGAAACTTAGGCTTCTAATCATCCCTAAATCACATGTCCCTCCTCGACTCTCGTGTCTTTAACGAATAGTTCTGGGCTTGAAAGAGGGAGTTGGTGGACGGTGCTTGGCATATTAAATTAGGATTCAGAAGCATTGAACATAGATGAATCTTCCTCCAAAAGGAAATTTGAGCCAGTACGGAGGCAAGAATCACATGGCATTGCATACAGTGATTTGCAGTTTCATAAATTGGTTAAAATTTGCAGTCATGTTCTTTCCCATTTTCGATTAGAACAACATCTGCTTTTCCTTACTGTTCTCATTGTGGGCTCTCTCAATCCATGTGCAAGGCTCTTTCTTTCCTGTACAAACTGTTCAGGGGCAGGACAATTCTGAAGAGATTTTGCAATTTGTGATGTTGCTGGTGTGATGGACCTGGGCCCACATTATTTATTGGGCTGTAAGTGGACCAAGACCGGAGATATAGCCCATCAGTTGTATTAATTTCCATGAGTCGACCAGAGAGAGGAGAGTACTTGAAAGAATTGTCGTTTCCATTTGACTTGGATTATTAAAATACACTGTGATACAAAAGAATTCCTCTGAACCAGGGGAAAAAAATAAAATAAAAAAGTTCATTACACAAGTAAGCCTCATCTTCCTTCGTACAAAAAAAAAAAAGCCCAATTATTTGCAGATCTTGGGTTTTCTTGAGGAGAGGGCTACAGCTATGTTCATTGTTCTTGTGCCCTACATTGTTTTCTGCACAAACTGATCTCACTTCTTTTTGACAGAAGTCCCTGGACTAAAGAAATGAACAGACGGAAAATCTTGTGACTTCAGCAGAAATGTGAAATGCATCTCCTATGGCGAGCTGCCACGGTTATCTTTTTTTGCTTGGTTTCTTCTTTCCAGCTCTTGGCAATGTCAAATGCTACGCTAATAGCATCTAGAGATGCACCAGAGAGACCTCTCTTTGTGAAGCCGACTGCATAAAGCCCGGCATTGCCCTTCCATCCATTAGGGAACTGATTTTTGGGAATCCCATCTTCGGAAAAGAACTCATTCTCCTGAGAAGCACAGATAGTCCAAACATGTCAGGTTAGCCCATTGATCTTTCCTAAGTAGAAGAAAAAATAACTCCTCGAGGTACATAGATCATATTGTCTTTGTGCAGATGCAGTGTCTGAAATTTAATTTTCCCCGCAAGGAATCATGGTAACGAACAAAGGGTCAAAGAAACAGAACCCCATTTCCTGAGAGATACCAAAAAAAGGGGAAAAAACAAAGTATCAGAAGCAGCAGCAACCTGACATGCTCTGATTCATTTGACATTTCTAATTCATTAATGTCTCCTGTTTATGTCTGTCACGGGTAAAAACATCTAGGCCACATTTTTTTTTTTTATAATAAGAAAAAAACTTGTCAACTACAATTATTTTTATCAGATTCTGGTCTGTGTATAAGACAAAAAAAATAAACCTCTGAAAAAAACAGCAATCGGACCACAGTTTTCTAAAATTTCTGAAACACAGATGTCTTTAATCAACAACAAAGACACACATGAAACAAACAATTGCAACTTCCATAACTGTTGTATAATAAATCCTAAAAAGCAAACCATTTCCTCACCTTTAGCCATGAAGGTACATTGCTGCGATACCCAGTTGCCAGAATTACAGAATCGATTTGAAGAATTTCACCATTAACTAGCTCAGCTTTGCCACTAGAGAATCTCTTGATTCCAGGGACAACCTTGATCTTACCAGATCTCATTTTTTCTAGTGCACCAATGTCCAATACTGGGGTTTTTCCTTGAGTATTCTTGAGCTGTAAAGGTCCTAAACATGGCCTTGTCAGACCACATTTTTCAAGATTTCCGAGAATTAGCCAGGCAAAAAGTAATAATATCTTATCGACCATCCAAAGTGGCAGCAATTTCATCATTGTTACTGCCAACTCAAATGTTGATCTCCCAAGAATTTCCCTAGGCAAGACATGAACCTGTAGAGTATTATAATAATTAATTAAGAACTAATTATCGTTTGAGCATGTATAAGCTTATGGTTTTATTATGATCAGGATAGCAAATTCTGTAAGACATGCTTACTCACCGAGCTGCGAACAACCATTGATGGGCTTGCGTCATGGTTGCATAGATCAAGAGAGACCTCCATGCCTGAATTGCCGCAGCCAACAACTAGTACACGCTCTCCGCGATAACTTTCACCGGATTTGTAGTCACAAGCATGCATAACGTGGCCACCAAAGTCCTGCAAGCCTTCAAACTCTGGCAAGAATTTCTCTGCATTCTCTCCGGTGGCCACCACAAGCCATCTGCAGATGTACTCGACTTCACTAGGATTTGAACTGCTTGTTGAAACGGTCTTAACTCTCCATAAACCAAAAGTCTCATCGTACTTCGCAGACTGCACAGTCTCATTGAAATGCGGATTTATATTGAAGTGCTTGGCATAAGATTCAAGATAGTTGATGAACTGATATTTTGTGGGATATTCAGGGAAGTCCTCTGGGAATGGGAAGTTCGGTAGTTGACAGAATTGCTTAGGGAGGTGAAGCTTGAGGCGATCATAGGTGCGGTTTTTCCAAAGTGAGGCAATGCAGTTTGCTCGTTCAAGCATAACGAATGGCACCCCTTGTCCTCTAAGACCAGAACCAACAGCTAGACCTGAAGGGCCAGCCCCAACTATGACAGGTCCGTTCACCCATATACATCGCCGAGCAAAGAAGTCATGATCATCAGGACCAGAAGTTTGAAACATGTTTGGTGTATTCTGACAAGTGTTATCCATTAAGAAGTACGTATGTATGCTTTTTAAAATGGCAAAAAGGGATTAAAAGAAGAGGACAAGTCTTTGAACAAAATGAAGTTTCCAAAGTGGGAAATAGAAGATTAGAGAGAGGGGAGAAGAATGATGGAGATGTTGTCTTCCAAATCAAGAAACTAGTTAATTTGATGTTTTGTGGAAAGACGGATAGGACAAATTAAGAGGAGTGGAGAGGAGAATAAAATGGAATTTTGTTTGAAGTGATGTGTGTGGAGGGGGGAAGAGGGATTAAATAGGGAAGGGCCATGGCCATCAGAGTGGCGGCATGTGCTTGGGATTGGAAAACGATGCTCCGAAGGTCATCCCAAATGCATAATTAGCATCTTGCGGCCTCCTTTTGTTTATATTAACCTTGTTTCTCTCTATCTTAAGATTACATATTTTGTAATGCCGCTTACATCCATTTCAATATTCAATGTCCGATAATAACATGCGGTGGGGAGTTTTTTTTAATTAAAAATATATATATTTACATTAACACATTAAAATCTTTAAAAGAATATAAAACCCATCGGTTTAATGATTTTTTAAACAAAAACTAATTGAAAAATACTTTAAAAAGAAAAAAACAAACTCTCTAGCTGTATACATACTCTAAAGTAAAGCAAACCAATATGATCCGTAGCTAGCCCTAGGAGAAAAGGGTCTTGTTTGGTCGAGCTCTTAAGTTCTCTTTGCAGTTGGTTCATTGTTGAGCGGTCAATTATGAGCACAAAGTCAGCTATCTATCTGAGGTCATGAGCATGCATGGCTGCTAGGCTATTTTCATAAATTCGTTCTGGTCTTTATTCAACTGAGTCTACTGGCTAGAAATAAATTGTCCCCAGGGACACATTCCAGAAATCTACCTGTTGGTTCAAATTTCTACCATAATTTCATCAAAATTCAAAGGAGAATGCGATGAAGGTGGTGGTCTGCAAGGCAGTTGTATTTAATGTGTGGAAATAGACCGAGACCGCCTAGCCAGTTGTTTGATTTTGAAATATGACTGATTTTATAGCTTCTTAGAAGTGCAGGCTATTCTTTTAAGAGCTTGGGTCGACTACTTTTATTGTTATTATTATTATTATCTATTATCTAAACCGTGTTGAAAAAAACACTGTGAGTGTTCACATTGTGTAAGTCCATAATGTTTTTCCTATTTTCCCTTTATATACCTATATATATAATAATAATAATAATAATTTATTACTTTTACCTATTATCTAAACCGTGTTGAAAAACACTGTGCAAGTCTACAGTTTTTTTCTTTTTCTTTTTTACCCTCTAAATACCTATATAATAATTTATTATTATATATAGTTAAAAGAGATTAGTGTTTTAGTGCAGTCCACAGTAAAACATTGATCCCTGTTGTTTTACGTTTCTTTTTTTTTTTTTGCTTTTTGTTTTTAAGTCTTTTTTTTCATTGTTTTTTTTCAATTGAGCTGTCTTTTTTTTCGTTTTTTTTTTTTAACTTTCTGCTTTTTGTTTATTTTTTTTTCATTTTTTCTTTGTTTTTGTTTAATGGATATTTTTTTTTAAAAAAATTTTGTTAATGTGAAATTTTTTGTATCTCAAACTTTTATAATACGCATTCCGGGTTTAACCTGGTTTCACGGGTGAAACCGGTTAATTCTGGGTTGACCCGTCAATTTTTTTTTTATTATTTGCATAAATGTTTTTGTTTAATTTAGTTTGTTAATGTTATTTTTTTTTTATTTAGTTGTCAGACTTTCATGACACAGATCCTGGGTTTAACGGATTAGCATGATTTGACGAGTTAACCTAGATTTTTTTTTCTTTTTAATTAATTTTTTTTGTTTAGTTTAGTTTGTTAATGTTCACTTTTTTTTTTTTAATTTAGTTACCAGACATTCATGACACGGATCCCTGGTTTAACGGATTAACTTGGTTTAACGAGTTAACCTAAATTTTTTTTAATTATTTTTTTTGTTTCGTTTAGTTTGTTAATGTTAAATTTCTTTCTATTTAGTATTTTTTTTCTTCCTAGAGGTTTTTTTTCTTTTTTTTTCTTTTTAATTAATTTTATTTAATTAATTTAGTTTATTAATATTAATTTTTTTTTCTAAGTAGTTTTTGGCCGATGCCTTTAGTTTTTTTTTTTATGCCTTTGAAAAGGCTGATGCCTTTTATTTTTTTAATCAATTTTTTTTGTTTAATTTAAATTGTTAATGTTAAATTTTTTTCTATTTAGTTATCAAACTTTCATTACACAGATTTCGGGTTTGACAGGTTAACCTGGTTTGACGAGTTAGCCCAGTTAATTCTGGGTTAACCCATTAATTTGTTTTTTTTTAATTATCAAACTTTCATGATGCGAATTTAAGATATGACGGGTTAACCCGGTTTAAAGGGTTAACCCAATTAATTCATATTTTTTTTTCTTTTTTTTCATTAGTTTTTTTCTTCCTGTTGGATTTTTTTTTAACTAATCTATTTAATTATCACACTTTTATGACACGACCTTGCAGCCAGACCCACGTCCAATGCTATTGGATCTGGTATTGTAGTCCAGACACTTTTATGCTAAGGGTTAACCCAAGTTTAATGTTATTATTAATATTATAAACATTACTCTTGGATCAGGCGATGCAACTAAAACTGAGACTTTTGGGTATAACTTTACAAAAAAACCTAACACTTTTAGATCTTGACTATTTTTAAAATGCAAAGAATAATTGACCCGCGGCATCGCGCGGGGCATGTAACTAGTTAAATAAACTAAAACATGTGGAATGAATACTGTGCAGATGTACTATTTACCTCCTCATATTTTATTATGGATGATACTGTTCATTTTTTTTTTAAAAAAAAAAGATTTGCTATAAATTTAAGGGGGGAAAATATATTGAGCATGGTTGAGTTTATGATCTAGGTCATAAGTATTTTTTTTTATTTTAAGGTTGAACATAAATTTAAAAAACAAAATATATTGAACTCAATTGAGTTCATGGTCTAAGTCACGGATTTAACGAGTTAAGCCACAACAACCGGACAATTATTCTTTTCTGATATATTTTATTTTATTGGTATCTTTTTAAAAATAATTTTTAAATTTATGTTTCAATTAATTTCACTCATCTTATTTTTTTTTGCTTCTTTAATCTTTTTTGGATAGAGATTATTTTTTTTATGGTGTTGTGCGTATTTAATTTTTTTTTATTAAAAGGTTGAATATAAATTTAAGTGAAAAAAAAATATTGAACTCAATTGAGTTCATGGTTCGGCCACGGGTTTAATTTCTTTTTTTTTTGTTAAAGGTTAAATTTAAGAAAAAAAAATATTGAACCCGATTAAGTTCATGGTCTAAGTCACAGGTTTAATGAGTTAAGCCACAACAACCAGATAATTTTTTTATGATATTGCTTTGTTTTTTTACCAGTATTTTTTTTATATATTTTTTTCAAATAATTTTAAAATTTATGTTTCAATTAATATCCCTCATTTCTGGTTTTGTTTTGCTTATTTAACTTTTTTTGGATAGAGATTGTTTTTTGATGGTGTCGTTCGTATTTAATTTTTAAAAATTTTATTCTGATTCATCAATAATGTTTTTAATCTTTTTGTATACAAGAACTTTATTTTAGAAAATAAAAAATATTTATTTTCAGATAATATTTCTAATATATACAACCTTGCATAATATTATGTTTTCTACTTTTATTTTATTTAATCGATTTAATATGTGTATTTATTTTTAATATAATTTGATTGAATAAAAAGATTAATTTTAACAAATAAATTCAAAAAATACAACCGTGTAAATGTTTTGTTTATAAACACATTCAAATTTTCTAATTTTATTTTTAGTTATTATTAATATCTTTTTTTTATTAATTTATATGATTGTTAATTTATTTGATTACATGTATACATAAGCTTTTCAATTTACACTTAAATTTTTTTATGTAAAAAACTACATCGAAAAAGCATGCATGTACAATTTTTTTGGCTCTAAAAACTCTATAATTAGGAGAAGAGGTACTAGCAATTAAGGTGTAATAGGACTTAACTGAGAAGCTTGTACTAGAATTACATGGCCATATGATTTTGTCATCCTTTTCTTGCTGAATTATCATTGGCTCTAGCATGAAGAGTAATTAATGATTTTGATACTCTTTATAAGATAAGAGATTTCTATGCGAAACCAAATTGATACCATAGCCAATGATCATTTATTAATTGACCCATCTCATGAACCAAACTATTCTGAATAATAAAAACTTCGAAAAGTCTGGAGAAAATGCTATGCAAAGCATTTGATTTTATCCACAAGTTATACTAAAAAAAATAGAGGATTCATCACCGATCATGAATTTAATATTTTAATGTAATATTAAGTCAATAACACTATTTGAATTCAAAATTAAGAAAATATATTTTTAAAATAGGAAAATATGACCATGCAATGTCAGGTTTTCATTCTTAAAAGTTGGGGAGTAAAAATAGGTTATTACCCATTTGCATAAGGCATGTCCTTAAGAGCTTAGCTTCCATATTTATTTGAAAAACATAAATATATTTTTAGTCATTAAAGAACTCAACCCAATACCTCTTCCTTTTCTAGCTTTCACCACAATACAGCACTGCACCTCCTTAGTTATGTATTATACGTAAATCCCCACTCATCACTTTCAGAATTTGAACCCTCTATCCTTCCAGGAGATCCTAGCTAGGTCTTAACCGCTGGAGCTAGCATAGACGGAAGCCCGAGACTCAATACCCATCATTTACGGTTTTTTTTTTTTCTTGTCACGGACAAGTTATCTAAGACTACGTGATAATTTTTACATTGTAATCCTCGCAGCCTGCCTACTTCTTGTCCTGATAGAGATGGATCATTAAAACTGTGGACTGTGGTGCTCATGGAAAACCGTTGGCTTTGAAGTAATCTGATCAATTAATGTGCATGCTCTCGTTCTTAATAATTCACTGGTCCAGGCCATGTGTATTGGTTTACCAAAGTAAAAGCTGAGCACTTAAAAAGGAAATTCAGTGGCCGAGCACGTATAGAGAAAGGAAATCGTAAAAAGGAAATTGTTTTTCCTTGGCAACTTCTCGGACTTGAGCGATTCGCAAGGTTGTTTAAATTCAGTGGATGTTAAGCTACGTAAAAGGAAATTCCCCGGAGAAGAAAGAGTTATCTTCACTACCCCAGCTATCAGGAATAATGGTCTGATCATCGACGGAGCAGGATATCGCTCTAGTCTTGCCTAATCACTCAAAATAATCTGTCGTCGACTTCCAAAAATGGCAAGAGCAAGTGGGTGCTGACTCTTGGAAAGCGAAGTTTGACAACCATTCTCTTTCCCAACTTAGAAATAAGAGATTTTTTGGATTAAGTACCATTCTAGCATTTAAAATTAAGAACAATATCCATCTGCATAAATTTCAACCACCTTCAATGTCCAAGAAGTTATGCCATCGTCGACGGAGGAGGATTGGCACGATGTGCCCACGTGGAGTGGTTGGTTCTGTTGGTAAGAGGGGTTTGATTTTGCTCTTGGAGGACACAATTCAATTCCTCCATTGGAATCTGGAACCCTTGCATACTTTGTTCCAGCATGCGCACAAACAAGTGGCTCTTGGACCACCCGAAGCTAAAGAATTTCTCGACTTTTCAAGTATATTTATGAAGAATTTGACATTGAATCAAATGAATGAGAAGCAATAATGCAGCATATTGCTTATATTATCTTGGCAAGTGGCCGGAAACTTCGTCTGTGAAAAAAGAGGCGGCCGCACGTGCGTGGAGCTTTGGTTTCATAATCTTCACTCTTTTCATGCAAAGATACAGCCAGGGAAGTGTCTGAGCTGCTTCTTGGTTGAATACTCTATAAGCTTCGAAATGAGCAGAAACCATCATTCCAAAACTGCTATGGCATCTCCTAGACGATTATAAGAATGAAAAGAAACAAGACCTAATTATTTGAATTGCGCACATTCACATGACCTAGCTTTCTCTTTATAATTGATTAGTCTTTCCCAAGTAGATTTCCGTGCACTGATCATCATGATATATAAATTTGTTCAGTACTTTTCCCAGAATGGCAACTGATATTAAGCCAAGTAAATCAAAATTAATATAAGGAGTGTGATATTTCAATATTAAAATATTGGAGGCAAACATCTTTTTTTTCTAAAAAAGGAAAATTTGAACTACTTAAATAAAAAAAGGCTAAAATTAATATTTTGACAAATTAAAGAGCGTGGTTGCCTCCTTTTTCTCTATGTATTTCCACCCTCTATAACGAAATATTTTTAATATCATGTTAAAAAAAAATTAATTTAAAATTTCAAGTTATTGAATAAAATTTTAAGGTATAATTTATATAATTAAGGATATAATATATATCCATTGAATAAAAACACACACGTCTCGTCTAGCTATATAGCAATTGTTGGTTTTATTTGGCTACTACTCTTCCTTTCCTTTTGTGTGTACGCGCTTAGAAGAAAAATAAAAAATATTCACATCTTTTTGCAACAAGGTGCTTTTACAATTCAACCAGAAAAAGAAACACCTTAATTAAACTCTATTCAATGTTATGGCAAAGAATAGGATATATTAGTTAATTTTTTCTGCCGCAAGCCAAATCATATATATCTTTGTCTAGCATGAGTTTCTGGTTAAGCTATATAAAAGCTAACTCCACATGAATTGATTTATTTAAAAGGTCTAAAAAAAATTTGAATGATTTATTTTTATTAAAAAAAATTAACATTAAACAATAAAATTAGAAAAAATAAAAATAAAAATAAAAATAAAAGAGAACATCAAGCAAAGTAAACTTTTTAAACTTGTAATCCAGGTGATATTAAATTATAAATACCATACATGAAAAAACAGTAAAATTCAATTTTCAACAAATCTAGCATTGAATAATAAATTATTATTATTATTATTATTATTATTATTATTATTATTAAATTTGTAATTTTAGTGTATATTAAAATGTGAAATCCTTGAAAATATCCTTGACTAGAGTTAACTGATTGTTTACTTTTAATGATAGCAGAGTTATTTTACCGTGCATAAATATCATAATTTCACTATTAATCTACAATAACAAAAAGCATATTTACAGTGAAAACACTAAGCATTTTAGTTTTTTTTATTTGTAATATTGTGATGATCACACCCAGCTTCCCATATCCCATGCCTTGGAAGCTTCGCTTGAGAGCCAGCTTGGATATTGGCCTCCTTTGTGACCATGATTTGTTGCTAATTAAAATGCGATCAGCATGGGGTCGCAAGTCTTTTCTTCCGATGATGATTACTTTTAAGTTTTTTTCTTGGAAGAGCATCAAGAAGCGTGCTCCGAGCTAGGGTGGCTAGTTCCATTAATTCATGATGCGGTGCATGAGCTCGTCAAGGCTTGCTCTTCAAAATAAGAAGAGGTGCCAATCACACGCATGAACAATCATCACCATAATAATATTAGGTTTGATGATAACCTGAGGATTCTGCAGCCAGACCCATGAATCCTTGACCTGTCCGTTTCCATTGATTTGCACTGTAGGTCCTTCTGTAGGGCTCATGATCGCTCATCAATGTCATAAGTGAGACATTCATGAGCACAACCTAGCTCAGTGAAACAAATTCTCAAGTCTTTTTTAAACTGATGATCGTCGAAACAATAATATATTAAAGTAGCAGAAAGGTCTGCAACCTAGCTATATGTTTTATTGAAAAATAGCTGGTCTAATTAAATTAATGGTCAATGGCCTGTGTTGCAGAAAATAATTAATTTTACTGAAGGGCTATTTAATAATTGGATGAAATGAGAAAAATTAATTTCACAAAATCTGTAATAATCCTAGTTATAAAAACAATAAAAAAAACAGTAGGAGAAAAAAACCAAGATGATAGGCACAAGACGGGTTGCATTAATTTGGTCTAAATCTCAGATTAAAAGATTTCGAAATAAAACTTAAAAGTGGTATTAATTTGACCTCGAAAAGTTGTTCTAACTTCGAAGGCTGTCCATAACCCTAGACATACACTATGAAGGTTTTAAGATGGGATGCTTTTTAATTTTACTCCAAATTAATGGAAGCTTATTGAACTTTTATCTATGCACCTAGCCGGTTAATAAACTCTTATATCCTGTTGGTTTTTTGTATTAAAAAAATAATTTTAAAAAAAATAATTTTTTTTATTTTTTTCATCACTTTATATTATTAATTTGTAAATTTTACAATTTTTTTTATATGCTGATATTAAAAATAATTTTAAAAAATTAAAAAAATATTATTTTAATATATTTTCAAGAAAAATATTTTAAAAAACAATTACTATCATATTCCTAAATACCCTTTAATCCTTAATTATTTGACAGTACTGTGATTCAAAATACGGTGAAGTGTCACCCTTTAAGAATGGAAAAGAAGCTCTTCCCTCCTGAGTCCTACGTTGTATTTGTTAATCCTTTTAAGCATGAAGGTGCACCAAGTATTACTTTTTCGCCATTTCTTATTGTATAGCTTTAAAGATGGAACTCATCATGTATATTATCTATAAATCTATTTTATTAAGTTTTGATTCCATCAATGATTTAAACTTTTAATGCTTGACTCTACCAGAACAGCACCATGGGCATTTCATCTCGAACAATTTCTTTTTCCACACATGATGAAGTTTTGCTGTTGAATCTTCACTCTCCCAACTTTTTTTTCAAAAAAAAAAAAAAAACTTCACCCATATGACGAGGCCCTTAGAGTATGGGAAATTATCCATTATTTACTAGTGGTTGTTCATTTCGATGGTCAACAAAGAATCAAGGGCCGAATATATGCCTTCAAAACCGGGGTTACTAAGATTTGATGTGGGGGAGAAAAAGAAAAAGAAAAAGAAAAAAAGGGATATCGTTTAGCTAGAACAGTGATTAGAAAAGGGCCCGGCCATATGATTATTGCTCGAGGATCTGTTACCTTTTTCGAAATCTTTTGGCAATATTTATGTTCCTTTCTAATCCTATAGCTAATAGTTTATGCGCACAGGCACGTTCTTTAGCTCGCATTAATTTGGACCTTTCTCTAATTCTACAGGAGAAGAAGTGATCGATATACAATTCACATTAAACTAGTCAAGGCTCACATGGATACATGAGAAGTTAATTAGAAAGTGGAATAATAAATTTAAAATTAATTTCTCTTCCTAATTAATCATCAATTAACGAGCCTTAATTAGATATAAGCATCGATCATTTGCGGAGACCACATGCATTATTCTTGGACCTGATATATAAAACCTATTAAGTCTCCATGTTACTATATATATATATATATATATATATAATGTTCATCTCCTATTTGACTCGCAAGAAGAACCGACTGCAATAACCCTTTCACCAGTCGAGTTTCGAGCATGCTGGTCATGCAAGCCTCGAGGATTCACAATCTATATATTTTTCGATTTCCAATCAGGTTCAGCTTTTATTCTTATTATGTTTCATGGGAATTCGTAGCATATGAGTAATCTATTTTTATATTCATGTTTTGCAATTAAATTCATACAAAAAGATAAGATGTCCAATTGGAAACAAAAAACAAATTAGGTCCCTTTCGGGTTAATATATATATATATGATCCTCTCGTCTGTTCATATTTCTGTTTGAGCGAATGGAACACAGGACGATCATATGTTGTTTTATTTTCAAATGATGGCTTCTCTTTCTCTATTTTAGTAAATTTAATTGGCAGAAAGAATATAGTGAATAAAAATACCAGTTCTCGAAGAACAACAAAGGAATATAATTAAGAATTAGAGAAATCATCAACAAGTATACTAGCCCCACTAAGTCAATACTGGGATTCTTTGTAAATTAATAAATCGAGAGAGCATATGGGCAGGCTCCATTTCTCGAAAGAAAGAATATCATTCCCTAATTAATATAGCACAGTCTCCAATGATAGGGTTTGGTTCGATGATGAGGTCGGCTGCGAAGTTTGAATGAAGTCTGATTCCGGCCAACCAATCCCGATGCCATTGCACTTGGCTCCACCAAAAATCTTTCTCGTGGCTCCGACAGCTTTATTTTATTGTCGATATTTCTTGCTATGTGCTAACGATTTGGTTCTCCCAACTCAAGTGGGTCGCGAGAGAGGGAGAGTTGCAGAGATATATTTCATAGAGAAGGAATCAGAAAAATCAATGAGATGTCTATGTGCACAGAATTTGATTCTAGAAACTTAAATTAGCTGGCCAATGTCTATGTGCACACGATATCTCTCCGCTGTAAGGAGGGGGCCTGAGAATTAAGAGATAGAAAAATCAATGACAAATCAAAAGTGAAAAGAATATTTTCATATGGAATTTCTCTTTTATATTTGTATATATTTATCTTTTAAAATGGATCACATAAAATAACTATTAGAATAGTCCTAGTAACTCCTCGAGTAACATAAAATTTCTTGATTAACTTCATTAGAATACTACTAGTAACTCCTCGAGTACCATAAAACTTGTTGATCAACTCATTTTTCTATCTATTTTAATAATTGAAAGTTTGCGAAATTTCTTACATGCTAGAATTAATTAACTCATGTATTTTTCTATCAAACCAAAATTAAAAAATCATTGCACTACTACCCATAAGCAAGCAATGTATATCTATTTAGTCAAATACTAGTAGGTATGTCCACGCTACATTACAGGAGATTTAAATATATTTAAATATAAAATAAATTTTCAAGTTCTAATAAATTTTTTAGTATTGTTATTAAACTAAAAAATACAGTTGTTTTAATTTTTTTCTCATAAGGATAAATTTTTTATTACCATATCTCTTATTTATCTTAGTCAATACAATATTTTTAATTGTAAGTATTGTTTTTTTTTTAAAAAAAAAATTATGATTGCTAAAGCATGTTTTTAAAAAAATATATCAAAATAGCATGTTTATATTTTATATGACTGAACGCTTAATATTTAAGAAAAAATCAACAAAAAAATATATGATATTATTTAATAACCATCCCAAAACTAAAGAGTGAATGAATGAAGTATAAATTTATTGAGGCGTTAAAAAAACACAAAGAAAAAAAAGGGTAAAAAAAGAAAAAGAATATGCATACACACACAACCGTTGAATAGTTTGATGCATTCATTTAATTATAAAGAATATGTATATTAAAGTATATCGACGAGCAACTAACTCCATAACTGTAATAACTGAAAGGGCATCGAACATATGATTTTGAGTCAAACGTTCTACCAAGTGAGGGAACAAGAAACTGAAACATGGCAGCACCATGTGAGCACATGAATGTTGGAAGAAATTCGTTAGAAACTGGCTCTCAAGAACCAGTCAAACAAAAGCCTTCAATGTTATTGATTTTCGACTTCAGTATATATTGGCATGTGCTGCCATACTTTTTTAAAATTTAATATTTTTATTTTTGTTTAAAATTAATATTTTTTATATTTTAAAATTATTTTAATATGTTGATATTAAAAATAATTTTTTAAAAATAAAAAATATATTATTTTAATAATTTTCAAGTAAAAAATATTTTAAACCGTAACCGCTACTATATTTCTAAACATTTTATTCTTAGGTGCCGTTTGGCACTGCGGTGCAACCTGTTTTTTGCAAATTTTTAATTTTTTTTTTTTTTGCTAAAATTAAGTGCGGTTTGTACTTTTTGGATCGTTTTGATGTGCTGATATCAAAAATAATTTTTAAAAAATAAAAAAAATATTATTGGCATGCTTTTCGATACGAAAAGTTATTTGAAAAGCAACCGCTACCACACTCCCAAACACCCTCTAATAGGAGCCGCGATGATCTTTGCTTTCTGCAAGAGCATCATCCAGAACCAATTCCGAACCACCCAAGGCTAACTCCATATCAATTCTAATCGTCAGATAATTTATTTTAGCATCCCTTTTGCTTCTGGATGAAACCATGAGACTCGATTGAGATGGGTTCAAGACGAGCGTTGAAGTTGAACAAGAGAAACCACTGGGCAGATCAAGCACTCTATGGCCATATCTATTTCTTCATTTTTATTTTTTCCAGAGATGGAGGAAGATAAAATTCTATTATCCATAATTCTTGGACTTCTCTGTGTTGGATACAATTACGTGTATTCGTAAAACATCCAAGGCTGTTAACTGAACAGACTCTGTCGTCAACATCTTGGGCAAGTACTCAAGACCGAGATCATTGTCCTAGAGGCAACTAGCGCTGCTCTTTCAGACATCAAGGTAGCAAGGCTCTATTCAGTTAAGTAACAAGACAAAGGACACCTCCTAGAGAATTAAACCGAGAAAATAAAAATAAAAATAAATAAAATAATTGAATTAACTAATTAAAAAATCACAAAAAAAAAATAATTCATTTTGGTTTGGTTTTGGTTTTCAAATATAAAACTAATTAAACGCAATCAAATCAAACCAGTTCAACCAGCATTTTTAAAAAAATTTACCTTAAACCTATTCCCTGAGACGAGGAGTCATCCCCCTCTCTCTGTCTCTCGTCTCTCATAGTTTGCCTCCTTCTCCTCCAAACCAGGATCTGGGCTTGAGTTGGACATGCGCTCTAAATGCTCAACACACTGCGTGCCAATCTTTTTCATGGAGGGATATACCAGGTGTGCCATTCAAAGTAACTGAACACCTTTTTATGGGCTACGGGACCGACTCCTTTCTCTCCTTACTCCATAATCTATAATCACTAAGACGACTGAAATGCAAAATTTCAGTTTTTGCCCTTTTAAGTTCAGCCTTTTCTCACATGGCTATGATCCTGTCCAAGAATAGAATAGTTTCAGATCCAATTCCAGGTGTACATCCAATAGCACAACCTACAAATTGAGATGGAGAAGCAATAGAAAGCCAAAAATTGAAATAATTTCAGTTCAAACAAAGGAAGAAAAACAAACCAAAATTAATCCGTTTAAACCGGTTTTCGGTTCGGTTTAGTTCAAAAACTTTGAAAAACAAATTCAGTTTAATTGTTTAGTTTCATTAAAAACCAGACTGAACTGAATATGCTCAGCCCTAACACCCCCAGGTGATTAATCCACCACCTGCCAGTCCTGACATAATCACGCTGCCAACAGCAGTACACGAGGAAAATGTAGAGGGAGGGAGAATTATGAATCAGTAAAGCATAAAAACTACGCAGAGATGCTTGTCTAGGAACCAACACCAAACATATCAGTAAATATGTCAACAAGGAATGTGCTGATAACCCAACAGCTTTACTATAGATATCAAGTCATGTTCTGTATTTGTACAATTAAAACATGGTGGTTAGAGTAATCTTGGGATCAGCTACCTCCCACCATCCTACACTGAAATTTCTTCCCTCCTACCATCCCTACAGAGAATGCTGTTCCCAAGTATTCCTATAAAAATGAAAAGAAGAAACTAAATGGAAACCAGTAAAACCCATCCATGCCCCTTCGACTATGAGAACCAGCCTAATGAAATTTTTACAACTCTAATGTAAAGGAATAACATTACATTTGGGGCAACAGATGTTACTGAAAAAACAAAACTACGAGAGTGAAGAGTATTTACAGCGTGGCAATGACTGGATATCTTGACAGAATATCATGAAGAGACAAAATGCTAAAAAACCACAGCCTTAATCCTGTAAAAATTGGAAGGCTGGATTCTCCAGAAGATCCGCTGCAGGTTTTACATCTGAGAAATCCTTCTCGTGAGAGCCAGATAAGTCATCATCTGAGAAAGGAATGCTGCATATTCAAGTGCCATAATGAGTTGGGAGTTTGACTCGTCATCTATCCACTTAGAAGGAATGACTTTCATTCTTACCTTGAATTGTCATCTATCAAGAATGAGTTGCCATCATCATCATTTGAGTCGTTTGCATGTATTTTCATGCTGGAAATCACCTACACAAACACAAGGTGCAGCAACACATCAAATATTAACAGATTTAAATTAATACTTGGCAAACTTAAAATACAGAATCTAATGAGTAAATGATCAATTCAATCCGACTTACATCAGGAGATACACTTCGAGTATTGTAGTCGTCATCCCAGTATAAAGTGCATACTCTGTATAGCTGTTGAACACTAAGGACCTGAAACCAGAAAAAGCTAATGAGAGATAGAGGGGGGAGCGAGGGGGGGAGATGGAGTTTCAAATGATGCAGGGCATGGCAATCTTTATATGTTAATCAGAAAAACTATAAATAACTTGGCAATGGCACAGAAGAAACCCAAGTTGCTTTTTGCTTTTCCTTTCTCATTTCCCTTTCTTTTCCCCGGCAATTGCTTACATAGTAATGCAAATGTAGAGACAATTTGCCAAACCATTCACTAAATTGATTCCAAAATTGACCTACCACATTATATAACGAATTGCACAACACCTATCACAGGCTGCCGCTGCCACATCACTTCTAAAAGTTTGGTACAGCTAGCATTATTCCTGCTTCATTATTGACTAATTGCCAAAGAATGCACCCGCTTCCACCCAAGTTCTTTGAGAAGTTTCCTCACTGAATTTTGCTGCCATCACTAACTCTCCAACGGGTATGATATTTTGCAAATTCAAGTTCATTATTGATATGATGCCAAACTAACATGCCTGTTTCCATCTAAGTTCTGTAATAAGTTTCCTCACTGAATTTTTCCATCACCAACTCTCCAACAGCTCTGATATTTTGTCAATTCAAGTGTGTGCGCGCGCGCGCTGTGAGAGGGAGAGGAGGAAGAAGGGAGGAAAGGGGAGACATACCGGGCAAAGGTCATTGGTGATTTCATCATAGGAAATTCTCGATTTCTGGTGTATAACCTGGAGGCAAATAGCATGCAGAATTAGGATAGTTAAAAATACAATTAAAAGAATAATTTCTATTTGAGCAAAACAGAAAAGCACTAAATGCAAAATTTCATATGTGCAACTACACTTTTCAAAGGGGGTGTTTTATAACAATACTTTAGTATAATTCAACTTAAATTAAAAGAAATTGTAAAATTATAATGTGAGGTGACTAGAGATTGTTAAGGTTAAAGAACAAGTTAATGTTATCAAAAACTACAGATTGTTTAGCAAATTATGGAATGCCTATGTCCCAATGTATAGGCCATGGTTACAAGAAATGTGAAACATTTGAGACAAGATTCGGGAACAGGGTTCGCATGTAGATGAATTCAGAATACATAGGAGCAGGCTTAGTTGATATGTTAATTTGGATTTTGGTATGCTAAGGAGCACTTACTCAGTTTGCTTATGATAAGAACATCACAATGTCATGATAAAGGAAGAAACTTCTATAGCACAAGTATTCTTTTTCTCTCTTTTCTTAAAACTAAATAAAAAATGAAACAAATGTCAGTTTCTTTAACTTTTTTAGGTTAACACAAAATATAAGTATGACAAAACAATCGATTTACTAGTCGGGCCAAATTGTAACTTCAAGGAACCCAGGCCTAAGTGAGTAACTACCACAAAAAGAAAAAACAATTGAACTGACTTAAAACACAGGCTCGACCTTGTCATCTTCGCAAAATCCATAACAAGGCTCAAAAAGGAAAGCAACATCCATAGAGAAAGCCATACCAAGAATCCAACAGCTTGCCTAGTGTGTTTAAGTTCATCCCAGGATGCTCCTACATACTGCAATTCAAAAATCAATATACAAACAATAATTTTTATATAAACGAACTGCAAAGTCCCCTTGGAAGGTTATTAACCATAAGCACAAAGACAGAGGTCTAAAGAACCCCAAAAAATCAAATCTTTTATAAAAAAATAAACAGTTTTCTCCTTTGCATTGAAGCATACATGATGTAGACGAAGCATGCAAATAGTCATTACAGGATATGAAATCATACTCAGAATTTTATCAACTACATAAAAGCAACTTGTATATAAAATAATAGCTAAACAACATAAAAAACAGAGAAAAATAGAATGTATAATTCTAAAATGTTGGTTTATGCTTTTCTTTTCAACACAATTTTTTTATTTTAATAATTTTAAAAAAACCATTAATTGTTAACGCAGCCTTGCTAATTTTGTTCAGATCCCCTACATAAGACTTCTGAATTGGCATGGAACAACAGCGGCTTCTGATGATACAGAAATAACGACAAAAGATAGGATTAAGGTGCATTTACTTGGAGACAAATTTAGAAGGGTACCTCTTCTTTTGCTTGGCCACACCATAATTCTAATTCAGCTAACCCAGCCTTCACATATTCCCCATTGCTGAATGTGCAGCACTCTCGACGAAGCAGAAGGCTGCAATTATACCAACAATTGCATTGTCAAGTTAATGATGTATCATGCAACAGTATCCAAGTATACAGAATTATTTGACATTTGAAAAGGATAAAAAAGCTCTTTACCTATTAAACAGCTGCACATTGATGTATGAGAAAATTTGAGTAAATATCTTCTGCACAAAAATTGGAGGCACCTGAAACAACATTAAGCATAGTTCAGAGCATAGAAAGGACAATATTATTACTTTGATGTTGTTGAAAGCAACGATTACGTACAAAGTTTTCTTTCAATGTGCATAGCAGCCCATCAAGACTATTGACAATGCTGCGCCAGGAATCAGCTGGCGTATTATGGCCAAATGACAGAGATGATTTTAAAGCAGTTCCCCTTGATGCCCTTGGTGCCTGAATTTCATTATTAGTCTTAGAAATTATGGTTGTTGGGGAAATTCCCAGACTAGCACATGAAGTCCATTGAGAACAACTTGAAATTCTTCCAATTACAAGCACAACCACTATCATTTTTCTCGGTAGTGAAAAAGAAGATGCATTCAAGCCTAGGAAAAAACTGGTCTTCAAATCTATATTAAAACATCTGAAAATTATAGCAGAGATCTTCAAATATTTGCATAAGATACACTCAATGCAACAAAAATGACAAGTTTACTGATCTGATTATTAAAGAAAACCGAAAGGAAAAAGGTAAGGAAATTAAGCAATATATATATATATATATATATATATATATATATATATATAGAAATTCAATTGAGGATAACACTTCATCAAAATCTATGGTTAACACTAAAATTAGATTTCAAGATCATGCATTGAATCATTTAATTCTTGTTAGTTTTCAACAAAAATTACAGCATAAATTATGATAACATTTTGAATCATTGAAAAAATGAAATGGGTTTGCCCATTTACTGATAGGAAAAACGAAAGGCACATTAAATATATCATGGCAGGATTCACAAATGAAGAATAAAGGTCAGTTTACCTGGATACATGATGAAAGAAGATGTGATAAATCCTTTTTAAAATTATCCCGAACAATGCTATATATCGTCTCCACATATGCTGTCAACTGCTGTTTAAAAAGCAAAGCTGGATACTTAGCCTCAACCATCTGTATATCTTTACCAACTCTAAGATTGGCGGAAGAAGGTGAAGAACGGAAACCCTGAAGAAATACCAGGTCTCAAATGACTCATTTTCATAAGCAGGACATTAAATAAAACTTTGAGAACAAAAGAAGAATAGAATCTTGTGAATTAAAGTAGAGTTAGGCGTCTTCAAAATATAGTTACATGATATGAGATTGTCAAATCATTTTGATGTGAGCATTACTACAAAAGAAATTTCAGGGGGGGGGGTTTCTCATTACTTGGGCCATCCTTCCAAAAAATGATGTTGGAGGAGGTGGATTTGAATTGGCACCACTGCCTTTTAAAGTCCGTTGAAGTAAGAACAGCAGCATTGAGGTATTAGATAACCAGTATGCCATATGATTATTGTCATCCTGGTTCTGCAAGCATTACATATCATCCAGAATGTTAGATGTTGAATCACAGAACTCTAAACAATTCTGTTTTTTCTTCAGTTACCTATGTTGTGGTTTGGTTTAGAGGCAGGATAATTCTCAAATAAACCATGCATGGAAGGAGAAAATCAAGTTACCTCTATTGCAGAACCAATCATCTGAATAAGGCGATCAAATACACTGGTTTTTTCTGCTTGAAACGATCTCCACTGGACAAGGCATCTGTAAATGGTAAATGCTCCAACTGGTTTTCCTTGACTAAACCCAGGATTTTGCTCCACGCATTTTATTAGAGCATCTACACTCTCCTACATCACAGAAAAAAGGAGTAAATTTAGGATTACATCACCATTAATCTCCCAAACCAAAAATCAGGGGAAAAAAACTGTTTTTCCATCTTTAAGCACGTACATGTAGCCGTTCAATCTGAGATTTCCTCATTTTTTTGTCAGCATCTGTTCCAAGCCTTTTAGATGGAGTTGGTGGTTCCTGAAGAAGTATGCTCACTTAGGACAATAGATAATACAGGAACATTCAGAAATGGTGTATAAATCTTAAATAAAATTAAATTATGTATCTTTCTGTTCTTCACTTACATGATGACCATTTTCTAGATGCTGCAGCAATTTTAAAAAAAAATTATTAAGTTTCCAAGAGATGACATGAGAAATATAAATGTTTAACAAAAAAAATATTCATGCGCTTTACCTGAGAGGTAATTTCCAAATGTTCTGACATTTTTCTTGAAGATGAACTGAACAGTGCTTGGTGCCGCAGAACTTGGTCCTCAACTTCCATGTCAGAAAGTTTTTCTTCAAGCCTGAAAAAGGAAACTGTCAGTAATTTAAATTCATATAATTAACACTAAGTTATCAAGGAAAAATCCCATTATCCCACTTCTTGTTGACTTAAAAATGCAATTTAAGTGCTTGACTCTTTTGACAAAAAAAAAAAAAAAAAATCACTGTAGAAACCTCTGCATGGCTGTTTTCAGCTCAATTATCTTTGACTCTGCATCCAAAGCCTGCTTCAGACGCTCTTCACTAAGCTTACTTGTCTCTTCATAGTTCTTCTCTGTTTCATCAATTCTCTTTTCCAGTGAGCTTACCATAGCCTACATTGTCATCCACAAAACACCATTTAAGTGAAAGTTGAAGCACATGCCTCAAATGGGATTTTTTTCCTTGTGTCTCTTTCAAATTTGTATGCTAAATGCGGTCATATAGAAGCAATACATATACAGTCATTTGAAAAGCCCTGTACCAGCTCAAAAGTTCATTTAGAAGAAAACAGCAATGCATAAAAAGCTTTACCTTGAGCATTTCATTTTCAGCAGTAAGTTTATTCACCAGTTCATTATCAATAACTGGGACTTCCAGTATGGTTGGGACTTGTTCAGCTTCTTTCTTTATAGACTCTCGTTCCTTGATTAACAGAGCTTTAGATTCTTGGAATTCAAGCTGCATTTCTTGCAATGCTGTGCGTAATTTTGTATTTTCCTGTGTTTTGGATTCCTCTAGGTCAGCCTGCATTCAATAGAACCATCACTTACAAACAATCAATACCAAAAAGCTAACAAACTAGAGGGAAAAAAACCAGAAAACACAAATCCAACCATCTTTGTGCTTCTAGTCAATAGACAAAGCTAGCATATTCATATGCGCATTCTAGATTGTAATTTTAACTTCATCACATTATTTCCTCGACACAGTGAATGGCTAAAGATCTTATCTCTCTGGAGCTCAACACAGAAAAATTGTATCTTTTCATACATTGTTATTAAATACCATACAAACAAGAGGGAAGTTAAGTTCATATGATGTCGTTCATTTATTTAGGAGAAAAGAGAATTCCAAACAAACAAACATCCCTACCCTCATTCGTTTCTCCAGCTGCAGACGCCAGGTGAGTTCTTCAACTTCCTTTTCCAGTTTACTTTTTGCAGCTTGGAGAGCACCAGTCTCCTTAGCAGCCTGCAGACACATTAGAAGAGTCAATGAAATATTAGCAAATAAAACTGCTTTAGAAAACCACAAGCAATGGGGCAATTTTGAACAGATCAGGAATTTAAGGGATGGAATTTGGGTGGAGCAAAGACTAAATTATGCAGATTTATGTTACCCAAGCAGCTCTGCATGCAAACGAGGCAAGATAAATGGTTTTAAAAATTGATCATTTTTTCTCCAAGTGCAAAATTCGATTAAAGAAAACTGTACTGGAGGCACCCAAGGACACAACAATTACACAGAAACCCAAGAAGGGATGTTAGGAAACTTGAGCGAGAATTGATCGATTACTTTAGCAAAAACACAAGGTTCCCTTCTTGAATAAAATAACCAATTTTTCTGTAGTGGCAATCCCAACCAGCTTTTAGGCCCATCCCAAGTTTATTTCGGGAATAAAAATAATACTAAAATTCATTATCAGATTATTTATGGAACGGTTGAAGCAAAAAAGAAATATGGACAAAACATTTTGCAAAGCAGGATTTGCAATCTTAGATATAATTTATTGGAGAAGAAAATAGAAAATAAAGAAAGACGAGATCACCATTTTAAGCTTCCGTAATTCTTTACGAGCAACCCGACCTCTCCAGGCACATTGAGTGGCAATTGCTGCTCGTTTTAACCTCAAATAATGAAGTTGGGCCGAATGTTTTCGGCATTGACTCTGCAAAAGCAAGAATTCCAATAGATTAAGAAAGCATATATAGTGAAAAACATAATAGAAAATCCAATCAACAGATGTGCAGCAAATGACTGCATTTCCATCAAAGTGTCAGCCATGACAAATAATGTCAGGTGATTTGTCAAAAGCTGGCCCAGTCAACTTTGGGTAGCCCTATCTCATCCCTTAAGATCGTGGCAGAGAAAGACAAGGTTTAATCCCATGTCCCTAAGCACAATACACCTCACATTTGCAGTCATACACTGCCTATGTCCATCGTTCTTGTGTTGAGCAACCCTTTGATGAATTATTATTATTGAAAACAAAAAACAATGCTATTGTCACATACATTCAGACATGCTCACAATCATCTATTGCCTAACAATATGGAATGGCTAGACAGCTTTTGCAAAACAAATGTGCTTCGTTCTTTGCTTCCCCGAATGGAAGAAAGATGGTGAAATGAAGAGCAAAGAAAAGAAAAAATAACATAAGAAAGCTATAACCAATTTCTTATGAGGTTTTGGAATTAACCTGGATGACAATCACAGCTCTCATCTGCTTCCTGAAACAAAGCTCATTACGAGCACCCATTCCGCGCATGCATGACTGAATGGAGACAGCTGAGAAGCACAAATTGTTGTATGCTTTACTTGCAAGGTACCTGCGATAATTTTTCTGGATTTTCAAACAAGCAGTTTCTCTTCTCAGGCATTCAAACCTATTGCGTGCTACTTCAGCTGCAATCACATTAAATAAAGCATGAGCTGATACGATTTCAATCACTGACCAATACATTCAAAATTCAATAATTTCATGGACTACACCACAGTCAAATTCACTAAGGGGTGGTGCATGAATAGGAAGCTACAGGTACCTCTACACGAAGTTTGGATATGAATGGCAGACTGCCGCAATAAGATAAAGCTTTTGCGACAAAAATGCGAACGAACTTTCCTCTGGATGATGCTTGCTGATCTTCCTAACAGCTCACTTCGATGAGCATCTAGCTCAGCCATCTGACCAGCTCTAAGAAAAACTTTTGTTTTGCCAATCTGCAATAGAAATTATTCAATAGGACATTCTGTAAGTACCTTGGGAATTTAGTACAAAACAAATATCCTGGTAGATTCCAAATGCAGAAAATATGCCATAACAACAACATAGGATAATCTATACAAACACCCCTTAAACTATAGGTCTTTTTGATTGACACACCCCAATTTATTTATTTTTTCTAATTTCAACCCCTGAATGACAAGGTGTTTTGATTGACACCACTTCCATTACATTCCATCCATGTTTCTGTTAAAACATCTGAGTTTCACATGTTTTCTTATAAAATATCAAATAATTGGTCAAGAAACATTAAAAAATTAACCTTCACCAATATTTTATAAAAACATCATATGCTATATGATCAAATTATCATCATGAAGCCCTTGATGGTTTTATGACTTTTTTGTACTTTTTAAGGAAAACAAGTGAATTGTATGTGATATTTACCAACTACATTGGACACAACATAATGAGATGGGTGTCAATCAAAACACCTTATAATTCTCAAGAGTTGAAGACAAAAATAATAATAATAATAATAATGATATTTATAATTTAGGGGATCTCAATCAAAATGGCCCCTAGTTTAGGGATGCTTTTACAATTTAACCCAACAATTTATAGCAGGTAAAAAAAAATGTAGACTAGTAGATTCCAAAGAGGGCTCATGATTTAAAACAAGATTTCAACATGCATTCATTGCTTGACTGATAGTCATTCCTTGCATGTATATATCCATGTGAGCATGTACAAGACAGACATTCAGATAGTTGAACATAGATTATAAATGAATTACAAGAGAAAAGATATACCTTAAGATTATTCATTATACTTAAAAAGGTATTACTGAAAATATACCTGATAACCTTCGAAGTTCACCTTCTCTAGAAGCATCTTGCAAGCACTAACCTCATTGCAGCTATCAAGGCATAAATAATAGAAAATGAAAAGGGACATTTAATTCAATTCAAATCCAAGAAAGAATAAATAAATAAACAAAAACTAGAATTAAGAAACAAATTTAAAGGACAAATTTAAAAAGCTACCCGCCATGCAGCACATCTGGTGCCAGAATGGCAAAACGACGAACAAATTCATCAAAAGTCTTCCTGGTAGGATATCCAGCACAACTAATCCTAATTGCTTCCATCACTCCCTGGAATCAGAAAAGTATACATGCCGGGCATGGTTTTTATCAATGAAGAAATGCCATGACACATGAGATGACCACAATCTTGAATCTTACCCCACAACACAGCTGTTGTAAAACATTATTATTCTCAAAGATGGATGGCTTTAGAGCATTATTCGGTTTTACACAACGAATGTAATGTGGCTCAGTAGCACTCAGTGTTTCAAGCAATGCTTGTAGTTGTTGCTGTAGAGAGATAGGGTTAAAACTGAAAAATGTTGAAAATGTTAATTAACACACTTTAAACTTATGCACGCTTGAACATAAACTGACCTTACACCTAGAACCTATTGATGAGAACTTTGATGATTTGGCAGATTCCTCAGGCAATGGTGGGAACAGGCCTGAAACAAAGGAGCACTTGGACTCACTGAGAAGAGCTTGATGCTCTGCAACAACATAATCCTTGTTCTTATCCAGAAAATGTTCAGTTTGATATGTCACCTGCAATCAAAATTCTCCTGTGATGAGTATTAAGCTGCACTTCACTTTTTAGTTGCTGCATGAAGAACTAGCATTGTGGCACAATCTCATATGTACCAAAAAGCAGAGAATACTTACATCTCCAGCATAATGACAAATGGTGAAGTCACTGCGAGCTAACTTAGGTTTGTTAAAACGTTTGTGGTCTTTGAAAGTCTGATAAAGCTTTTCTGCAAATGTTTCATGTGTTGATCTAGGAAACATACTGCAAAAAAACAAACAAAAGCTAATAGATCACTACCATATCAATGGAAAATTTCTGGACAGACCAAAATACTCTTTTTAATGTCTGCATCGACTAGATGGGAGGAAGAGTTGTGCTATGTTTTCTACAACATACATACCAAGCTTCGTCAAGCAGAGCAATGATGCCGCCAGGTTTCTGAAATCGTAAGAGTACATATTAGAAAGATGAAACACAAAAGAACATCCATCATGTCAGATCCTCTTTTATGATGCCTAAATATGTACCAGATTGAAACGCAACAAAAAAAAAAACAGGAATAGAGAGAATGTCCAATGAATGCAAGTAACACAAACCCAACATCCAATAGGAATCACATTAACATAAAATCTGAAAACTATTTAACTTGCAAGGAAATAAAACGATCAATCTCATCAGTGGTTCCATTTCTGTGGTTCCATTTCTAGTTAAACACAAAATAAATAACTAGACAAGAATATAAAGTTACAACAGAAAACATATAAAGTTACGACAGAAAACACACTTTTGGATATCAAGAAGCCACTGAGCTGACTTTCTTGACTAATTGAAGCAACAAGGGACACTGCTTAAGATGCAATGGCAAACAAATTACTTGGCAGTATTTATTGTCCTTGAGCTTTACTTGATAGGCACAGTAATTATGAGACACAACAGCACAAAACTGTTTCAAAAGGTGGGTATACGACACCTGCTTGTAAAAGAAAGGAGAAAAAAATAAATTGAATTGAATAACTCGTCAGATCTCATCCCCACAAGCCAAAGTCAGTATTAGCTTTAATTTAACATCATCTTAGAAAGGTAGATATTGTAGTTTCCACTGTTATCAACAAAAAACTAACATCAAAGACCCTACCTTTGGCAGCTTACAGCATTTATATGCAATTATGTTAATGGTAGCAATAAATCCGATAAACTGGCATTGTAACAAAAGGCAACCCTTATCTGAATTTGGAGTTAGATATCAACACAGTTTTGGTCTTTGGAATGCTTTGGCACCTCAAACACAAAATATTAACAGCAATATCCCACACAAAATTGAACATTTGTCTATTGAAAAATATAGAAGGAAAATAAAATAAAGAGAGAAATAGAGATGGAAAAGACAACAAAACAAGGTTAATCTGCATGGTTGTTGTATCACAGAACACCACTTATTTTAACTGTAATATAGATTTTGCACAAAGATAGCCAGAGGGAAGCCTAATCACTTAGTTTTTGTGACTGGATCTAAAGCTGATTCAAATATGTGATGTAAAATGCTTCATGCCAAGAGAAAAAATTTAAAATTTAAAAGAAAAATACTACACCTTTTCAATCAGATCAAGAATATCCTGGTTATCAATGAATTCTATGTAACTCCAATCAATTTCTTCCTTTGTATATTCTTCTTGCTCCGCCTTGAAGACATGCTGTCAAACAAAATATCAGGGTAAGATAAATCACCATTCGTCATTCAAGGGTTCTGATGAATGCTAAAGCACTTGAGCAAGTATCTCATGCTCAAACCTGGTTGAAGTGTTGCTGCAGCTTTTCATTGGTCAAGTTTATACAAAATTGCTCAAAACTGAAACAAGCAAGCAACACTACAAAAATAAATACAAGTATAAACTGTAGCAAACTTAATGATATTAGACTTGAATTTGCATGACAGACAGTAAAGTATATTTCCATGCCGAGATGAGATGCCCCCTTTTTAGAATTACATTATCTATATATAAGTCATCAAACAAACAAAAAGGAACCGTGCTTGCCATTGTGAGCAGAGCTATTGCTGAGGTTCCTTGGTTACAAGTGTTTGCATGAGCAAAATCATCCCAACCCACATAATTTATCTCATAAATTATAAGAAAAACAGATCATCACCATCAACTTCCAAATGGCATCATAAGAATAAATATTGACTTTCCCCTTTAAAAGAAACATGGGAATTTCATGCAGTTTTTCTGCAAGAAATTAACCTCCATAAATGATGAAAACAAAAGCATACCAGTTAAGCACCTGTTTGTCTTGAAACTCTCAAATCCATATATATCCAGAACTCCAATTAAAGATTTGGAATTAGGATCTTGACCAATAGAGTTGTTTATTGTGTTTACAATCCTGGGCGACAAATGTTCAAGACATTAGACAACGCTAAACCATTCACTGCAATAAAATGGTAATGAATGATGATGCATCATGCATGCAAGCATAAAATACATTACAGCATACCAGTCAAATAATCTCGAATAAACAATTTTGGCCAAAGTATCTCTATTGACAGTTGCGGCATCTGGATCAAGCCATTTTGTTATGGTCTCATCACGAGTTACTATCACACGTTTGCATAATGAGTTTTCAAGAGACTTCTCATTGCACCTAAACAAAAACAGGGGATCATAGGAAGTGCTTGACAAATCAAGAGATCAAAATCACAGCAGAAGTTTGAAGATAACTAAAATTAATTATCAATTACATCAAAAGTTCAGCTGCTGTCTTGAGATGAAACTGAGACTTATCATCCTTAGGTTCAGAAGAATCTATTTCATTTCCCTTAGCAAACTCCACATTGCCTAGATGTAGTATTGCAGCCACAACTCGGAATATTGCATCCTGTGAAGGGAAATTTTAGTAAATATTTTCATATGGATCAACCATACAACAAATACTCAATCAGATACCCAACCTGTTCATTAGCATTTATCCCAACAATATCCATAGCTCTTCTGGTTGCTAGATACTCCTCGGACTCATTCACTCCATCCAGATCATAGAATTTTGATTGATTAAGATAATGAAATGTTCTAGGATTTCCCAATTTGTACTTCTCTATAACCTGATAGTGGCATTTGGAAACAAGCGATCATAAGACACTAAGCTTACTAGCAGACAACATAATTTTAAGCTAAAAGAATATCCAGGTACAAGTTTGGCAGAAACATTATACAGAGGATGATGTATCAACGTGACAAATCAAATACAATATCCAAGCTTACAGAGAGTGTTAAAAAATGAACTACTATGCCAGGACAGCAACTTTTTAAAATTGACTTGAATAGCCAAATCAAACTGATTGGAAGATTAGCTATTACGCTGCTATTTCCTCTGAAATCAAGGGTTACAGGTGGAGACATGGCATTCACTTTCACCTTTAACATACACTCAGATGGTATAGGCATCAGATCATCCTTTTTGTTCTGGTTGAAATTTAGATGAATTTCTACTAGTAAAATGGAGCTAAAGAGAAGAATGACACATCAAATGATCTTTGCACTGCCCCGGTCTTTCCACAAAAAGGTTTCAGAAAACACAAATGAACAGCAACTTACCTCTGCTGGCGCAGCACAGAGCATGTAAAAACAATGATAGTTTCTCTCAGCATCAGACACTTGACAAACCCGGGAGCGTTCCAGTAAATAAGTTCTAATAGCAGCTCCTGAAATCCTCCCCCTTTGATCAAACTGAATCTCCACAAACTTACCAAAACGGCTGCAATTGCATTGTATTCAAATTCAGTAAGGTGATTGTCTCAATCAACCAAAAGATTCTATCTTACAACCTTAAAGTTACTTAAAAACAGAGAGAGAACATTTTAATTTAGGTTTCCCACCTTGAATTATTATTTCTCAGTGTCTTTGCATTACCAAATGCTTCCAGAACAGGATTGGACTGCCAAACACAGAATGAAGAGAGAAAAGTTGACAGTCAACCAAGGGGTTAACAATGCAGGCTCACTTGCAGAAATAAACAGTGGCATCCCACAACATAAGGTGAAATACATTGACTTCGCAAGCCAACTACTTAGATCAATAAATATGTAAGAAATTACCTCTAAAACTTGCTGCTCCACAGACCGTCCCTCAGATGCAGCCCTCCCTCCCATGTAGGCCAAATAACGCATGAGCATTTTTGTACTCTCTGTTTTACCAGCTCCACTTTCCCCACTAACCAAAATTGACTGGCTTATTCCTTCATTAATCATCTGTCTGGAAATTTTAACATCTTACTATTAGTTCAACCACAAGGTAATTTGAAAGTACTTGATAATTGAGACCAAACATAGCATATGATAAACCACCTGTATGCTGAATCTGCCACGGCAAAAGGATGTGGGCTCAACTCACCAATGGTTGCCCCTTTATACTGTTCCATCATATGATTATCATATAAATGAGGAAGTCTTCGGAAAGGGTTCACAGCAATCAATATATTTCCTGTGTAAGTCTGGAATCAGCACTGGGAGTTTAGTTATTCGTATACCAATACTGCCAAAAGTACCTCAAAGGAAAAACTTTCATTAACCATACACAACTAGTGAAGAAGATTAAAAAAGAATTCACACTCAAAAGTAAAGACAAGAGGCAACAGAAATCTATATTATTAAAATAAAAGGGAGTAGCTGCCTGACTAAACAGCATCCCTCTTTCAAAGATTTCTGCCAAACATCAAAATTCAGTGATGGGCTGATACAGATCATTTATTAAGACTTACGTATATTTCATTTATATCATATCTACATCTAAGATTCTGCAAAACCCCTGGTTCATGCAAATATGCCAGCTTGGTCATATCATCCACGCCGCATGGAGGAAATTCAGGATCCTTTGGAAAAACATTAGATGCTTTAGCAACAACCTACAAAAGCAACAAAAGAAAACAGTCCACAAACTTAGTCCCAACTCCGATGTACAGTAATTGAACAGTGGACCAGGCATCGAAACACATTTTATTAATATGGGATTAACATGTACTTTTTAAGTCAATATGAAAGAAGAGGGGATATTGATATATTCCTAACTTTGACCTTTTTTAATATAAGAATTAGAGTTTTAAATAACAATAAATGGACTAGGCATTGACACACATTTTATAACTGCAGGATTAACATGAAATCTATGCCAATATGAAACAAAGAGAAAAAAACTTAATTCTCCTCATTTCAACTTTTCGATTATAAGATTCAGAACCTATATTGAATTCAAACATTGTTGTATTTGTAGGACGAAAATCTTTCGATTTGATGTATTAAGGGTTTCATTTAATTATTTGTGAATCCCACCACGTAAATCAATTTAAAACTTTCATGATATAAGCCGCTGAGGATATTTTTGTGGTTTAATAAAATTTATACGACTTTTCTGTCCAAAAGCAAGAACATTTGACACCTTAAACCTCTTTGTGCGGAACATAAAGATAAGTGCATGTGCATTTGTGAATGTATTCTTTTAAAGGGGAGGCAGAAACCATCTTTCTTCTATCAACAAGCAAATTTCACCAATACTCCTACATGTGCTTTGGTGTTATATTTTCAATCACTCAACCAAGGTTCCAGTAATAATGCCAACAGCAACAACAAGCAAAATTCAGGGGGGAGGGGGGACAACCTCCATGGCCCCTTGCTGCTTAAATAGTTAACTGAAGGCAATATCAATGTATCTTTATTTGCATTCCTAGTCATTTCTCTAGATAATAATTAGAAAACAAGTTCCTTGAGAGGCTGTTTGGAAAACCAATATTTGCATGGCATTCAATTGATTGAGCAATTAAAGTAATTTTTTTGTTTGCTAGGCTGTAATGCATATTGAACTCAACTCTTAAATCCATAACAATTATAAGCCTGATCAATATAGTTTGGATTTGCCCAAAGTTCCACCAACAATGATCATTTCATCTTTTTTATCTTTATTTCAACAAAAAAGATAATTTTACCCTTTACATGTCAAATGTAGAAACTACAAATTGAAGGATAAGATAATAATTTAAGATTAAAATATAAAACCAATTCAAACACTTCTAAATTCATGCAAAACAAAAGAATACAAGATAAAAATCAACTCCATCAATGAATTGGTCCCAAAGAAGTTATAGCCCATTTTCATTCACTTCCCTAGCAGCATTTTAAGAATGTTATGCACAACAGGGAAATGACTTGCTAGTAAATTTATCAGTTTTCATCAATTAATTAAAGCTTTAAAAATAACAAAACAGTTCACACAATTTATCATGTAAGACACTGACTTGTTTTGACTGCTAACACTTTCTTTTCACAGAGTATAACCAAATTTTAGTTCCTCAACTTCCAGCAAATACAAGGATGAAACCTGTTTCGCTACAAGCCAAAACAAACGATCAAACCTTCATGCAAGAAGCATTTGAATGGACTAGCCAATAAAACCATATATATTTTAAATCAGACATGGAATTTAGAAAGGAAAGCATTTGGATCTACCAGATCAGATATCATATAATGGGTTGGGGTCGTTTTGAAGAGCAAGCTTTTTTAATAAACAAAAAACATTCTCAATTCTGTTATGAGAACTTGATATAAGGTTCTGGAAACAACTCACCGCCTTCCTTGGTGCACAGTTTACTGTAATTTCTTCACCATTAACTTCCACAACTTCCCCATCCATCCAAGCTTCCTCAGGATCCTCCACCCAAACAAAAGATCCAACCATTGAATTGACTTGAGCAGCCTGTTTGGCCAACAAGTTCAACAGTACATCAATCAGAGAGTACGAGAGTAAAGCACAAAAGTCTCGTCCATAACCATGGTGCGTCAATATAAACATTGAAAAAAAAAGAGAGTAGCATCCACCCAAACACAGATATGCTGGCAGCAAGGGTCACTTGTACTGAACAGAATCTATAAACAAAATATTATTCAGCTCAAGTGATCATAATCAAATTACATGATCAATAATTTAAATCAGTTATGAATTCTGACACCAGCCCTTAACACATCTTACAACATGTTCTAAAAATTACTTTTGGTAAGTCATTCATAGTCATTTTTCTGAGTTTCTAACAAGGTCCGCAAAGCTAGTTGGCCTCTGAGCAGAATTAAGAGTGGAATAACACTCCACCAAGGCACTCACATTATCTAGTCTCTAGACATTGCACAAATCTTTATACAATTGAAATTTTTCATTAACAACTAAATGGAGAGCAGGACAGAAATTCTATAGTGCTCAGTTACATCAAAACATTTCTGAAAGCATCTAAAACAAGACATGAACAAGATATATGCAATAAGCAATATATGCACGAGGAAAGGGAAAAATTAAAGGCAAGCACTTCCACATTGTTCAAATTCTAATTTTCTATCACAAGCAACAAATATTTTAAAACCTTTACCAATTAGTACTAAAAAGGTTCACATTTTAAATTCAATTCAATAATTAAGCTCTTAAGAAAAGAACTAATTAGGAACAAAATTAACAATATTGTCGAAAAATGAGACAATAAATACCATTATCGAGGACAACGAAATGATCAGATTTAGATCCGACGCCGACGCCGACGTAATTGAAACCCTAGATTCCTCCCTCGGGAAACAATGCCGACGAAACCATTAACGATTTCTTGAAGAATTGCAACAAAATGCCGTCACCACAAGATCTCAAATACCTTCCGCGCTGCCCTAAACAAGTTTTGCACACTCTTATGCTTATCTCTCTAAGAATGCAGCAACTCTCTCTATCTCCAAAACAGCTGGAGTTTTTCTAGTTGAAATGAAGAAGAGGAAGAAGGGGTGAAGGAGCTCACGTGAATAGCACAGCACAATGGTGTGGACCTTAAACCCCCTTCGGCAACAAACGAACCTGCAAACAAAATGGAAATAAAATTTACCCTTATTATTATTATTTCCCTTCCCCTTCCCTCTCAAATTTCCCTTCTCCTTTCTCTTTCTCTGTTCGTTGTTTTGGGGTTTTTTTTTTTTTAACAACTACGACGTGAACGCGTAAATTCGAGACATCATCATCTGTTGTTTGTTTTTTCCTACTTCCGCATTTGCCCTTGTAAATTCCGTTTATTTACTCCGGAATGGTGGCACCCCCGATTGGGATAGGAATGCCGCGTAATTATCGTCCACCTTTTATTTAAAAAAAAAAAAAACATTATTCCTTTCTTTTAGGTAACTCTTCATTTTTCGTTTTTTCAAAATTCTTTCCAGGTGCTTTAGATAAGTGCGATGAGGTTGTCGAGAATTATTCAAAAAATATGGTTTTTCTTAAGGTTATTATGGGCTGAAGGATGAAAGAGAATATTTTGAATAATTTAAAATTATAGGTGATGATGAATATAATTGGGTAGATTTTGAATTTATAATTATATCCAACTCAATTTTTAATATTTTATAAATTTTAAAATTGATATATTTAAAATTTTTTTATCTAAATGAGTTGGATATAACAGGTTTAGTTAATTTTTTAATAAATATTACAGATATTCAATTAAAAAACTTTGTAATCTTTCATCCCCTTTACTTATTTAACCTCGTATGAGGAGGGGTAAATAATTTTTGAGATGGAAAAAATTTATATTATGCGTCTTTTTTAAAATATATATATATATATATAACAATATTCTGCTCTATTTTTTTTGTTTGTGTCCTTTCATTTTAGACCAATATATGTTATTTAACTTCTTACAAAGTTAATTTTATCCTTGCTAGTTCCACTATTATTCATAAATTTTTTAATCAGTTATTAAATACTTCTAATACTTTATCCTTTAATATTTTCTATACCCTTAACATCCACCTTTAAATCTTATTTTTCTGATATTTATTTTATAGAAATTTTATTGTACAATTAAACTTTAAAAAAACTATTTTTTTTCTCATAAATAATATAACTCTTTAATCATAACAAATAACAAAGAAAGGAATTATATTAGGTGTTACATAGAATATTTTTAAAAAATATTTTTATTTTAAATATATTAAAATAAAAAAAATCTGTTTTTTTAACATTATTACATTAAAATTATTAAAAAATATATCAATTTAATATTTATTTTTAAAAAAATTATTTTAAAAATATATTAAAATATAATTACAAACACCAAAACTAACAGTCTATTACAGGATTATCCAAATAAAAAGTTTAGATATTCCAAAGTTTGGAGGATTGGCACGGACAAGGTACAACTGTACAAGGTTAACAAGTGTCACTAACCAGCTTGTCAATGGCATCTCTGTTGTTAAATTATAATCCGAGGGTAATGTTGGGATTTAAAAGAACCGTTAATCTTCACGTGTTATGGAACAATTCTTGCCCAGTAATAATTCGTAATAAAAAGGCCTGGATCTCTTGCATTGATATGGGCCCCAAATTAATTCGTAATAAAAAGGCTCCGTTAACTCCGGAGCCGCATTAAGACCTCTAGCCTTTTTGGTCACGTTCTTTTCTTTTTCCGATTTCTTTTCACTTTTTAATGACGTGTCTGAGAGCCCACCGTTTCTCTCAACGAAGCTGCAATCGATGGTTCACATTCAATGAGCCAGTTACTGTACAATATGGATTTCTACGAAAAGAAAACATTTTAAAAGTGTTTTTTTTTAAATAAAATTAAATAAAATATTTTAATATACTTTTAAAAAATATTTATTTTAAAATATAACTAAACTATATAATATTAAATATACACGAAGAACGCGCTAGGGTTTGCAGGGGTGCAAAATAATCCGTTGGACTTGACATTTTTTTGGAGGCTTGGGGAGCCATTACTAAACCAAATTTCATAAAATACAGTGATGTATAGATGTGGTGGTAACCTATTGTTATTTTTTAAAGTATTTTTTATAATAAAATATATTAAAATAATATTTTTTATTTTTTAAAAATATATTTTTAAAATCAACATATCAAAAAAATTTAAAATATAAAAATAAAATTAACTAAAAAATTTTGTATTTTTTAAAAATATAAATCAGTCTGTATTTCTAAATGCTCTCTAAATAGGTTTTTCTTATGAATAAAATTATTCTTGGATCGGTCAAACAAGAGGTGGTAAAGGTGTTTCTTCTTTCTTCTGGACAAGACAGGAAAAATGAAAGGGGAGGCACACTCTCTTTTCGTTAATCAAAGTTGGAAAATATATAATATAAAACCAATAGTGATGGTCGGAGGTCAAGTGCAATGTTGAAAGGTGTCGCCTCCTCACAAGTCATCGTTTTCTATTTTAAATTGTGTTTAGGGGTGCTGTGTGAAAGTATATTTGACTTTTAAAAAAAAAACATAGATTAATGATTTTGTTATATGAAGATTCACGGGCAGGTAATTAAAAAAAAATGGCTGAGGTAATTAATTAAACTAAAGAACAGTAAAAAAGTACAGGCTAACTCATATTTTTTTAAAAAAAATTTATATAAAATTAATTTTTATATATTTGGATCACTTTGATACTATTCTCAAAAATAATTTTTAAAAAATAAAAAAAATATTATTTTAATATATTTTAGTATAAAAAATAATTTTAAAAAATAAGCATAACTATAATTTCAAAACTACCCAAAAACAAAAAAGTTATTTTGAGGGGCAAAGTGTGTAACTTAAATGAGATAACCTTGGTGTAGAAGGTTGGCTTGGAAGAATTCAAAGTTTTGGAGTTCCATGGACATGTAGGTCAGCTCCAAGCTCAATCTTTTTCATCTCCGTACAGCCGTGTTTTTTGAAAGAAAAAAATAATTAATGTTTAAAAGTTTTTTTAATTATTTTAATGTATTAATATAAAATAAACTTTAAAAGATAAAAATATAAGTATTGTTTTAATATATTTTTAGAAATAATTACTTTTAAAAATAACACCATCACAATATGAGATAAACGTTACTTACAGATTTCATCTAATGTTTTTTTAATTTCTTTTCAAGGAACTCTCTCCAACTTCCATCTTTTGAGTTGTTCTTTTTATTATTACTATTTTAACAATCATAAACTCAATTATTATTATTATTGTTATTGTTATTGCTATTATTATTATTATTGTATCATCACAACAACTATCGGTGATATTTTTATTACCATTACTATTATTCTTCCCTTCCATATAATTGTTGTTGTTGTTATTTGTAATAATAGTAGTAGCCATATTGTTACCACCACCACAACATTTACTAATGTTATTATTACCACTAATTTTGTTGTTGTTGTTTGCATTATTATCATTATTATCATTAATAATATTAATGCCATCATTATTATTATTATTATCATTACTAATTTAGTTATTGTTGTTATCATCAATGATATTATTATTTTTCATTTATAGTTTTATCATCTTCATAATTATTATTGTTGTTATTATTGTTATTATTAGCATTGTCATTATTATTAATATTATCATGACTATCACTACAATTATTATTGTCATTATTGTTGTTGTTGTTGTTGTTGTTGTTACCTTCATCATTATTATTATTGAAAAAAACAAAAACAAAAACTTGATTTGAAGGATAAAATTCAAAACTATAAAAACTTAGATAAAAGAGCAAAGAAAAACAATAAAAAATCAAAAGAAAATGAACCAAATCAAAATCATTACTATCATTAAAAAAAATCATAATCTTGATTTAAAGGATAAAATTGAAATATATAAAAACTTCAACAAACAGAAAAAGGGAAAAAATAAGAAATTAAAAGTAGAATAACCGAACTGAAATACCTTATTTATACAATTTAAAAATCAAGGGTTAAATTAAAAAGAAATAAAACTTCAATAAATGAGAAAATAACTAAAAAACAATAATCAAAACTAAAAAATATGAATTTGAAAAACAAAACACTGAGGACTATGGCGTATTTACTGGAGCAAGGGGGAGAAATGAAAGAACAAGAAAAAAATTATCACTGGCAATACACCCACTACATTTAGAGCACACACATCACTTATAGTGAAAGAGGAGGCAGAGCTAAGATGGTGTAAGAGATTTTTTAACTGTAAAAAACCATCACATGTGTTGCCCAATATGTCAGGCAATTTTAAAGCACTAATAACTTTTCAATCAAAAAATATTATTTTTTTTTTAAATTAAATTACTATCCTCAATCAAACTTACGAATAACAACTAAACATATGCTAACAAATCTAAATACTGCTAACTACAATGAACTAGATATCTTGCATTAAAGGGTGCATTTGTGTTTCTACTGTAAATAAAAAATAAAAATTACCCCTACTAAAGACCAGTAATTTTTTGACTTTTTAGGATATTTTAATTATTTTACTATTCATAAAATATTGAATATATATAAATATCTCTAAATAAATCAATAATAACTAATACACCTCGTGAAAATATATATAAAAAAACTGGTCCAATAACATGCAATTTTTTATGGGAAAGATAAAATAGTCACTAGGTGAACAATAAAACAAAACATGAGAGGAGCTATAATGAAACCTCCATAGATCTAGTTGCTTGTTAATATCAATTTACACAGAATTCAAAGTTTATAGTAGGGATCTCTAATAGAAGACTCCAATTGATAAATCAAAATTACATGGAGACAAATTAATGCAAGAGTTTATTCAAGAGCAACAATGATACTAACCCAGTGGCCAGTATTTAGGAGTTAGTTTATCTGGTTTGCACTTTCTATATTATCGGATCTGGGGAAAGGATGTTGGTATGCACGGTGATAGTCTCTTGAAAATACCTGTATTACCTGAACAAAATTAGGTGATAAAATCTTAAAGTAATCATGGGAATTATCCAAAAATTTAAAGAAACTGGGATAATACAAAAAAAAAAAAAAAAAAAACCTGGATTACCCGAATTTTATTTTTTTTTGCTATCTTATTATTTATAAATTCTTAAAACAAATATATCCTTGTAATCTTCCTTTGACCTGACCTTGGCCAGGCAAATCTGTCATCGAGCCTAATTATAGCTAGATGATTGTGATTTTTAAAATATTATAGGAAGAAATTCCACGGGTGAAAAAACTCACCGTTTCAATAATAAAAACAGACGGAATGCTCATCGTTTCATCTAACGGTCAGAACTATTTATTATAATATAAATACTGTGATCACATTCCAACAAACAAGTCGCTTTGGCCGAGTGGTTAAGGCGTGTGCCTGCTAAGTACATGGGGTTTCCCCGCGAGAGTTCGAATCTCTCAGGCGACGCAAATATTTTGCAGCTCCTGATTTTGAATTGGCACTCCTTTCCTTGTACTACGAGTCTGGGTTGGCGAGATTTCTGGATAATTTTTTCTGGGTTTTGGTTTGATTGCTCAAAACATTTAAAAGATCAATGGAAGACCTTTAACCTTAAACTGCCCCAAAAATTTCTCTCTCAAGATTTAACCCAGCTATAAACCATACAGCAGGTCCACAAATATCAACCTTCGGTGCCAGTAAAATGCCTTCTCTATCATGCTTAATTTTTATAAGATAAAATGAGGGTAATAAGATTTGAACCAGTAATCGTTTGATTAACAAAGTTTTGATATCATGTTAAAACATCAATTTAACCCAATAGCTTAATTCTTTAAGTAAAAGTTCTTTGAGCTTGAAACCTGTACAAGCCCACATTACTTTATGCTTAATTTTTATCAAATAGATGAGGTAGGTGAGAATTGAACTCGTGATAGTTTGATTAATAAGGCTATGATGTCATGTCAAGTAATCATCTCACTTTAAAGGTTAAGGTGTTAGTGAGGTCCTAAAAATAGTTTTTATATTATTTTCTTATACACCCCTACAAGTAAAAGCCTTTTGGACTTGAAACTTACACAAACTCACATTACCTGGTGTTTTATTTTTATCAAATAGAACGGGGTGGTGAGATTCAAACTCGTGATCGCGTGGTTAACAAAATTTTGATACCATGTTAAAGAACCTTTTCAATCTAAAAGCTACTGAATCGAATTGATTCTTTAACATGCTATGAGAATCTTGTTAGCTAAGTAATCACGAGTTCAAATATCATCATTTTTATTTTTATTAAAAAAATTAAGCATAAGATAGTGTATGCCTGTGTAAGTTTTAAATTTAAAGAACTTTTACTTGGAATATATGCTAAGAGAATAATATAAATTATAATTTAAAAACAAAGGTTCCTTGACATGCTTTGTATTCAAAATAATTTGATAAATTTTATTTAATTCCTATCTTAAAAAAACTAAAAAAGCATAGCATGTGTTATGAAACACTAAGTATTTGTTTTACCTCATTCATAACTTTATATCCAAACCTTAGGCTTAGCAGAAGCTATAACTTGAGCATGTTTGAAAATACGGTTCTTTAAAATTTAAATTTTTTTTATAAAATAATTTTTTTATATTTTTATATTGTTTTAATATGCTGATGGCAAAAATAATTTTTATAAAATAAAAAAAATATATTATTTTAATATATTTTTAAATTAAAAATACTTTAAACTGTCATTAATATCATAATTTTAAATAGACCCGAAATATTGCTTTACACGCTGTCTGAAGAGATGAGTAAATTACTGTTGCAAATCCGCTGTTTTATACCATGTTAAAATTTTGATACCATGTTAAAGAACCTTTTCAATCTAAAAGCTACTGAATCGAATTGATTCTTTAACATGCTATGAGAGTCTTGTTAGCTAAGTAATCACGAGTTCAAATATCATCATTTTTATTTTTATTAAAAAAAATTAAACATAAGATAGTGTATGCCTGTGTAAGTTTTAAATTTAAAGAATTTTTACTTGGAATATATGCTAAGAGAATAATATAAATTATAATTTAAGAACAAAGGTTCCTTGACATGCTTTGTATTCAAAATAATTTGATAAATTTTCTTTAATACCTATCTTAGAAAAACTAAAAAAGCATAGCATGTGTTATGAAACACTAAGTGTTTGTTTTACCTCATTCATAACTTTATATCCAAACTTTAGGTCTAGAAGAAGCTATGACTGAGTATGTTTGAAAACGCGGTTCCTTAAAATTCAAAATTTTTTTATAAATTTTTTTTTATATATTTTCAGATCGTTTTAATATGCTGATGGCAAAAATAATTTTTATAAAATAAAAAAATATATTATTTTAATATATTTTTAAATTAAAAATACTTTAAACTGTCATTAATATCATAATTTTAAATAGACCCAAAATATTGCTTTACACGCTGTCTGAAGAGATGAGTAAATTACTGTTGCAAATCCGCTATTAGTTTACCAAAATAACGCTTTTCAAGTGGCTCCTTGTTTTATTATCACTGTCGTTTTTAATAGAATATTTTTAAATTACTTTTTATTTAATAATAATTTTAATTAAATATATATTTTAATCAATATTTTTTTTCCAAATCATAATCACAATAATAAATACACTGAACCAACCTCTCGACTTTTCTCACGCGTTAATACCAAATGCAATAATTCCCCGCCCAGTTTTTGGCTAAGTACTAGGGAGCCATTAGGGCCATGAATGGACTGATTGCTGCATGCAAAAACAGCAAATTACGAGTCACATTGTACTATTTTTCAAGCATCGTTAAGTGCCAAAGTGAATGAAAACGGACCCTACGGAATTACTCACAATAATGCTTGCCATCCCTCATTTCCTTGTAGATGTCAAATCCAGAGCATTGTTACTGCAGCAAGTCTCTTTCAGGGACGGAATCCGAAGAAATGCCACCGTAATTGTATTTGTACGCTTCTAATGATGTCAATGGGGAGGGAAAACGATGCCCTAGCTACTTTGATACGAAACTTCATGATGTTACAAGGTCACCTGCTACTCTGTATTGCAAGATTACCTGTAATGGATATATGCATATGTGTGTGTGTGTGTATGTATATATATATATATGTATGTATTCTGGGAAAAAAAAAAAGAGTCGTTGTCTTCTGTACTGATCATATTGAGTTTTTCTTAGCTAGGTTGGCTCTTCCATTTTTAAATATTAAATTATGCTCTTCTTCAGGGTTAAAAATAGACGGACGAGAGCATGGGCCCTATACTATACCAAACATAGCTACAAGGTCACAATTAATATCACAACACGGTGAATACTAAGGATATTAATTTCATGAACCGAGCTAGATGAACAGTTTTTCCTGGATAGTTATTTTACATGGTTTAAATTTAACCCGAGATATATTATTAATAATATTCTAGGTATGGAAACAAATAAAAAACAAGCATAGCTATATTTAAAGTATTTATTTATTTCATGCAAATACAATATCTTCATAAACAGACCCATGATATAATTTTAGTACGGGTAGGATAATATAAGTATATCACTAAATTAATTAAGATTTTAAAAAAATCTAAAAATCACAAGGCTTCTGATATAGAGTTAAAAAATGTACATGTATTATATAAAGATGATCTGCAAAATTCTATTTCCCCCCTCATAATTCACAATAAATTAATTAGAGACTAGGAGAAAAAAAAAGGTGCTCATATTATTAGATGGAGTGATAATAGAAGAACTTATTAAATTAATATTATTATAGGATCTTCTCATTGTCAACACTTTCAAATATATTTTTTCTTCAATATAAAAAACAAAATAATCATTCAATCAATTATCTCTGATTCAATTACGTAATTGACTTTCATATTTTCATCATTCAATTCATATAACCATTCTAGGGATATGTTTAAGGAACTACATTAAAACATCCCAAAACCATTTTCACACTATCCTAGCATCTTCTACGTTCATTTTGTATTTCACAATTTAACACATAACCATAAATTATTTATTTTATCAATTTCTCATAGTTTTTTTTCCAAGTTACATTTAAAATTCAACTATAACTAAACAACATAATTAAATGTATTTCAATCATCATCAACACAACAACACATACTAAATACACATAACTAACAAATATTTACCTTGTTTCGAAAGTTATCATTTCTCCCCTTAAATAGTCGACTTTACTTGTACAATAAATACTCAATTTTTCTTCTTCAATTATGTTTTATTTAGAGTCATTTACATCCTATTTCATCCCAATAACATTAGTTTTTCATAATTTTAATTTTCCCCAACTTAACACTTAAGAATCCAATTCAAAATTTAAAAATTTTACATAAGCTATGTTAATCTTTACTTAAATTTGCACAATCGAGTTTATAACATCTTACCGATAATGATATGAACTTCAAATATTAATTAGTTAAAATTTTCCACTCCTTTTTTTTTCCTTTTAATATCGCGAGTTTCTTTTCTCTACTCCATTTTCCTCACTTGATTTTCCTCTTAATTCTTGAGCTATGTATGTTTAATACTCACTTCTTTATCTATTTTGCTTTAAATCTTGGTTTCTCTCTAGAGTTTTAATGAGGAAGCTTTTAATTTTTTTTTCTATTTTAATTTTTTCAGCACTTTCCATCGGTTAAAAGGGGAAGAAAAAATTGAATTTCTAGTTTTTCCAGTTTATTTATAAAAATGCCATTAATGAGCCCACATGTAATTTTTTTTATCCGATTATTGATATTCTCGTATGGTTTTTTCCAGTTTATTTACAAAAATACCATTAATGAGCCCACATGTTATTTTTTTATCCGATTATTGATATTCTCGTATGGTTTATCCAAACCTAGATTATGTTAAAAATTTAACCAAAGATAGAACAATGTGTCAGGAGGGTCCTTATAAAATCTTAGTCCAATCTGACGACTGGATTGAGAGTTATGCTCGATAGAACAAAACTGGTCAGTAAGTAATTTTATGTCAAAATCTGAATTTTCTTAATCAATCATTACTAGAATCATTTTATTTATTTTATTCACTCCTCATGACTATTTTATTATTCCAAAATATATTTATTTTTTCTTTTCATTATTTATTTTATTTATAGACTTGCTACAATTTCATGGTAATGTTATCGATTTTTAACTAAAGTTTACACAAACACTTTTCAGAGTGGTTATTTCTTAACTTTTAATTATTATTTTTATTATAATTTTTTGTAATTATTTTCTCATTCTCAAAATATATCTATTTTAAATTTCTCATAATTTTTAACCTCGAGCAAGTAAATAATTAATTTAGCTAACAAGAATCACTATGGAGCGGAAGAGGGATGGGTCTACGATAATACGAGCTGAATGCTCTAAGAAAAAAAAAAGAAAGAAAAGAAATTTCACCACTAATTATTTAACCTTAATGTTTTTTTTTTTTTATATTTCCTTTTTCAAGTACAAGCAATACAATTTCATTGCAATGAATGTAGGACCGACTTAAGGTGTCATTATGTATGTTAATAATTGGATTCTGAATCCTATGAAAATAACACATGTGCATAGCCAGCTGCAGCATATGATCTCCCTCGTATTTGCTTACATCTGTTGTGTGTCTTGTCTTGTCTGATTTATGTCAACTGGACATTAGAAATGGGCAGCCCTCTTCACGGGCGATTTTAGCCCTTTCAACCAAATAATTCGAAGAGAGCTGGCCTAGCTAAATATATATTGTCACGAAGTGCTGGAGATTTGATGGCAGGCTCAATTCATTGACGGAGAGAGCCTCTGTAAGGAATTTATGCAAATTCACACACCTTCCTTCTAACTCGAACCCCATTATGGATTGTTTAGGTGGTAAGAAAAAGAGCAAGCAGTGTGAGAAAGGGCTTAGAGGGCTCACAGAGAAGGTATGGCTTTTCCAAGAAGAGATCCAGGCTATAATGTACGAGAGAGAGAGAGAGGCTAGAGCTTATGAGAGAGAGATGATAGTTTTTGCATTTAAAAGAGCAGAATGGAAGCAAGAGAGAAAGAAGCTTAAGGAGGAAGTAAAGAGGTTGAGGAAGGTAGTGGAAGAGAAAGATGAGAGGATTAGAGTGTTGGAAGAAAGGTCGATAGGAAGAGAAAGTGAAAAAAGGGACGAATTCTTGGGGACTACAAGCTTCCTCGTGGAGCAAATGAGGGAGGAGAGAGGGTGGCGCGACGAGGCTGTGGATAAGTGGAAGAAGCTATATCTTGCCATTAAGGCCGAGCTTGATGAACTCATTCAGAAGACTCACCATGGTGCATCTCTCTCCCTTTTCTCATACTCGCACGCACACACAAAAATAAAGCCTGCACCATTTGCTTCAGAAGACTTCCTTTGCATGATTCCACGCATGGTGCTAATTAATCTTGGCAATCCAGAAACATATTATCACTAGTTTTCATGAACAAACCTAGTAGATTCCCCTCATTTCATGTCATATTGTCATTTCCATGGAAGAGTGATTCTATATCCCCTTCTTAAACTCACTCCTAGAGACAACACACGATCTAGTGCGTGTTTTCACATATTAATCAATTACCTGTGCATTTATGCAATGTCTTGCAAGTATTTCAGTTCTATCATTCAGTGCCGCGCAAACCTCAATGTCTAGCGCATGGCACATGCTACTAGAATTGGCATGCTCCACAACTCCCTTTTGTCAAACATCCTAAAAAGTTGATTGAAGTTGTCCAAGAATGGGTCCCAACAATACATTTTTGCTTCTCCTGAAGATAATGTGTTACTGTACTTGAGGTGGTGATCAGTGGCCAACATCTCTTCTCATCCCAAGTCGCTTACTGTTTTACCACATCAATCCTTTGTGATAACATTTATGGGAGTTTTCTTTTTCAAAAAAGAAGCTGAGCATTTCTTGTTGCCATCACTTGATACAAAATAAAAATATGTGGGCACAAAATGCAAGATTACAGAGCATCAGGATCATATTAAATCACTTATATTAAATGATATGGCCTTGAGTATCTATTTTAACCACTACTTTTCCTTTGGTCACTTGGTATACCAATTATGCTGATACACTGATTAAGAAACTATGACAGTACAAAAAATAATCAATGAATGACAGTTATGTATGCTTGCAACTCGGTTTTGCAGGAGATGGCTTGTACAGGAGAGCAGAGGGAGAAGAAATGATTGAGGAGTTGAAGATGGAAGTGAAGGCCAAGGAAGGGTGCATAGAGGAGCTGAAAGCACAATTAGCTTTAGCGAAGAAAGAAGAACACAATAGGGCAAGGGAGGTCGATATTCTGCGGCAGAGCTTGAAAATCATGAGCAGTAGGAAGGCATCCAGCTTTGCTCTTTGCAAACCGAAGTTAGAACTTGTGAAACAGGCTAGAAAAGCATAACTAGCTTTACAAGTAAAATCTCTATTACAATATCGATGGACTGTACTGTAATCTTTTTCAAGTCAGCTTGAGCAAGGATCGTGCAAATCTTACATTACCAAAACACAGTACCTTTTATGCACCTTTTCGGATTATACCTGGCACGGTAGTTTGCTATTTAACAAGTGCACAGACGAAGGGATTTTGTTTAGATTACGTGAGGTAGTAACCTTCCAAAAAAGGGGACTAAAAATTGCTAAATCGATGAGAGGAGCGAGGCGACTACTATTTTCTCTTATTCCTCTCCAATGAAGTTGCTTAGTGAACCAGCTTCATTTGCATTAAAAGCTTGAATTTCAACATTAACCCTTTTGCGAAGAGGGCGTTTAATTAGAAATATTTTGAAAGGACAAGTTTTTCTATCTTCCTCAAACTTATAACCACTCTATCTTTCACTTTCACAGTCACTAAGATTCAATTAACATTCCTAATCATATTTCAAATAAATCTAGTTGTTGATTTCACAGAGATCTTGTGAAGGGTTTATAAATTCGACGACCATTTGGCTCTTTTAGGAGACTTCAGTAATCAGGCAATAATACAAGTTGATTCAAAAGCAGAAAGCCCTCTAGCCGTCTGATATCTACCAACAACGATCTGAGATTTGGTGGACAAGATACAGGTCTTAGTTTTAGTGAGATTGGATGGCCAACCATCGTCTTCAATTGGACAATGGACTTCATTTTGTTAAAGATCTCCATGGAAGGATTAGCGCCAATGAAAAGATGATCAGAGAATATGAGGGTAGACCAGGAAAAAAGAACTCCGTACTGAATAGTATTTTGATATTGAGATTGTACAACATCCAATCATACAAGTTGTCACGGGGATGTGTGATCTGGATTTGATATAAATATTGCTGTAAAGATACATTTCCTACCCCACAGACCCACCCCTACCTCAGCTGTAGTGCTTTACATGTATTCTTTTGATGGGTTTCCTACAAGACTGACAGACTGTTAAACGCTGCATACAGACACATTGCCTGATAACCGCCGAAGAATTATTCAGTAATAAAGTTAGGAAAGGAACGTACATGAATATGCTTCGGCTGCTAGCATCCAGTTATTACTGCCTGATCTTAGCTGGTCGAGAAGCTATCTGGTTCACTGCTTTCTACCCTTCCAAAAGTCTGGTAGTTTGATCTCACATTCTGACGAAAGAAAAACGTATATGGATGAATGTCTGGATAAGCATGGTAACTAGTAATTATGAAAGCTGTTGGGTATACTTAACACTATGCAGTTCAATAAATGGACAAAACAAGAAAGAGTGAATCTCTGGAACAATGAATAAATAATCGACAGAGTGATAACAACCGATTATTTAAAAGCTTCAAGGGACACAGGAGCTTGAAACTATTAGCAAATGAATTGATCTCAGGAAAGTAAATTAATTTCCACTTCCACCACAAGTAACCATCAAGGAAATCAAATATATTATTACTCTAATTAACTGGATGAAAATAATCATTTAACAAGATGCCATGTACCTCAAGCAGCGTGATGTAATAGAAATCCTCCATATGATGCAGAATCCCCCGTCCACCTCGCATTGAACTGAATAAATATGTTTCAGTTTGCAATATTTTCTCAATGATCTCCTTCTCACCTTTCATCTGTTCAAAATATTCACAGTCAAAGCTCACCAATCATATTGGTATTTCAGATGAATATAAACATGAGACACCGAATGCTGCCGGTATGAATGTTGATTTAGAAATAACTCTTTATTATTATCATTGTTCTAACAAGATCCTAAAAATCTTTGATCAACATTGCTACTTTCTGGTATGTATGTTCTTCCCATCAACTATCAACATGCCCCGGAAACTTTTTGCTAATTGGTAGAGTTGAATGCTCAACTCTACCATGGTTGGATGACTAGTCAGTTTAGGAATCTCTAGGTCAATTTATGATCCGCTATCTTGGATTCAAACACTATAGAGGGGAGCATTGATTTGGATTAGACTGCATACACAAAGAATTTATTGGAGTAGAATCAATTGCAAAAATAATAGTACCAAGGTATAATGACATCACTCTTTGTTGGCTGGCTTTCTGTTTCCTGACCTTTGCATCCGGGTCAACCATACAAATGAGTAAGTTATGGAAAGAACAAACAGAGTACAATTAAGAACAAGAAACATACAAATCCATTGACAACAACATCTGGTGTGGACCCCTCAACAAAATCACCTTGGTAGTCATCTTTCAAAATCTCCGAATTATCCTGAACAGCACAGCACATTTTGAAGTTATATAAAGCTGTATCCATAAGCTAATCATGAAAAGAAATATAATATTGGCAATTTCCATGTGTTGTCCCGACATTCCTTCCAAATGTTGGTTGTGCACCAAAGGAAACATGCGGTTAGTGTCAATCACAGTCAAAAGAGCTAGTGTCATGAATCACATGAACATCTTGCACATATATTTGCTTTGTTCTTGAAAAAAAAATTATTAAGAACTCTAGATGTTTAGGTAGAGAGTAGTCCTGACCTTTTTTTTTTCACCAATTGTGACGAATAACTTACAAAGGGGAATACAATAGGAGTTGAAGGACAAGTCCAGCCACAAATTTAATCAAAGTCAACAAAGATGCAAATTAACTTATCCCACTTGAGCGAACTTATGAAAGTCTGACCTAATAGTACAGATGCATAAGGTCATTTTGAGATCGATCGAAATGATAAAGAAAAATAAATACGCAACTCAGCTTTCATATGAATGCAGTTTTTAAAGGAATGGAGTACCTCAGCTTCCCTTGCATGCGTGAAGCAATCATGCGCAATTTTCAAATGAATGCCTGTCAGGAGACAGCAATAGTAAAGCTGCAGAAAGTATCAGGCACACAAGGGAAGTTAAGTTGCTGAAAAAGTCAAAATAGTCTATCTATGGTAAATTCGGTGGTGAGAAATAAATAGGTCCAGTGACGGGAATTGCAAAACCTTGAATTTAAAGAGGATGTCTATTTATTGTAGAAGATGAAGTTCACTGTAGCACAAGTAAAATGCATATCCAGAAGTTAAGTTTACAGTATGCAGTAATTTCCACAAGCTTTTAAGGGAAAGTTACAAAAAAAGCGACCCACTGAAGCATCTTCTAGGACTCTAGCTGCTAGATACACAGGTTGGCAATAACCCATCAAGCGAGGAGCAGGTGGTATAATGTCTCTGTTGTTCACAACCCTCCAGCTATCTTTTACTCTGCAAACGCAAGCATGGTCATCTCAGACACTAACCACAGTTTTAGTGTCCAAAACAAGAAAACATGTCTTTATAATTACACTACTTACACATACATCATGTATCAATATTGGACACACGTTTCACGCTTTCTCAAGCATCATGAGCACACGGATATTACTTCTCAGGCGTACAAGACACAATGGCTATGGATGACACAGCCAGAACTTCTATCAGATATGCAATGGGTGAAAAAATTAAATATGTATATGCAATGGCCATTTCGAATCAATGAGATGATCATTAGCCAACCTGAAGAACAAAAGAGTTTTTCTTTTATGAACGTCAAAGTAAAAACAAATGAGACATAAATAGAAAGAACTGAACAAGACAAATAAAGAGCCTCGTTAATTAAACCTATAGATATAAAGTCAAGAAAAGCTCAGAAAGAATAGTGATTGAAAATAATAAAAAAAAGATTAGAAAAAAATGCGAGAAGTACTAGAAGAAAACGAAGAAAAATTCATAGAGCTTTCTTTTAGTTAAGAAAATTGAAATACCTCTCATCTATGTCAGACATGACATTCGACAACCTTATGGACAATTATCTGGACAAATAAACCAAGCCATAAGATGCATCAAAGGGTCGTTTAAGTCAGTTGCACATTTTAGTTCTTGTGATTGTTTTGGATCCAGAGAGGAGATCCATGCAATTTCTTAGAACTGCAGGTGGTATCGTAAAACTTACCCCAAAGCATTTGAACTTTTAAATCTACAGAACTTGTCATGAGATCCATACACTGTAAAACAGGAGCTCACAAGCTGGTGAAAAAAAATTACAGAAGCCAGCTACACCCAGAAGTCAAGCATTCTTCTCCTTGGGTTTTCCTATGATTTTCAGTAGTTTAAGCAAAAACATTTATAATACATCTTGGACATGATGCGTATCCTGAGAGTTCCTATAACGCAAGTCCAATTTTCACATTACATTAGCAAATTCCCCAGTGCTTTGGTGCTGAGAGCATCTCTATAGCCATAGCATATGAAAAGCAGCCATGGCTAGAGCAGGGACTTGGGCTGCTGTTCCTGTGATTTGTTACAAGTAGACCTCCGAATCCTAGTGCATATGAGCCATAGCCGCCTCCTGTACTAAAGGTCGACTTACATGCACAAAATGCCCCGCTTCCCTCTCAGCCTGCTCCAAACACCGGTCAGGACTCTTCACTTCATTCATCTTCTTCACAAATCCCACGAAGCGTCTCCAGTTATCTGGTTGAAATAAGTGAGGGTTCATTCTCAAGTACGTAAAAGCACACATCTCCCTGTCTTTTGAGTTTCCATCAATATTCAATGATGACGCCTGCAAAATTTGCTCATGTGCGTTCTCATCATATCGTGGCAGTGCATTTTCTCCAGCAAGGGGAACCTCTGCTTCCCGCGTTGCTAAAGCCACTTGTCTCACCAGCTTCTCGGGGGCACAAAGGGCATCCTGTGGCTGTTCATGGTCACGCATTTCTATGCATGTGAAATTGAATATAGCACCATACCGAGCTAACATTTGAGCAATAGGAAGGTAACCATCTCTGTTTCTCGTGTTATAATATCCTGCTGTGAGCTCTGGGGCATGAGACCGGGTTCCATAGTGCCAATGAATTCCTGCAATCTTCACTGAGATCTTTACGCCAGTATTCTCAAAGATAGCCTTCGCTGACGACAATATTCTCTCAGCGTGGTCTAAGAGCATCTGCGAATACCAAGAGAGGAAGAATTCACCGTAGGGCCTAGTCCAGCCACCACCTTCTTTTCTGAAAAACCGGGTGTCTTCCGGCCAGTTGTTGTACTCACCAGCATCAGTAGGGCCTGTGCTACCCCATTCTGGCTTACCAGCAGCTTCCGCCGCTGCTTTCAAGCTACTCAACATATACTGCATCATGTTACAGATACCAAGTAAGAACCAGAAGATTACGAGTCGGTGGTTTAATCGCTTAAAAGTCAAAAAGAAAGTGAATACCTTATCGTAACATTGGAAGGCTCCGATTCCAGGAAATCTCCAAGTTCCATTCTGCTCCGGGTACGAAGGATAGCGGAGCTCACCTGCTGGACCCATTCCCACTTGGATTTCCTGAAAAGAACAAATTCTCAATGGTTTAGTCAACAAACCTCTTTCAATACGTATGACAGCATGCTCTGATTTGTTAAAAAAATGTACCAATTCATCACCAACGATGACAAATTATTCAAGCAAAGACATCAAACCGCTAGAACCAATTATTGGAGTATAAAAAGGGTCGTAATGTACAGGGTAATGACAATACAAACTGCATCCATAATTATGCAAAGATGCAGCCCAATTACAAAGTATCTATAGACAGATTACACTCAAAAGTTGAAAGTTGTAATGGGACAGAATCATCTACACATATTCAACCAAAATATTTTTAACACATATGAATTCTATCTAATTCAAAGGAAAAAAAAAACAAATAGCAATGGATAAGCAAGTAATTACCACAATGGTGTCACCAAGAAGGTGTTTGAAGTTGTCCCTAAAGGCCCGCATAAAATCAGAGTAACATTGCACAGGTGTCCTCCCCTTGAGAACTGGAATGCTATCGCACCCAAGTGATACATACTCATAATTCCTCCTCCCCCACTGATCAGTGTATGCAAGATCTTGATCTTTATGAACCTCCTCCACAACCCACTTGGGCAATGGAACCCTGCATCCAATATTTTAATACAATTCACCTTTCCACACAAATTACTTTCAACTTTGACTGTTTCACCCAACCCATACCAAGTAACAAAAAAGGGAAAAATAAGAACGAAAAAAAAAAAAAAAACATACGTGCAAGAATCACCAACGTTGCCGCCACACTGATGAAACGACATCACAGCCTGAACCTTAAGACCATGTCGTTTAGCCATTTCTAAGAGTTCGGTATACCCTCCCCAATTATACACACCAGGCGTATCTCTCTCCACTAATCCCCACCAGACATCCATCATCACCCCTTCCACGCCTGCGCTCTTCAACGTCTGTAAACTTGCATTCATCTCTTTCCTTCCATTCACTGTGTTACCCGTCGTCACACTATCCAACGGCATCATCACGTAAACTGGCACTCCTTTCTCCTTCACCGTGTTCACCTCTTTATACGTCTTCTCTTGTTCTGTTGTCTCGTCAAAACTCACCAAGTCCATTGTTTCTGTTGCGAATGCTCGGCATGCCACTGATAGATCCGGACGGATGCCGTTGCTGGCGCTTAGTATTGGAGACCTACAAGGGCTTGTTGGTTGTGATTTTTGCTCGGCAGTGTCTGGTTTTGTGATTTTGCATCCTATGTTTGGAGTTGGAGTTTTCCACACCGCCGCTGCGCTGGCTGTTGCGGTGGTTTCAGTTTTGTGATTCTGCTTGGATTGATGTTCCGGCTAAAGCTCCGATCTGATGTGTTATGTTCATTGCCGTTTCTGTACAAATCACACGTAGAGAAATTTCCTTCTTTTCGTTTTCTTTTCCCTTTTCTTTCTTCTACGTCACGACACGAGAGCTGTTGAAATTTGAATGGTGCAAGAAACGAAAGATGAGAGGGATGGCGAATTCATTTATATAGACTGGGAGGATAAGATTTTTATTTTTAATCCATGTCGCTGTACAGTAAACGAAAAGACACGTGTCCATCTTAGCACGTGGTGGTAAGAGAGGCGCGATGGAAGGTAACGGCTACGATTTCTCTGTGCACCTGACGATGGACGGTAGGATGCGAATGAGCGTGAAAGTTCAGGATGACAACACGGTTTTTCACTTTTTTGAGTGTTGTTTTCCCGTTTTTTATTTTTCAAGGAGCGGTGAACGGAATGGGGAGGCGGAAAAGAACGTGACTAGTCACGTGCCCCTCCCCATATAGATGGCGGTTTCTGTATCATATAGCAGCAGCATGGTTATTTTTGTTTTTTTTTTTTTAATAGTTTTTTAACTGTAAATTAATTATTATTTTTAAAATTTTAAAATTATTTTAATGTAGTGATATTAAAAATAAATTTTAAAAAATTAAAAAAATATTATTTTAACATATCTTTAAATAAAAAATATTAAAAAATAATTAATATCACAATATTAAACAACTTTTTAATCTTGTTTTCTTGTCATTTTGTCTTCTACGGCTGCTTCGACGTCGACGAAAGGATATTTTGTGGGTGACACATGGCATCTGGAAGGAGGGTGTCGGCGAGTAGTGTCCAGATATAAACCTTGGCTGTTAAGGTACGTGTTCGGAGCAGGAGCATTCCAGAATGTGGCCTTCGTCACTTGTTTCAGCTGCCTTCATTGTTTGATAAAGAGGGAGCTGCTTTATGGGACCTCCATTAAAGAGAAGGGTTTAATAAGGTCATAAACACAAGCATAGGGCTCCCAGAAGGCCTCAAATTCTAAGATTGGACCTCAAATCATTTAAAAAAAATCCTTTTTTTAAAAAAAATAACGCAATTCTAAACGGCTGTCACGACAAATACTTAAAATTTACGAAGTTAGCAAAACTATGCGTGTATACAATCTTTGCCCTAATTGTCCTATGGATAGTACTTTAAGGTGTAATATGAGCATAAGAATAGTAAAAGCACAAACGCTTACTGGGTAGATATACGAAGATGAATATGCAAATCCCCATCAAACTGGAGTGCGGGGCTCCATTGAAGGTAAAGTAAAGGATGTATCTTTCAATCCAAGTTTTTAGCATCTTTCATTGGAATCTTCGATGAAGACCAATGAATCAAGATCCATTTTTTAAGTAATTTGTTGCTGGGAGTCTGTTTTACATGTAGTAATCCTTAAAAGACAGTCGAGAACTGCTGATGTTAGAATGGAGATTTCACCAAATTTAGGAAAGCCACCATGCCTCAAGGTATAGCTCCAGCTTGTGAGCCGCCACCACACTCTCCATCCTCTGTTAGCAGAGTTGGGTTTTGATTTGTTTCGTCGGTGGTGGGATGGGATCGGGGACTTTGTGACTCCAAATAAGTCAAAGATTGCTGCAAAAGCAGGGGGGCGTCCCATACAGACACGCAGACAGCTTCCCTCTGCTTCCCTTTGTTAATTTCACTCAAATCTTATTTGATTCTGAATGTCCATTAACATCACATGGACCGAAAAGAAGAAAGAAGCAGAGAAAATCCAATAATCCCACATATATTTCCTCCTCTGATTCCCTCTCCCCGCACAATACAACCCCCTTCACAATCACAACAAGAAAGGATCACATCCGTTGGTAGTTTGGTGCATGAGAGTTCTGACTTCTCTTCCTTTCTCTACTCTGACACAACCTTATCTCTTTTGCCTCTCTTTTTTTCTCTCTCTTTTCGCCATGGAAGTGAAGTATCAATCTGGGTTGAACTACAGTCTGCAATAGGAAAAGAAAGAAAAAGGGACTGAGAAAGAATGTGACGGATGGTGAAATACAGGCTATGATCCCAACTATTAACAGGAGATACAATGTAAGTTTACAGAGGTTTTCATAGGAAGGATGTTCTTGAAAATTCTTCGAAGAAAGATAAAGGAGACAAAGGATGCTGATGCTACCAGGAACAACGTGATGACGAAAAAAGAAAAAAAAGAAAAAAAACAAACAGGACGTAGTGGAACTGAAAAATAAAAGAGAGGGTGCACTAACAAGCCTATTTTTGTTTATTGTATTTTTTTTTTTTAAGATTGGGTTTGCAAGATTTATTAGATCCGGGCTTAAAGTCCATGAAAATGATAAGAAAAACATGGGTGGCGTTGAAAGAAGACATATATTAACAATATTCTAAAAGATGTGAGAAAATATCGTAGCATTAGCTTTTCCTATGCCTTTTAGACTTTCTCCTTTTATTTTCATTATACTAATATTTCAAGATGTTTTGGTGGTAAAATGGTAGACACGCCAGATTCTGCATGGGAAAGCATTGTAGCTTTTCCCATATCTTTTAGATTTTTCCCACACTTTTAATTTTTATTATACTAATATATTTTTTTTACATGTTTTATTTGTTTTCTTTTCTCATGATTGACTTTTTTTTAAAAAAAATTATATATTAATTTTAAAATTATTTTAAATGATTTTTTTTTAATATTGAACTGGTTGAGAATTTAACTCTGTATTTTAAAAAAAACACATTGTGGATTATTACCCTATACCTTTTCTTTTCATTTTCTTTTTATGATTTTTTTTTCTATAATAGTTTTTTTTTGGAATTTTTTTTATATTATGCTGATTAAGAATTTAACTTTGTATTTTTTTTTTATAAAAAAACATTATAGATTACTGTTGTATTTCTCCTCACATGGTTTTTGTTTTGATACAATATTTCTCCACATGTTTTTTTTTTAAAATTATCTTTGTTGAATTGATTTCTTTTAATATTGAGTTTTGAGAATTTAGCTTTAGCTTTCCTCATATGTTTGTTTCTTTATTTTTTTTATTTTTTTGCTTTAAAACACCATTGATTGTGAAAGTGGTTCCCTACATGATTTTTTTGTTATAATTTTTTTTAAAAATTATCTTTATTGATTTTATTGTTTTTAATATTAAGATGGTTGAAAATTACAACTGTAGATTTTCTCATGAAACACTATAGATTTCTACAGTGTTTTCCTACATGGTTTTTTTTTCCTTTCGCTTTTTTTTTTTAAATAATTTTTTCCAAAATTATCTATATTGATTTTAATTTTTTTTATATTGAGTTGGTTAAGAATTATAATTATATATTTCTTCACAAAACACTATAGATTGTTGTAGTGTTTCCCTACATGATTTTTTTTCCTTTTCTTTTTTTATAATATTTTTTCAAAATTATCATTGTCTATTTTATTTTTTAAATATTAAGCTGGCTGAGAATTTAGCTTTGTAGTTTAATTTTTCTTGAAAACATTGTGTATTACAATAGTGTTTCTCCATATAATTTTTTTTTTAATTCTTTTAACAAATCCATGACAATACACAAGCATGATATAAGCCCACGGTAGCGCACGGACATAACAACTAGTTAATAGCTAGAGCCTGTAAATGTGACATCTTCTCGTGATTTTTTCATAATGTAATTATTTAGTGTCATTATAATATGCACTTGTGATTTATACAGATAAGCAAATCTTTTCTGGAAAATTCTTTATTTTTGTTTCCACATTCTAAAGGCGTGTTTAGTTGAATTGTATAGTGACGAATGTGCACGATTGAATCATTCTACAATCCAAGATTTTTCAATAGTGATGATGTCCCAAAAATCAATTGAGCCTAGGAACAATGCTTTTGAATTGGATAATCAGTTAATTAATAGGTTTTAACAATCTTATTTATTTTTTTTAATCAAGGTGGTTGATAACTTATATTTAGTGCTTGGTACACCAATGTGGCTTGTAACTAGTGCTTGTAAAAAGTTTTTTTTGGTGGACATGGGGACTTTTTGATGCTTAAATAAGTATATTTTTAGAGAGATAAAATATAAGAGTATTCTGTGGAGAGATGATCTAAAAATATATATGCAGTAGAAAATGAAGATTATAAACCTTTTGTTATGGAGGTCTCATGATGTATTTATAACTCACGAGTTTTTTTTTTTATTGAGAGGAGGAACTGAAATGTAATTTTACCTTTGTGATATTTTAAGTTGTGTTATGGTTTGTATTCCACTCATTTCATTAAGCTAAAATTTGGAGACAATGCAAGTCATGAAAAACTTTAATACACTTAATAATGTTGGCGGATTATAGGCTTGTTTAATTAAGCATATTTCTTAACAAATAAATCCTTTAAGATTTTATATAAAAATATATAGAATTAACTATGTTAAATTCAGGTATTATGTTTGAATCTATGTGTGTAGCAAATGCTCGGGTTGTAATGACAAAAATCCTCAGGTTTGACACTTCCAAGAAACACAAGTCAAACCCACCTCATTTGCTTGGTAGCATACCAGGCCAAGCTATTGAGCATGACAACACTTGCCAGACCTAAGAGCTGGGTCTAGCACATGTCTGTGCAGAAAAGATGTTTTCTCTATAAATGTTCCACAAATCATATCTCTCACACAGAGCTTGATATTATACATCCCCAGTGGCGAAACCAAGGGGAGGCCAGCAGGGGCCTGGGCCCCTGCAAAACTCTTTTTTTTTTTTTTTAAGTATAATAAATAATAGACTTTTTAATATTAAATTATTATTTTATTAGTTATATTTGATTTTAAAGCTATATCTCAGAATCTCTATGTAAAAGGCCAAGTAAGCTTTTTAATTTTATTCCTTTCCTTTACTGTGTCTCTCTCTTTTTTCTCTGCAAGACTGCAACCAGTGGCGGAACCAAGGGGAGGCCAGCAGGGGCCCGGGCCCCTGCAAAACTTTTTTTTTTTTTAATTTAATAAATTATAGATTTTTTAATATTAAATTATTATTTTATTAGTTATATTTGACTTTAGTGTTGTATCTCCGTATGTATCTCCGTATCTGCCTTTATTTTATTCCTTTCCTGCCGTGACTCTATTTCTTCTCTTCTCTGCAAGCCTGCCCCTAACCTAATAATACAAAGCAGTGAAACACAAAAGTAAAAGCAAAGCTGCCGGCTGCTACCAATTAATTCTTCATCAAGGTGATTAGTAATTTTTTTTTTTTTTTATGTTTGTTAAGAATTTGATATATATATATATATATATATATATATATATATAATTCTGCTATTTTAGATCTACTAGTTTTAACATTTTTTATTTCTTGTTATAATGAATATTGTTTTTTCTAATTAATTGGATATATTTTATGGGTTTACTTGTTTCGATTATGCTTGGATTTTTTTATGTTTTGTTTTTAGCAGAGTCACCAAAATTATTAATTTTTTCTCACATGTACCTTACTATCACCAGGTCCAATATACAATTAGCCAAATTGAGCTCTTTGAAAAGCGTCTACCCAGCTTTGATTCAGTGTAAGTTTTCTTTTCTTATTTAGGAACCAGTAATTCCATTTTTTTAATGTTAGCTATGCTTTTATATATCAATTTCTTTTTTTAATATGTTAATTTTACTTTTATATGTCAGTGTTGTTTACATGTAAAAATTTATTTTTGGTTCTGATTATTGCTTCAACACATCGTTATTTGTATTTATTTTTTAAATAGAAAACAATAAAAATTTATGATGTTTTGATTGTAGGTTGAACCATGAACAAAATAAGAAGAATTGATTCTTTTTTTGAGAAAAAAAGGAAAAATATTGATAACTCACAGTCTAGTGAACCAACTCCAATGTGTAATGTTGAAGTTATGGGTGAACAACCCCAATGTGATTCAGTTTATGAAGAACCTACATTGATTAATCAGCAGCCTCCAACTAGAATCGACACTGCTCATCTGATTAGAGATCCAAGCAATCGTCCTCAAATTTGGGAATACCCGGTTAATCAACAAGATGAAATTAGAAGGGCATACATTAATTTGGAGCCATATCAACCTTTGATGTCTGAATATCCGCTGACTGGTAAAAAACATCCTCGTCGATTTCAGTCTCATTGGTTCAAAAGTTATCCGTGGCTTGAATATTCAGAGAAAAATACTGCATTTTGTTTCCCTTGCTATCTATTTTCAAGTAAGTCATCTGGAAAGCCAGGATCAGACACATTTACTGTTAAAGGATTCAATTGTTGGAAGAAAGTTAATGATGGGGAACGATGTGCTTTTTTAACTCATATGGGAAAAAGTCCGAATTCAGCTCATAGATTTGCTACCAGGTGCCTGGAAAATTTGAAAAATCAGTCATGTCATATTGAGAAGGTAGTTAAAAGGCAAACTACTCAAGAAATTCTAAATAATCGATTGCGTATTAAAGCTTCAATAGATATTGTTCGTTGGCTCACATTTCAAGCATGTGCTTTTAGAGGACATGATGAACGTCCAGAATCAAAAAACCGAGGTAATTTTCTTGAGATGTTGGAACTTTTAGCATCATACAATGAACAAGTAGGTGCTCTTGTTTTGGATAATGCTCCACAAAATGCTAAATACACCTCGCATCAAATTCAAAAAGAAATTTTGCATGTCTATGCTAGAAATGTTCAGTCTTCAATTCGTCATGAGATTGGTGATGCAAGATTTTGTTTAATTGTTGATGAAGCTCGAGATGAATCTAGAAGAGAGCAAATGGCCCTTGTTATAAGGTTTGTTGATAGAAGTGGATTTATACGAGAACGATTTTTGGATATAGTTCATGTCAAAGATACAACTGCTTTAACTCTTAAGAAAGAGATTTCCTTTGTTTTATCTCATCACAATCTTGATGTTCAAAATATTAGGGGCCAAGGGTATGATGGTGCTAGTAATATGCGTGGAGAGTCGAATGGATTGCAAGCTTTATTCATTAATGATTGCCCTTATGCATATTATGTACATTGCTTAGCTCATCAATTACAATTGGCTCTTATTGCTGCAGCTAGAGAAATATCTGATGTTCACACTTTCTTTCAGAACTTGATTTTTATTATTAACATTGTTAGTGCTTCTTGCAAGTGTAATGATGACTTACAGGCTTTTCAAGCATCTACAATTGAACATTTAGTTGATATTGGTGAGATTGAAACGGGTAAAGGAGTTAATCAAGTAGGTGGTTTGCAACGACCTGGAGATAGCAGATGGAGTTCGCACTTCAAATCAATTTGCAGTTTGATAAAAATGTATGGGGCAACTTGCTTGGTTCTTGAAAACATCGCTTTAGATGGATCTACTTATTCTCAACGTGGTGATGCGGCCTTTTCATTTAAGTTGCTAATGTCATTTGATTTTGCATTCATCTTGCATATAATGAAAAATGTTATGGGAATTACTGATGTACTTTGCCAAGCTTTGCAACAGAAATCTCAAGACATTTTAAATGCTATGCATTTGGTGACTACCTCAAAGACTTTAATTCAGAAGTTAAGAGATGATGGCTGGGAAACTCTTTTAGAAGAAGTGACATCATTTTGTAAGCATCAAGACATTGAAGTTCCTGATATGGATGCTTGTTTTTCTAGTGTGGGACGATCTCGCCGTAAAACAAAATCAATAACAGTTGAGCATCACTATCGAGTTGATATATTTACAGCTATCATTGATCAACAGTTGCAAGAGCTAAATAATAGATTCAATGAGCAGGCGATCGAGCTTCTTAAGTTGAGCACAGCTTTAGATCCTAAAAATAACTATAAATTATTCAGTGTTGAAGATATATGCTTACTTGTTGACAAGTTCTCTGACCAAGAAAAAACTCATTTGAGATTTCAGTTGCAGCATTATGAGCTTGATGTACCCAATCATCCAAAGTTAAAGAATATCTCATCGATTGCTGAATTACATCAAGGATTGGTTGAAACAGAAAAATCAACAATTTATCCACTCGTTGACAGGTTGATTCAGCTTATTTTGACTCTTCCTGTTTCTACAGCAACTACTGAACGAGCTTTTTCAGCAATGAAGATTGTTAAAACAAGACTTCGTAATCGGATGGAGGATGATTTTCTTGCAAATTATTTGATTGTCTATATAGACAAAGAAATTGCTGAAAGATTCACAAGTGATATGATAATCGATGATTTCTACTCTATGAAAGAACAACGAGCACAATTAAAATAAATATGTAAGAATCATTCTTTATTATTTTTTACTTTATTTCAAAGTTTTATCAAACATAAATAATGCATCGCTTTAGCTAATGTTTCTTATATATTTTGTATGTTTATATTTGATAGGTACAAAGACCAATAAAATTAAAGTGATGAATATATTAAGAAGATGAAATTAACTTCATAGTTTTGACTCAATTTGATATTGTTTTAAACCTCTTATCTTATACAAAGATTGTCATATGTTTGTAGTTACTTCTTTGAATAAAATTAAATCATGCAGTTTTTTTTTTCAATTCATGTACAATAAATTAAAAAAAAATTATATATTTAAAGGACTGATCTTGAAACACATCACAGACAACTAGTGAGATGATACAATATTCTAAGGTATATCACCAATTTCAAAAAAAAATTAACAAAGACCAATACAGTAAACCCGTGACAACAAGAACAAAAACATACAAAATGACATCAATTTAATCTCATGCCACCTCATCTTCCACCTTTTTTTTTATGTTAGTAACAAGTCCTAGAAATAATATCCAAATATCCCACCAAGCAAGACATGTATTTTAAGTTCTCTCTGAGTCTTTGTTGTCTCTTTTTATAGTTGACAAATGGTTAGTCTAAAACACAATATTTCTCTCTATATAAGTATTTTTATCTCTTATTTTACTCCTTTGATTCATCACCATTTACCTGTCTTACCATGGTTTCGATCATCCGATCATGCCTTCCTAGCCTAAAATACAGTATAAGGCTTTTCCATACCCAAGATCCTCTAATGCTAGTGTTAATCTGCTAAGATTGAAAATTTGAGATTTGAGCAACGGGGAAAGGGGAGACTGGGAGTGGAGACCATGTAGTTGAGTGTCAGGGAACTCAAACAGGAAGGTAGTAGATTTTTTAACTTTTGTGGGTTAAAACTCATAATCGGTAAAACTCGTAAAATCGGTCTAATTTTACCAATTTTAACCGAGTTTGATCGATTTCGGCCAATTTTAAATTTTAACCCGATTTGACATGTTATATACATGTTAACTCGTAAAATCAAGTCAACTCGTGATTTTAACAAGCTTGGTCCCAGGAATCATTCGGCTTCACAGTTACAAAAACAACATATATATTTAATATAAATCAACTTATGAAATGTTAATGTAATCACAAACTAAAATTAAGGCGTAATAATTTATCAAAAAAGGAAATGATTGCGATACATATATAATGTCCTTGTTTTGATGAGAAGAAGTGCACGTTGGTATTGGACATGATGCGTATCCTGAGAGTTCCTATAATGCATGTCCAATATTGCACATTACATGAGCACCTCTATAGCCATAGCATATGAAAAGCAGCCATGGCTAAAGCAGGGAATTGGGCTGCTGTTCCTGTGATTTGTTACAAGTAGCCCTCCGAATCCTAGTGCATATGAGCCATAGCCGCCTCCTGTACTAAAGGTCGACTTACATGCACAAAATGCCCCGCTTCCCTCTCAACCTGCTCCAAACACCGGCCAGGACTCTTCACTTCATTCATCTTCTTCACAAATCCCACGAAGCGTCTCCAGTTATCTGGTTGAAACAACTGAGGGTTCATTCTCAAGTACGTAAAAGCACACATCTCCCTGTCTTTTGAGTTTCCATCAATATTCAATGATGACGCCTGCAAAATTTGCTCATGTGCGTTCTCATCATACCGTGGCAGTGCATTTTCCCCGGCAAGAGGAACCTCTGCTTCCCGCGTTGCTACAGCCACTTGTCTCACAAGCTTCTCGGGGGCACAAAGGGCATCCTGTGGCTGTTCATGGTCACGCATTTCTATGCAAGTGAAATTGAATATAGCACCATACCGAGCTAACATTTGAGCAATAGGAAGGTAACCATCTCTGTTTCTCGTGTTATAATATCCTGCTGTGAGCTCTGGGGCATGAGACCGGGTTCCATAGTGCCAATGAATTCCTGCAATCTTCACTGAGATCTTTACGCCAGTATTCTCAAAGATAGCCTTCGCTGACGACAATATTCTCTCAGCGTGGTCTAAGAGCATCTGCGAATACCAAGAGAGGAAGAATTCACCATAGGGCCTCGTCCAGCCACCACCTTCTTTTCTGAAAAACAGGGTGTCTTCCGGCCAGTTGTTGTACTCACCAGCATCAGTAGGGCCTGTGCTACCCCATTCTGGCTTACCAGCAGCTTCCGCCGCTGCTTTCAAGCTACTCAACATATACTGCATCATGTTACAGATACCAAGTAAGAACCAGAAGATTACAAGTCGGTGGTTTAATCGCTTAAAAGTAAAAAAGAAAGTGAATACCTTATCGTAACATTGGAAGGCACCGATTCCAGGAAATCTCCAAGTTCCATTCTGCTCCGGGTACGAAGGATAGCGGAGCTCACCTGCTGGACCCATTCCCACTTGGATTTCCTGAAAAGAACAAATTCTCAATGGTTTAGTCAATAAACCTCTTTCAATACGTATGACAGCATGCTTTGATTTGTTAAAAAAATGTACCAATTCATCACCAACGATGACAAATTATTCAAGCAAAGACTAACCGCTAGAACCAATTATTGGAGTATAAAAAGGGTCCCCTAATATACAGGGTAATGACAATACAAACTGCATCCATAATTATGCAAAGATGCAGCCCAATTACAAAGTATCTAGACAGATTACACTCAAAGTTGAAAGTTGTAATGGGACAGAATCATCTAAACATACTCAACCAAAATATATTTAACACATATGAATTCTATCTAATTCAAAGAAAAAAAATATAGCAATGGATAAGCAAGTAAATACCACAATGGTCTCACCAAGAAGGTGTTTGAAGTTGTCCCTAAAGGCCCGCATAAAATCAGAGTAACATTGCACAGGTGTCCTCCCCTTGAGAACTGGAATGCTATCGCACCCAAGTGATACATACTCATAATTCCTCCTCCCCCACTGATCAGTGTATGCAAGGTCTTGATCTTTATGAACCTCCTCCACAACCCACTTGGGCAATGGCACCCTGCATCCAATATTTTAATACAATTCACATTTCCACACAAATTACTTTCAGCTTTGACTGTTTCACCTAACCCATACCAAGTAACAAAAAAGGGAAAATAAGAACAAAAGAAAAAAAAAAACATACGTGCAAGAATCACCAACGTTGCCGCCACACTGATGAAACGACATCACAGCCTGAACCTTAAGACCATGTCGTTTAGCCATTTCTAAGAGTTCGGTATACCCTCCCCAATTATACACACCAGGCGTATCTCTCTCCACTAATCCCCACCAGACATCCATCATCACCCCTTCCACGCCTGCGCTCTTCAACGCCTGTAAACTTGCATTCATCGTTTTCCTTCTATTCACTGTGTTACCCGTCGTCACACTATCCAACGGCATCATCACGTAAACTGGCACTCCTTTCTCCTTCACCGTGTTCACCTCTTTATACGTCTTCTCTTGTTCTGTTGTCTCGTCAAAACTCACCAAGTCCATTGTTTCTGTTGCGAATGCTCGGCATGCCACTGATAGATCCGGACGGATGCCGTTGCTGGCGCTTAGAATTGGAGACCTACAAGGGCTTGTTGGTTGTGATTTTTGCTCGGCGGTGTCTAGTTTTGTGATTTTGCATCGGATGTTTGGTGTTGGAGTTTTCCACACCGCCGCTGCGCTGGCTGTTGCGGTGGTTTCAGTGTTGATTATTGATTCTGCTTGGATTGGTGTTCCGGCTAAAGCTCCGATCTGATGTGTTATGTTCATTGCCGTTTCTGTACAAATCACACGGAGAGAAATTTCCTTCCTCTTTCGGTTTCTTTTCCCTTTTCTTTCTTCTACGTCACGACACGAGAGCTGTTGAAATTTGAATGGTGCAGGAAATGTAGGAAGAGAGGGATGGCGAATTCGTTTATATAGACTGGGAGGATAAGAATTTTTTTTTTAAATCCATGTCGCTGTACAGTAAACGAAAAGACACGTGTACATATTAGCACGTGCCGGTAAGAGAGGCGTGGTGGAAGGCAACGGCTACGATTTCTCTTGTGCACGTGAGAATGGACGGTAGGATGCGAATGAGCGTGGAAAGTTCAGGATGACAACACGGTTTTTCACCTTTTTGAGTGTTTTTTTCCCGTGTTTTTATTTTTCAAGGAGCGGTGAAGGGAATGGGGAGGCGGAAAAGAACGTGACTAGTCACGTGCCCCTCCCCATATCATGGCGGTTTCTGTATCATATAGCAGCAGCATGCTTCTTTTTGTTTTTGTTTTTTAAAATAGTTTTTTAATTGTAAATTAATTATTATTTTTAAAATTTTAAAATTAATTTAATGTAGTGATATTAAAAATAAATTTTAAAAAATTAAAAAAATATTATTTTAACATATCTTTAAATAAAAAATATTAAAAAATAATCAATATCACAATATTAAACAACTCTTTAATCTTGTTTTTTTGTCATTTTGTTTTCTACGGCTGCTACGACGTCGACGAAAGGATATTTTGTGGGTGACACATGGCATGTGGAAGGAGGGTGTCGGCGAGTAGTGTCCAGATATAAACCTTGGCTGTTAAGGTACGTGTTCGGAGCAGGAGCATTCCAGAATGTGGCCTTCGTCACTTGTTTCAGCTGCCTTCATTGTTTGATAAAGAGGGAGCTGCTTCATGGGACCTCCATTAAAGAGAAGGGTTTAATAAGGTCATAAACACAAGCATAGGGCTCCCAGAAGGCCTCAAATTCTAAGATTGGACCTCAAATCATTTAAAAAAAATCCATTTTTTTAAAAAATAACGCAATTCTAAACGGCTGTCACGACAAATACTTAAAATTTACGAAGTTAGCAAAACTATGCGTGTATACAATCTTTGCCCTAATTGTCCTATGGATAGTGCTTTAAGGTGTAATATGAGCATAAGAATAGTAAAAGCACAAACGCTTACTGGGTAGATATACGAAGATGAATATGCAAATCCCCATCAAACTGGAGTGCGGGGCTCCATTGAAGGTAAAGTAAAGGATGTATCTTTCAATCCAAGTTTTTAGCATCTTTCATTGGAATCTTCGATGAAGACCAATGAATCAAGATCCATTTTTTAAGTAATTTGTTGCTGGGAGTCTGTTTTACATGTAGTAATCCTTAAAAGACATTCGAGAACTGCTGATGTTAGAATGGAGATTTCTCCAAATTTAGGAAAGCCACCATGCATGCCTCAAGGTATAGCTCCAGCTTGTGAGCCGCCACCACACTCTCCATCCTCTGTTAGCAGAGTTGGGTTTTGATTTGTTTCGTCGGTGGTGGGATGGGATCGGGGACTTTGTGACTCCAAATAAGTCAAAGATTGCTGCAAAAGCAGGGGGCGTCCCGTACAGACACGCAGGCAGCTCTCATGTGCTTCCCTTTGTTAATTTCTCTCAAATCTTATTTGATTCTGCATGTCCATTAACATCACATGGACCGAAAAGAAGAAAGAGGCAGAGAAAATCCAATAATCCCACATATATTTCCTCCTCTGACTCCCTCTCCCGGCACAATACAATCACAACAAGAAAGGATCACAGCAGGTGGTAGTTTGGTGCATAAGAGTTCTGACTTCTCTTCCTTTCTCTACTCTGACACAACCTTATCTCTTTTGCCTCTCTTTTTTTATCTCTCTTTTCGCCATGGAAGTGAAGTATCAATCTGGGTTGAACGAATACGCAAGATATAATTGTGAGAACTACAGTCTGCAATAGGAAAAAAAAGAAAAAGGGACAGAGAAACAATGTGATGAACGGTGAAATACAGGCTATGATCCCAACTACTAACAGGAGATACAATGTAGGTTTACAGAGGTTTTCATAGGAAGGATGTTCTTGAAAATTCTTCAAAGAAAGAAAAAGGAGAGAAAGGACGCTGATGCTGCCAAGAACAACGTGGTGACGAAAAGAGAAAAAAAAAAAGAGGACGTTGTGGAACTGAAAAATAAAAGAGAGGGTGCAGTAACAAGCCTATTTTTGTTTTTTGTAATTTTTTGTTTTTTCGTTTTTTTTTTTAAAGATTGGCTTTGCAAGATTTAATATATCCGGGCTTAAAGTCCATGAAAATGACAAGAAAAACATGGGTGGCGTTAAAAGAAGACATATATTAATAATATTCTAAAAGACGTGAAAAAATATATTAGGTTCAGCTTTTTCCACACCTTTTAGATTTTTTTTTCATTTTCATTATACTAATATTTTAAGATATCTTGGTTGTAAAATGATAGATACAAGAGATTGTGCTTTTTAGACTTTTCCCACACCTTTTATTTTCATTATACTAATATATTTTTTTCTTTTTTAAATGTTTTATTTTTTTTCTTCTCTCATGATTGACTTCTTTTTTAAAAAAATTGTACATATTTTTTTAAATTAATTTTACTGATTATTTTTTTAAGAATTTAACTTTGTTATTTAAATAACAAAAAACATTGTGGATTACTACAGCCCACGTCTTTTAGACTTTTCCCATATCTTTTATTTTTATTTTTTTTTATGATTTTTTTTTCCAAAATAGTCATTTTCAAAGTTTTTTTTTCATATTGAGCTGGTTAAGAATTTAGCTTTGTAGTTTTTTAATAAAAAAAACATTGTAGATTACTACAGTATTTCCTCTCACATGGTTTTTGTTTTGGTACAATATTTTTCCATGTGTTTTTTTTTTTTAAAAAATTATCTTTGTTTAATTGATTTTTTTTAATATTGAGCTTTGAGAATTTAGTTTTAACTTTCCCCACATGTTTGTTTCTTTATTTTTATTTTTGCTTTAAAACACCATTAATTGCAAAAGTGTTTCCTCACATGATTTTTTTGTTATAAATTTTTTTAAAATTATTTTTATTGATTTTATTGTTTTTAATATTAAGTTATTTGAAAATTAGAACTGTAGATTTTCTTATGAAATACTATAGATTGCTACAGTGTTTTCATGCATAGTTTTATTTCTTTTTGTATTTTTTTTTATATATATTTTTTTCTAAAATTATCTTTATTGATTTTATTTTTTTCATATTGAGTTGGTTAAGAATTATAATTGTATATTTCCTTACTAAACACTATAGATTGCTGCCGTGTTTTCCTACATGACTTTTTTTCCTTTTTTTTTATATTTGTTTTTCAAAAGTATCTGTCTATTTTTTTTAATATTAAGCTAATTGAGAATTTAGCTTTGTAATTTAATTTTTCTTTAAAACATTATGGATTGCAATAGTATTTCTCCATACAATGTTTTTATAAATTTTTTTTCAAATCCATGACAACGCACAAGCTAGCTTTCCCAACGCCTTTTATTTTCATTATACTAATATTTTTTTACATGTTTGTTTTTTTTTCTTTTCTCATGATTGACTTCTTTTTTTAAAAAAAAATTGTCTATTTTTTTTTCAAAATTATTTTTGCTGATTTTTTTCTAATATTGAACTGGTTAAGAATTTAACTCTGTCATTTTAAAACAAATATATTGTGGATTACTACAATGTTTCTTTGTATTATTTTCTTGATTTATTTTTATTATTATTTTTTCCAAAATGATCCTATTTGGTTTTTTTTCTTCATATTGAACTGGTTAAGAATTTAGCTTTATAGTTTTTTTTTTTATATAAAAAAACATTATATATTACTACAGTATTTTCCCCTACATGGTTTTTGCTTTGGTACAATATTTCTCCACATGTTTTTTTTTAATTATCTTTATTGAATTGATTTTTTCTAATATTGAGATAATTGAGAATTTAGCATTAACTTTCCCTACATGTTTGTTCCTTTATTTTTATTTTTTTTATTTTTGCTTTAAAACACCATTGATTGCTAAATTATTTCCCCACATGATTTTTTTTTGTTATAATTTTTCAAAATTATCTTTATCGATTTTATTATTTTTAATATTGAGCTGGTTAAAAATTACAACTATAGATTTTTTCATGAAACATTATAGATTACTACAGTGTCTTCCTTTTGTTTTATATATATATATATATATATATATATATATATATATATATATAATTTTGTATATATATAAATAATTTTTTTCAAAATTATCTATATTGATTTTATTTTTTTAATATTGAATTGGTTAAGAATTACAATTGTATATTTCCTCATAAAACACTATAGATTGTTGTAGTGTTTCCATACATGATTTTTTTTCCTTTTTTTATGATTTTTTTTCAAAATTATTTTTGTCTATTTTATTTTTTTAATATTAAGCTGGTTGAGAATTTAGCTTTGTAGTTTAATTTTTCTTGAAAACGTTGTGTATTACAATAGTATTTCTCCATATAATTTTTATTTTTATTTTTAAATTTTTTTTAAACAAATCCATGACAATGCACAAGCATGATATAAGCCCGTGGCAGCGCGCAAACATAACAACTAGTTAATAGCTAGAGCTTGTAAATGTGACATCTTCTCGTGATTTTTTCATAATATAATTATTTAGTGTCATTATAATATGCACTTGTGATTTATACAGATAAGAAAATATTTTCTAGAAAATTCTTCATTTTTGTTTCCACATTCTAAAGGCGTGTTTAGTTGAATTGTATAGTGATGAATGTGCACGAATGAATCGTTCTACAATCCAAGATTTTTCAATAATGATGATGTCCCAAAAAATCAATTGAGCCTAGGAACAATGCTTTTGAAATGGATAATCAGTTAATTAATAGGTTTTTAACAATCTTATTCAATCTTTTTAGTCAAGGTGGTTGATAGCTTATACTTGTTGCTTGGTACACCCACGTGGCTTGTAACTAGGGCTTGTAAAAAGTTCTCTTTGGTGGACATGGGGACTCTACGATGCTTAAATAAATATATTTTTAGAGAGAGAAAATATAAAAATATTCTATAGAGAGATGATCTAAAAATGTATATGCAGTAGAGAATAAAGATTAAGAACTTTTTGTTATAGAGGTCTCATAGTGTATTTATAGCTTACGAGTTTTTTTTTTTTAATTAAGAGGAGGAACTGAAATGTAATTTTATCTTTGTGATATTTTAAGTTGTGTTATGGTTTGTTTTCCACTCATTTCATTAAGCTAAAATATGGAGACAATGCGAATCATGAAAAACTTTAATACACCTAATAATGTTGGCGGAGTATAGGCTTGTTTAATTTAGCATATTTATTAACAAATAAATCCTTTAAGATTTTATATAAAAATATATAGAATTGACGATGTTAAATTTAGGTATTATGTTTGAATCTATGGGTGTAGTAAATACTCGGACTGTAATGACAAAAATCCTCAGGTTTGACACTTCCAAGAAACACAAGTCAAACCCACCTCATTTACTTTGGTAGCACACCAGGTCAAGCTATTGAGCATGACAACACCTGTCAAACCTAAGAGCTGGGTCTAGCATATGTCTGTGCAAAAAAGATGTTTTCTCTAGAAATGTTCCACCAATCATATCTCTCACACAGAGCCTGATATTGCACATCCTTATGGTTAGAATGTATTGAACATAGTGAAGTACAACATATCCAAAGGAAAACCCAATCCAAAGGTGTAAAGTGGAGATATGATTGTCAGGTATCTATGCTTGATGTGTTTTCTCTCAAAGATAAACTTAATTTCACCTAAAACTCTCAATTATAGTTGATTCTCTCAAAATCTTAGGAAAAGATAAAGGCTTTACAAGCCATTTTCATGGCTTGTGGGTTTGCAGCTATAACAACCTTTTAAAAACGATTTTTATTTTTAACTCCAATGAGCCCGAATGACCATTTTACCTCTCATAATTATATATATGCCCTTTTCTATCTAATTCAAGCTTGTTGGTATTTTTATGAGGCCTTTCTAAACTCTAATTAACCTGAAAATTTAACTCATGGTAAAAGCATATGTTGGTGGACTACTCGTAACATTTCAATCCGATTCAATGGTCGAATCAAGAGATATGCTCAATACTGTAAAATTGTATAGCCGATAATACTTTTCATCAAAAATCTAAATTTCATCTTTTGCATGATTTACTTAAATTATCGAGGTTCTCAAGTTAATTTGTTAAAGATTTTTATTCATAATTATCATAACTTTTTTTTTTCTGAGTTCTTTTTTTTTTCCTACTTTCAATCCAAAAGGCATGATTGTACATAAGGTTCATATTGATAGTCAACGTTTCTCATGCAAAGGATCACAAATTAATTTATTTGAACTCCTTTCTATTTTTCCATAAATTATCCTCCTCAAATTTATAAATTTTCTTCTTTAAATGATATTTTTATCCAATTTAGAAATTTAAATGATTTATTATTAGTTAATATTTTACATATTTAATAATTACTTTAATTTGTCAATTTTTAGACTGGAGGTTTACACACCATGTTTCTCAATTTATTTATTTATGATTTATCAGGACTTTATACTAGGCTATAGGCCCATGAGTCTAAGCTCATTGTGATCCTCTTCTTTATTTTTTTAGGTTGAATATAAATTTAAGTGGAAAAAAAATATTGAACTCGGTTGAGTTCATAGTCTGGATTATGAGTTTGATGAGTTAAACCACAATAACTGAATTTATTTTTTTTATATTGCTTTTTCTTACTAACATCTTTTTTTAAAAAAATAACTTTTAAATTTATATTTCAATCAACGTCTCTTATTTGTGATTTTCTTTCTTATTTAATCTTTTTTCAATAGAGATTGTTTTTTGATAGTGTTATATGTATTTAATTTTTTAAGAGATTATTTTGATTCATTTATAAAAAAATATTTTGTATACAAGAATTTTATTTTTTCAAAATAAAAAATATTTATTTTTATATAATATTTTTAATATTAGCAATGTTGCATAATATTTTTTCACTTTTATTTTATTTAATTAATTTAACATGTATGTACTTTGAATATCATTTGATTTAAAAAAATCAATTTTAATAGACAAATTTAATACACACAATCGAGAAATATTCTACCATGCATATCCTTTTTTACTTTTTATTAGCATATATTGTTCTTGATTTATTTAATTATATGTATATATGAGCTTTTAAATTTACATTTCAAACTTTTTTATGTATAAAATTACATCTAAAAAACCTGTATATACAATTTTTTTTGTAGAAGAAAAAAAAACATCTAGCCCATGGCAGAGCGCATACCAAATGGCTAGAGCGTTCTACACCCTGTACATTGACATCCCTTTGAATGAGTTTAGCATCAAGCACAAGAAGACTTGTCACATACATCTGCTTAGTGCCACCAGTGAGTTCTCCCATTCATTTAACAATAACCATTAAGTTATGGTACAAAACATCTCACTACACCTAGGAGAGTTTCAGACTAGAAAGAGGCCAAACCGAAGCTGAGATTCAGAACGATCAGGCTAATTCTACTATCACTGCATTCAAAGCAACGCAGATGAGAAGTATGAACAATTAATGCCCGCACCATGATGATATGGCACCATCCAAGTTTTATTTCTGATGAACTGCTCAAACATCCCAAAAAACAAAAATCCCCCCAAAAAATATATTTAAAACACAGGATCACAAATCACATAGCTTGACATAGTACAACACAGAAACATCTTTAATTGATCTTGAGTTTATCACTATCATAAAAAGCAATTGAAATTTACAAGGACTACCTACATCTACATATCCATTACAACACACCAGGAGAAAAATATCCTAAGCAATACTCGACAACTATATGCCATCAAGACAAAGAATAATCAGAATTCCACAAAAGTCCTCCAGTTTAAGATAGGTGACTGTAGCATCTGCACTCCTCAAACCTTCATATTCATCGGTCCAAATAGAGGAGCATAAGATTTAAGCCCATTATATAAGTAATGTTCAGCCTGGTTCCTAGGTATATTCCATAACTTCCATACGGGCAACAACAGAGATTGAACCATATCAAGCACCCAATCTAATTCTTTTTCCAAATGAACATACATGCTGTATAAACTTAAAAAAGTAAAGAATTGACAAAGTCTTCATAACAGTCTTTGTAAATACCCCAGACAGCACCACACAGTTGTAACAAAACAAAACTTCGAGAGCATTACAAATTTAAGCACATTAAAAGTACCATAAATGATAAAACTGAAGAAACACATGGACTTTATCATATTTAACCAAAAACCAATGTGAATTTGCAGGCCTATTGGTCAACTACAAAGCCAGAACAGCACGAATTCAAATGCAACTACCTACCAGAAACGGAATTAAACGAAACTTCAGTTTGCAAAATGACGCCATCAGGCTCATCAAGCCTCAGCAAAAACAAGGAAAGCGAAGAAAGACGACCGAGCCTTATGAAACTGTCTAAAGACACCATGATGGAACCAAAAACAATGAGAATTCCTCCAACCCTACAGATACTTTGATGCTTCATACACAAGTACCACTTAAATCTAGGAAATAAAACAATCAAAGCCAAATAAATTTCTTCACATGCTGCTCCAATCATTGTACTGCATCAGCAGAAACCCCAACAGAAGCTAAACCCTAAAAAAACTCAATTTTTCACTGAACCTTCCACAGCAATCAAACACAATTCCATCCATTATATTAATAATAAGAGATAATATTAATCAAACACAATTCCATCCATTATATTTAATCAATAGTCAGAACAAGAGAATCCAGAGACATAGTAAACAACATTAGTCTCCAAAATTAGAAAGCTAGAAAAAGCCAAGGCAGGTAGATACATGGAGGATAGGGTCAGGTCAGGTCAGGTCAGTTGATGTCGGTGTCATCGAAATCGTCTTCGAAATAGTTGAAGAAATCGGCGTCGGCGAGTTTGTTTTCCATGTTGATGACTCCCTCCCCGAACATCTCCAGTGCGTCCACGTCATCTACGTCCATAGCCACTGTTGATCCTTGATCCTCCATGTCCGCGAAGAAGTCTACCTGCATCGGCCTCATCTCTCTTTCTCTCTCTATTGCAGCAGGGAAAGGGTTCCCGTATCGATTTGGGGCTCACGCTAAACAAATTAAACAGACGACCAGCTGTTATATCTTCTTTCATTATATATATTAGTGAAAATTACAGAAACCTCCCTGAAATATCATGAAATTATATTCAGTACCCGAAGGTTTAGACTTTGTTAGAAAAACCCCTCCACATTAAAAAAAAAAAAAAAAAAAATTGCTACGGAATGCCTCTTTTTATACCCACAGATGCTCTTTTACTATTTTAAAAAACGGATAAATTATAAGCAAAAATATTAGATAAGGATATTAAAGGAAAACTCAAACCAAAATGGACCAAATTAAATTGTGAATGAGAAATTAATATTTTTCATTAAAAAAATAATCATGATCATTTTTTCATTATTTTTTTTAATAATTTGACTATCTTGTTTTAAGAAGATAATTAAAGTATTTTACTTTTATTAATTTTTCAAACATATGTATAATGTAACTTACTCTAGACATTGTATATAAAAAAGAAATAGAATTGTTAATGGTTAAATGACTACGTTTTAATTTAAAAATACTATCTATCTTGCTCCTATCCACAAGATTTTGTGCAACTTTTTAAAATATTATAAAATGCAAATAGAATATAATTAAGAAATAAAAATAAATATTTTTTTTCAAATATAATTATTAAAAATAATAGTAATTAGACTATTTAGCGTCGCTATTGCATTGATTGGATCAATTTTTTTAAAAAATAAAAAAAATCCATCATTGCTAATACTTTTTGTAGTAAGAAAAAATAAATTTATATAGAAATAATTTAATATGACTGAGTTGATTTAGTTAATCTAAAAACAACCTGGATGATCTGTAAAAACATAGTTTAATTAAAAAAAATAAAGATGATATTTTTTAAAAAAATAATAAAATGATAATATATTGATCAATTTGGATTAACCTGTCAAATATATAATCTTTATTATGAAACCATGGTAACTCAACATAAAATAAAATTAAACAAATTATGAAGTCTAATTCTCAACCGATCCAATGTTGAATAATGAAATTAAACAAAAAATTTACTTGAGTCAACTTGGATTAATTTATCAAATCCGCAACCCGAATCATGATATCAGAATAAATATATAGAAAGTAAATTAAAATAAATTATGAAATTCAATTTCTAATTAATTTATTGTCAAATGATAATATTGAAAAAAAATCAATTAAAAAAATAACATAAAAAACAACCAAAATAAAATTGGATTAACATGCCAAACCAATGACTCAGGTTATGGATAACTTCATAGAAAACAAATTGTAAAAATAACATGAGTCAACTTATTTTAACCTATTAAACCTATGATCAGGATGATGAGGATGAGATAACTCATAGAAAGCATATTAAATTATGAAGCAATAATTTTCAATTACTTAAATATTAAATGATAAAACTAAAAGAAAATTAATTTTTAAAAAAACTAAAAGAATGACTTAAATCAACTTGAATTAACTTGTTAAACTTGTGACTTGAATTATGACATCAGGATAACCCAATAAAAAAATAAAAAAAACTAAAAAAATTCAAGTAAACTTAAGTTACTCATGGTTTAGGTTATCCAACTAATATAACTTGATAGAAAATAAATTATAAAATCAAATTCTGATAAATTAAATATTAAAAAAAAAACTGAAAAAAAAAAACCTTTTCAGTGTCTTGTAATGGTTAATGGTGTGGAATAGAGTAAATTTAAGTTCTTAAAAATAATTAGCAAAGATTAAAACCAATTGTAAGCAGCGGTGGTTGTTTTTATGAAAATCGTGTTTAGATAAACGCGAGTGATGTATAATATTGGGTTGCAAGGACGACGTCTGGCCATGATTAGCAAGAGAAAGTTTAATAATGTTTTTGTATTTTAAAAATATAGTTTTTTTAAATTGATGACCATGATTGTTCAATTAACATGGATAACCACTTCAGCTATCAGAAATAATTACAGAAATACCATCACACCGTCAAGATGATGAAGATCCCTTCATGGTATATTATAGTTGTTCCTCGTTCAATTTGCTTCTAAACATAGCATCTACCTGGGATTTCATTTTTAATGAGTTTTCCATTGAATGATATCCACCGACATATTCGTCGTATGAAATTTTGGTAATCGAGGGAGATGAACTTCTTGGTGGTCAAACTTCCTCGTGTCATTTTCATGGTCAACCAGACCGAAGCTGGTTGACATCCCTTTTCATAAAATACTGAAGCAAATGTTTGCTCGAGTTAAACTGGCTCCAATAAAGATTAATGAACCAACAAAAGAATGAATCGACTCCACTTGAAAAGGAATTATGATGTCTTTAACCCCCCAAAAAAATGTCAAAAACACACGAGAATCTGCTACCTCGCAAACAGCTGGCCCCTGTTCACGTAGAAAGTAGATGCAGGGTCCTGGAGGCAGCCGCAGAAACCTTCCTCATCCTTCGGAAAAGATCTAGGTAGTGGATGGTCTGGAATCACACCAACCTAAGTAAAAGCCAGAAGAATTACCGAGAGAGCGAGTGAGAGGGAGGGAGGGAGGGAGGGAGGGAGGGAGGGAGCAGTGCTGCACAAAGAATAAGCCACTGACCTTATCAATATCTGTGTGATCAGGGGTCTCATAACGGGCGACAGTAACCGCCAAGCCAGAACCATCAGATAGCTGAAAAACTGATTGAATCTTGCTGTGGAACAGAATTAACATGCTGGTTAGTCACAGATGACATAGTTCATAAATGTTGTAGAAGCAGAAGCAATTACCCTTTTCCAAACGTGGGTTCTCCAAATAAAACAGCACGCTTATTGTCTTTCAATGCACCAGCTAATATTTCACTTGCACTCGCAGTTCCCTTGTTCACCTGATAGAAACTCAGAGCAAAGTAAGCGGTCTCTGATTAAAGATTTGATGTTGAAAATGTGAAAATCAAGCACATGTACAATCCCTTGTAGTAAAGCTCTTGCTCAAACAAGAGACAAAGATGTTGCGAAAACTCAATACAAGTGGTAGAACAAATAGTAAGAACGGGGCAAATTGCAGATGTATGATCACATTTAAAGCAGCTGCTTTACATTGCAACCAAATTATATTAGAAATTGAAAAAGAGAGAGAGTTTGTGAGAGCTCATACAGAGAGAAGACATCAAGTTTACTGAAAACAGCCTTCAAGACAACTGAGAGTTCTTACAAACTTACCTGCTCAAGTCACACATACTCTTAAGCATCAACAAATGTTATGGATGATCCCAGGATTCGGTATAAGAAAGCTTACCAGTACAGCAAGGGGTTCTGAAGTTGCAATTGCACTACTTCCATCCGTGTCATATATATCTCTAACCCCACGACTATCGCAAATATACACAATGACACCTTTGTCTAACCTGAACAAAACCAGCAGATTAATAGACTAGTATACAGTGAGTCTTGACTAAATATATGAAAGTATAGGGTATTATGTGATCACATTTGTTATGTTAATTCATGGTTCCAATAATCTCTCTAGTAAATCCCTGCTCCCCCCCGCCTCAAAAAAAAAATTACAGAGAGAGAAGAAAAGAAGAGAAAAAGAAAGCAAACTATTCAACCTCCCACCCACATGCACAAAAATTACACCCACACCTAGGTCAAAATTCAATACAATTATGTTATGCGACAATATATAATATACTAAAATCAACTATGTGTATTAACATCAAGATACAGTCCAAACAAATATGACCACAAGCACTCCCAGTAAACACTGGAGGCTGCACTAAACGTTTGAAGGAAAATAAGTGACAACAATGCCTAAGAGTTTTCTCTTTTCAAGCAATGTGGTAGAGCCAAAAATATACAGTTGACTGTAAGCCATAGACGTATATCTACATTTTTTTTTCATTTTTGTAATAAGCACAGGTTCTTCCTTCAAGTGAAACAGGGCACTGCAACTTCTGAGTAGCACATGTCACCTATTTTACTTATATTTACATTTAGGCTAACAGTGTTCTTAATAGCACAGTTCCCACATGGAATGAATTAGGAAAAAAAAAGTTAACATCTGCTGAGTGAGTAAATGTGGTATCTTGGACAGTGAGTCTAGAAAATGAAATGATGCTGAATTAGATAGAGAGAAAAAAAATGCAAAGCAATTTTTTAAGCTGACCACAACCTTGATTCTAAATTAAAAACAAATTCTCAACCAGTACCAATTCATTTTGATACAAAAAGTGTTTATTAGAAAGCACAATGAATACCAGATACAAATTATGTCTGCATTAACTGCAAAAGACAATGAAGCACCTTCAAGCAGTATCCCAGTGTTGGGTAGTCAAGAGCTCAATCATTTTAAGTGATGCAAGTGATAAAAAGAAGCCAAGCAACAATCAAGTAAAGAAGGATATATGACATACAAATCATGGACATAATCCTAAATATAAATACATGAAGACACACCACAAACAAACACATGAAAATATATAAAACACACACACATGTCCATATATCCACCTAATCCTTTTCTTTTGGATAAAAACCAAGACACTATATTTATAGATTTGACCATTAAGACATGTCATTGTAATTTCTGGAAACCAATAAACATAGTTCACAGTAGGTATAGAGGAATAGACAATAAATATACATTTTGATAAAAAAGAAAACATAAATCATGCTCATATGACTATGCAGCCAAAACCCCTACCAATCCTGCCTTTAAAAGGTACTGCTACCAATGCTTAAGCTACAGCACCCATGTATTCAAATTCAAATGTATACATTCATCCAATTTAACTTACCAAATCTTGGCGATCTCAATCCCTTCTGGAAACAAGCCACCACTGCAGCAAATTCAAGCTTTCAGAATGCAGCCATAGGACCAAGTTTAAAATATATGATATTCAAAGCTAATCACCTATTATCTCGAAGGTCCAACACAAAGGCATTAACATTATTACTCCTCAGAGTATTGATAGCTTCCCTGATTGCACCTGCAAAATATCTGAATTCTCAACATGCTATCCTGAATGGATGGAATTCCCAAAAACATTTCACTCTAACAGACTACTAATTTTTAAGGTGCAATAGAGAAGAACACTTGGCAACCATGAATGTTATATACCGAATACGTACTAAATGCAAAAATCATGTTGAGCTCCAAAAATCATTACAGATGGGGGAATAGCAGACCATTTACAGACAGTTTAAAATCTAAACATGTTGAGCTTGGTTAAGAATGCAGACTTTCCAGTGCATTGATTTATGACTGACAAATTCTCTCTTTATTTAAAGGAAAAAATGAATAATTCCTCAGAAATAAAATAGCTACCTCAAACTACCTGAAGCATTTTGGTTAAATGTTGTCAGTTTAATATACCCAATCCTGGGGGAATCCTTCCCTGAACCAGGAATTACACAGAGTCTTGACTTCACTGGATTTAGAGACACTTTCTCTCGCCTGGAAAGCAGCAGTTAGTTTCAAATGTCAAAAACATTGGTGATATGTTTGATAGGATGTAAGAAACATATGTATGCCATGCGATGAAATAGGGTAATGGTGGCTGTTTCTTTCTTTTGTTGTATGTTTTTCGCCAAATACAGCATTGTGTATGAGGGTGCTATTAAATTTCTATAAAAGTAGTTAAATTTCCGGCAGTAAAAGCATAGTGAAGCACAGATCTTCAAAACCACCACTTTGAAATAGCAGAATCAATCTAAACTCGGATAAAAGTGGAGTCAAATTTCCCTTGGACAAGAAGTTGAAGCAAGAACTTTAATAGCACATCAAAAGAGAGATCAACAATGCAGTACTCTTACGTTAAAGCGAGATGCTTTATTTCTTGCCCACTGCGAATGGTTAATTCTACTGAACTTCCTTCAGGTCCCCTACAATTCACTATATAAGGTTAGGCATATTGCAAATTTGATGAACAATTAACGACATTCTGTAGTTAATGCTTGGGAATCACAGAAACAATGTTTACCTTCCAATTACTACAAAAAATAACAACCATAACCACATATATAACAAAAAAAATGCTGGCAACATCATTAGCACAATAAACACGTCCAACTCAATCAAGAATTGCTTCCAAATCAAGTACAGTCAGCTTCATTAATATTTTTCCTCCATAATGTGCTCTATAGCCATACACAGTGAGATGTTTAGAAATCAAATCCCACTACAAAATAGTGGTGGTCTATGATTTGTTCATTTTTTTCCCATTCATTTGAATGCACCCACCTTTTTCTCATCAGCTCATCATCTAAAAACATGCAGTACATGCCTATGTGGCATGCCTTATTGTCATGATTTTGAGTGAGTCAGAGAAGCTGCTCAAAAAAAACCATACGACTTAGATGTCAATTTAGCCATATGAGAAAAATCTATGGAAGAATAAAAAGCACAAGAAGAGGTCCTAATCTTCCAAAGTATAACGTTATACAAAGAATGGCTCTTTATACTCTCACTGATGCTAACATGCCTTCAGATTATTGGATGAACCACCAGCATAGATGCAACATATCCTTTGAAAACCTCTATTTCACAAGTTCCTTGAGGATCATAAAATATCGATCTCAACAGAATTCTGGCAGTGTGTGACATGGTAGACAAATTGCGTGACCTACTAAATAGATCGACTTTCAAGAAAAGGTGCCTTATAAAAAAAAATGCTTACTGCAACCGGTCTGCTGCATCATATATGCCCATGCTTTCTGTGCTTGTATCATTTATTGCCAAGATAATGTCCCCAGATACAATGCCAGCCTTATTTGCAGGACCTCCTGGAGCAGCTGAAATGACAACAAGTCCAGCAGGTGATCCATCAGACACTGTAGGATAGCCTATTGACAGCCCTACACCAGTAACAGCACTTTTTGTTCCAGACTGCCTTCAGAGAAAACATGGACAGGTTCCAGACAAGATCATCAGATTAATAAAACTCCTTCTTAAGTAGACAGCATATACCAACATCTATAGATTTCCTTCCAGTTATATGGCCAAAATGCAATAGATAACATCAATATGATAAAAATGCCTCATACCCGCAAACTCTTGAACTTCTCAGGTTCGAGAAATCGAGTGAAAGGATCATCAAGTGTGGCAAGCATCTTCCTGATAGCCGTGTCTGATAGCAAATATGCACTAGTGCTTAGAGAGGCAGCACATTCAAAGACTATCCTAAGGTTAACTATTACACAAGAAAATAATTAATTGATTGCTCCCTTCTGGTGGAAGCATGGTTGTTAAGACCATTCCAGCTATCGTTCCCTTTTTATTTTATTGTTACGATATATTTCAGTTTCGGAGCGATTTGGTGTTCCGTTTTGGGGTGCAATTTATATAATATAAAAAATAATAATTCAGAAAAATATTTCAAGAGTTATAAAATTCCAACGCAAAACTCAAAGATAATTAACAATAAATAGTGAATACGAACAAAATAACAAGTATCTAAAAATAAATTTCGAAGTTTAAATCATCCCCAGATGTTTAAGAGAAATTAACTTAAACTAGTTCAACGTTTTTCACATAAACAATGTTTACCTTTATTTTTTTATTTTTTCTTTCTCAAACCTGCAGTCAGAAACTATATTTATCAACTAATTTTACTGCCAATGGTTCTGAAGTACGGAATAGCTGAAATCTTATCTTTCAACATGCACGTAGTCACAGATAATTCAATCTAAATCTAGCCAGGTGAGATGCAGCAAACCACGAAAAAGAAAAGAATGGATGCTTTTAAGGAATAGGATCATACATGTCTCTTCGCGCGTGTTCATCGGTTCATTGCGCAAAGCATTTTCTCTGTACCGAAACCAACTTTGTCCATTGAACGTTTTGTCAACATAAGCACGGTCAATCGTCCTCCAAGCCTCTAAGAAGAGAAGATTTTCTTCGCTCAGAGCCCCTAAACAACAACAGAAATTAAACAACCAGTCTCCAAACATGATTTAGCACTACCTCCACGTGTTTATAGAAATTGAGAACTCACAGGAGGGTGAATTGCTGACCGCAAAAGAAACCATCAACACTGAAACAACCAACCGGGTGAAAAGAGTAGAAGAAACATGTTTTCTCATTTTTTCTGAAGAATTCATGAATTCTCGGAGCCTGCTAATACACTTCCCCAACTTGAGATTGCATCGATCATAGCTGTTCGAAAACTGAGGCCAAAGGCTGCGCCTAGAAGCTCCGCCACCATTAATGCAGCCCCTACGCTT